>OX327014.1:32902267-33502267 GCA_946800695.1 Geum urbanum | reverse complement strand
AGATGGATTTTACGGTGAGAAGTGGCCTGCTGGTATTGAAATTGACCGGCGAATTCTTGGGCTTGTTTTTGTGTTCTCCTGCTTCTTTTGAGTCGAGAGAGTGTGAGAGGGAGAGGGAGAGGGGAGTGCGGCTCCTTTCTAAAAAGTTAGGTTTTAATTTTCTTATTGTTCTCTTAAAGTTTAAAATTTCCTAGCCTTCTCTCAAAGTTTTATTTTTGCGCCCAAACTTTAAAGTTTAGATGACCTGTAACCGTCATCTGAGTAATCAACTTCCAATTTTTGATGGCATACTCAGGGTAAGTTTAGGAGGAAATTTTTCCGCTTACTAGTAGTTAAAAATCGCATATCTCAGATGACAGACAATTGTCATCTGATTGAATTTGTGGTTTAGGGTTTAGGGTATGTTTACGGTTTACGATTAGGGTTTGGGGTCAATGTCTTAAAATTTGATTTTTTTACATGGAAAGATAGATGTGCGCACGACAATGTGGGTGACGTACTTGCATTCAAATTATTTTTGACGAATAAGCAAATTGTATGTTATTGTTAAGGACAATATGGTCATAAAAGTCAGACACGCAGATCAAGGTCGAAATCAATTTGAAAAGTTTTAAATTTTTTACAACGTGCTTAGATTTGTCTCATCATCTTATCCAACGGTCACATTTACAAAATGATTCATTATTAGTGGTTTAGCTTCATAACAGTTTGGTTTTCATGTATAACCAACTAACATTGTAAGCAACATTAATAGTCATACATGCAATTAACAATATATAAAAAACCGAAATGGTATAATGAGAAATGTTTCTATACATATGCGTGAACCTTGTAATAATATAGAGTTTTCAAAAAATTCACCATCGTTGAAGTTCGTTTAGTGGTCGGTCAATGAGGTCAAATCTTACCAAAAGACTAAAATAACTCTTTTAAAGGATTTTGCTCATTTTCCTATGGGAGGAGCACCTAAATTAATTTTTTTTGCAATTTTTTTCCATGCAGTAGCATAAATATAAGCTCTATGATAATTCATGTGGGACACTTGGTCTGAAACTAAATTTTAACATAGCCGTAAATCGATATTTACTCTTAAGTGCCTTAGAGTCACAACAATGACACGCTCGGATCGAGGATGAGTGTAAGTAAAAAAATTATAAATTTTATACAGTGTATTAACAATAATCCGAGCATCATATCCAACGGTCAAATTTACAAAAATTGTTAGTTTTAGGCTGTTTATGAAATTTGACGTTTAACTACGGAAAACAATGTCAAATTTTAATTAGACGACATACGACTGTCATCTAAATTAACGCATATTTCAAAACTATAATAAATTTAGATGCCAACTCTTGGGTGTTTTGGAGGTAAAAATACCACCAAGTGCCCAAATTGGAGCCCTAGATACAAACAACAGTCAAACCGATGTTTGATGAGTGCTTTATTCTAGTGAGCCTACTAGGAACGATTGCAAAACCTGTGACTTCACGCAAAATTTTGACGAATTGCGCCCAAACTTTAGATGACGTGTAACCGTCATCTAAGTAATCAACCTTCCAATTTTTGATAGCATACCTAGGATAAGTTTGGGAGGGAATTTTTCCACTTACTAGTAGCTAGAAACCGTATACCTCAGATGACAGAAAACCGTCATCTCATACAAGAACTCAATGTTGTGAGCTCTTTAGAGAGTGTTCAGACATGGATATTTTTTCCATTTCAGTGGCCTCCTTTATCTACTTGACTTGGTAAAAATAAATTACAATTTTTTTATTTTTCGCCAAGTACTCACATGATAGGAAAACGTCATCTGAATTAAGTATAATTTCTGAACGATCATTTTTTGAGATGTCCACCATTGAAAATACTAAATTTTGGATGTCCTCCTCATAAAATGGAAAAATGTATTGTCACAAAGAATTTGCAATGACGGACAAAATTGAACCGACGTCGGTTTATTTCAAAATCAATCATATGATGGACAATCATCTTATGTCATCTGAGAGGTGTCATCTGAAGCAATATTTGTACTAGTGTTATATTCGTCGAGGGCCTAGAGTAAATAATTCTTGGACTGTGAGTGTCAACGATTGGAAAATTAGAATTACGAAGATTGGTATATCAAAGTTTCTGTTTTGTTGAAAATTCATAAATCCCCAAAATCAATCTTCCTCCTCCCACCTAAAGCTGACGACCCTTTTCCTCACACCTCTCTCCTCCTATCCTCCGACACACCCTCTCTCTCTCTCTCTCTCCGATGAAGATGTTGCCACCTCCTCCTCTTGTCGCCCTTTTCCTCTACCGCCTCTTCCCTTCCTCCACTAGACGACGCCGATAGTGACAGCCACCGCGATAGCCACCCCGACACCACCACCCTTACCTCCTCCAACAACTCCCCCACCATCCTTGACACAACTACTGCCTGTCTCCTCTCCTCCTCACTGACCTCTCACTCCCTCTATTAAGGCAGCCATGACCACTAACAGGTCTCTCTCTCTCTCTCTCTCTCTCTCTCTCTCTCTCTCTTTCCCCCCCCCCCCCTCTCTCTCTCTCTCCCTCTCTCATTCTCTCTCTCTCTATCATTAATTGGATTCTAATTTTAGGGTTTTGCTACATTTTTTTGCAGTACTGTGTTGATCAATATGTGTTTGTGAATTTTGTGTGTGAATTTTGTATATGTAGAATTGTCCTACTGTGTGAGAATTTTGTGTATGTAGATATATTGTTAATGGATCTTTTATGTACTATGATGAATAAAAATGGATAAGGGATGATTGAATAGGGAGGAGCATGTCAAATTTAGGTTGTGTTGGAGGATTTAGGTTGTGTTGGATGAATTAGGTATGTAATGAGGCTTTGTTGAATATATATTGGATTGGATGAATTTGTCATGTTTGGCATGGTTGCGTTTTGATGAATATAACTTTGTTGAGTAAATGTTATTTATTTCTGATGTTGTAGGGCTTAAGATGCATAATGGTTGATATCATGTTGCATATATATTTTTTTTTGTAATGCTTAAGATGCCTGGAGGGAGAAAGATGTGCACTATACAAGAGAATAATGCCGGATTTCAATCCATAGGATGACAATTGGGTTGGGGTCAAAGCTCAGAGGAGACCGTTACGGCTCCTGATAACTTACAGACGATTCTTAATGCTCCCAATGAAGCGTCGATAACCTATACAGGAGATCCAGGGATTTTTTCTTTGGATGCCGCATCATCACGAGCTTCCCAATCATTCGTCGATGATTCTGTTTGCTTGAGCACCCGAAGCAAAGTGAACCGGAGGGACCTTTTAGTCCAAGCCCCCAAACACACTCAGAGACTTGTGAATGTAGCTAACGTCGAGAAGATGTTAAAGTCAATGGGGAAGAAGATCGAGTTGTCGTACGATAATTTCATCAAAGGCCCTCAGATGTTGGAGCTGAGCAATTTGTACTTGCACATCATCGGGTCTATTATTCGGAACACCATACGTATGAATGCCCCTTCTTGGGACGAGCTGGAGGAAGCTGACAAGTTCATAGTGTACCGCAAATTCTCGATAATAGAGTTTATTTTATTTTATTTCATAATTAAATACAAATTATAGGGTCTATGAGTTTAATTTTTTTTCCTAGGTACATTATAACTATAATCAAAGACCGGAGATGTGGAAATCCATAGAGAAGACGACTACGACTAATTACAAGAATTGGAAGCACGATTTGCACAAACACTACAAGGAACACAACGCCTTGATTGTCCCAAATGAGTTATTGACGGAAAGGGAAGACGAGTAGGAATGGTTAGTTGGGTACTTTGAGTCTGATAAGTTTAAGGTTCGTCTTACTTTTCTTTAATGTAATGAAAATGAATCATCTCTTAGTTTTCAATATTTATTTATTTTTTAATTTTCCTTATTATGAAACAGAGAAGGTAGCCGGCCGACACGGCTTATCGTGAGAAGAAGACAATGCACCATAAGTCGGGCTACAAAAGGATGATCAACATTGTAAAGGCTCACAAAGATGTAAGTTCAAAGTACTATTTTCTTGATGTCAACGTGTCTTCTTACATCAGGCCCGGGGAAGAAGATATCGCGAGTCAACGTGGCATAAATTGATTGATTTAATCTTACGGTTGGTTTAAAGAAATTGAATCATGATTAGAACATTTAATTAGGCTTTTCTCTTGAAATTTGGTTCAGTTAGATAAATTGAATATTATTCTGAACTTGAGAAATCCGGATGGGAATCAGTGTCCACGGTTTGTTATTTTGAAATTGGTTATTTGAAGTGTTTTCTTTCGTACAGGTTTTTGTATTCCTCCATTTTTAGGGGAGACTATGTCATATTTTCTTTAGATATTAACATTCATATATTGTTCACAATATTAGTTTCAGGAGAGACTAATACAATTGGCCGAGGAGAAATTGGTGTGCGCACATTCATAGAACTCGGAGATGACGCTTAAATAACTACCTCCTATATCGAAAGAGGCTCAGATCAATATTACAGATACAATTTTCGGCCGCCGACCTAGGAAGGAGGTTTGTGTCCTTGGATGGGAAGTCCAGCGAGATTTGAGCCAGCCTTCGGTTTTGACGAGTAGGCGTTCAAGTGCAGCAGTTGCCGAGGAGCGGGTCTGAACGGCCGAAGAGGAGACTCAAGCAACCCGAGAGGAGGTTCGAGTGGCCCAGACTTTGACTGATACGTTACAGACACAAATGGATCATAAACTCGAGTTCCTCAAGACTAGGATAGGCATGGATCCTGATTTTGTTTGTCATCCGAATGTCACACCTTGGGATTCTTGACGTGATGACGATGATCCGAGCATCGGAGGAATCGGCGGGGTCCAAACTCTCGCCAATGTCGATATTTCTATTTAATTTTGTATGTAGGTTATATTGCGATCGGAACGGTATAATTTTTATGTACAAATTTTGTATTTAATATATTTAATGAGCATTTTGTTAATTTACTATCTAATTTTTAATTCAATTTATATTTATGAAATAAATATTTTTAAAAAAATAAAAAAATATACAACTCAGATGACGAAATTGAAAGATTACGATTTCGTTAATATTTCGTCGTCTAGCAATAATATTCAGACCACGAAATTTTTTTTATCATCTCGAATAGAACTGTTAGATGACGAAAAATCAGGATTCGTTGTCTAGGGTAATTCACTAAAACGACGAAAATGTTTTCTTCATCTAAGTTAGAACACTTAGACAGCGATTTTTTTTTCTTATAAGAAATTCTACACGACGAAAAATTTCATCGTATTTTTCAGTAAAATTTTGCCATCTAGAAACTTAGATGATGACGAAGTTTGTTTCGTTGTCTAAGATGTGCCTTACACGACGAAACTTTTTCGTTTCGTTGTCTAAGTACTTACACTGCGACACTTAGATGACGAAACTTAGGCGATGAAATTTTCGTCATCTAAGTACTTAGAAGACGAAAATTATATAGGAGTTCACCGGTGACCAGCACGATAGAAAGAACGCTCCAAAAGTAACCTACATTTTTACATGAGCAATCTGGTACCCAACAACCATAGCTAAACAGAATAGGTGTAGAACAAGGACTAAAAAAAATTGAGGTCCCCACACCCTATCTAATTATGCACCCCAAACTAAATTAAAGTCATCCGACGCTCCTCCACCTATAACTTTGCGAGAGCCATCAGATCTATAGCAACCTTCTTCTGAGGGGACTCGAGCTTATGAGCTCCATTTGCCCCATTCATTGGTGGAGGTGTTTCCTCACGGACAGACCGCTTCAGCAAAGATGCCCTATCTGGATAAGTAAAACTTGTTCTCTTTTGTGAAGATGCCCCTCGGCATGGGGGAAGCCTGTTCCTTATGCCAAATGGCTATAACGCCGTCGGTCCGATTTGACATAAGACACCAAAGCCTTTGAGGTGTCCCCTTTACCCAATTGGCCTACAGTTGGATTGGAGATCCCACATCGAAATAAGGCTAGATAAAATAAGTTAAAAGTGAATGAATCAGTCCTAATTGTACCGAGGCCTTTTGTGGATAAAACTCAACACTTTAAAGGTGGTTAAGTTGGAACAATATCGATACAATGATAGACCTCACGTGTCATGTTTGTCGTTATTTAACTTGGTATCAGAGTGAGTTCCTCTCCAATCACGTCTTGAGCCCACGAGTTCGAATTGAAATCTGGACAGTTGGTTCCAGCTGAATGAATAAATTGGGCATTCGAAAAGATGTGTTGACTCTTGAATGTACTTACACGCGCCAACCTAGCTAGTAGTTAGGTTGCACGTGTGGGGGCGAGTTGAATTGGAGATCCCACATCGAAATAGGGTAAGATGAAATATAACTTAAAAGTGAATGAATAAATACTAATTGTACTGAGACTTTTTATGGATAAAAGCCGACACCTCAAAGGTGATTAGGTTTGGGCAATATCGATACAATAACAGACCACACGTGCCATACTTGTCACTATTCAACTCCTATTGGCCGTCAAACATTGATACTAGGCCAACCTGTAACCGGTAGAGAATCGGAAATTAAAGCAGCAACCTAACTTACGCAACAGCAACCTAACTTACGCAACAATAGAAAAGAAAAGAAAAAACTCGAACCAGTAACCAACTCCTTTTTCTTCTATGACGTTTGTATGTTTGCTCTTGGAGCTCAATGGACTGCCTGCGATGCCCCATTTTTATTTTATATTTTTTTTATCTCTCTTTATGTACTAACATCCTAGCTTGACTACCCTTTTTCCAATTCCATATAGGGAAAGGTAATGTTATTATCATTAGTCACTACATTGTACTCTAGGCTAAATTACAAATTTCTGAAGTAAAAAGAAGTACGTCTTTGAAGTTTTAATGAACATCAAACTCCAACTAAAAGAGTTCTTCTACGTACGTACTCTCTCGATCTCTATTTTTTGTCAACTTAGAGGAAGCTTTCAAAGCCATTTCATTAATAAGTACATGCATATCCCACTAATCGATCGTCTTCATGTAATTGGCTACAAATTACAACGACAGAGACATTCATATACAGTTTATCGTCTTATGGTCTAGTCTAGGCAACCATACTCATAAGCCATGCAACTTCTTCTTATGAATGTTTGACATGCACATACTCGAGCACTATTACACCAACCTTCAATATACACTATGACTATGACTTCAAATTCATCCTTTCTCTGTCCCAACTTCCAAGCGCGCGCTTGATCGCAATTACATTCCGCTCAATGAAAACAAATTGTGTCCTTCGATAAGATATCAACCTCATTTTCATAGCAGGTACGGATGACAAGAAACACAATGAATCCGAAAAGATCTTACTTCGCCGACGGATATCCATTAGGTTTCTTTGTGATCCTATTCATCAAGCTCTATGTATAAGCTTACTCGAACACACTTTCCTACCTAAAAGCTTGCATTTTCTTCTAGATCATTTCCTTGCTGGTTGCTACGTACAAAGTCCAAACTTAAGACAAAGGGAGAGAGACTAAACAACGATCATGAACCTGCCTAATACAAATAAAACAGGGTGTCATTATCATACACTATCTTCATCGCTTACCATGCATCTCTTTTTCTTTCTTCAAATCTCTTTTCATAGACAATATATATATATATATATATATATTTTAAATCACATCTTCGTGGTGATAAGTCTATGTCTTGGCACAAACTTAAAGTTGTCATGCTTTTCTCTCCCATTCTATATATTGATATGATAAGAGTAAGATCTGCCTAGCTAGGACAATATTAAACTTAAAGACTCGAGTGTCCAATCTCCATCGTACAACTGAAATTAAACGGAGGAAATAGGCAAACAACAATATATATTGTTAAAAATTCCATAATCCAAAGGATAAACAACAACCAAGAAGAAACGTGAGGACATTCCTCTACCCTACATGGAAGTTTATAATGAATTCTTCTAGCTAGTACTCCTTTCTTGTGGGTCTTCATAAAAATAGTTGCCTAAATTAAAGTCACAAATAGAATTCACAATTAATGTCAAATTATCTAACTCCTAAACAACGTACATGGTTACAACTTCCAAGATTTGTAATAGAAGTAATTCTACACACTAATTCAATTGGAATTTTATTTCGAATATGTGAACATGCATGCTTATAAGCTATAACTTACTAATCGAAAATGGCAAAAGAGCTCAAAGGAGATCATCAGAAGTACAAACGCATGGTGAATTTAAGGAAGAGTGAAAAACAAACACCAAAATTTGAGGTTGAAATAGAGTTTACTATGTAGGGCCACATTACCAGGTGGCAAGTAGCAGTGCAGACAGACAATCCAAATGAGACTTGTCCCTACCTCCACGACTCTGATTGGAAACAAAGACAGAGGCACGTGTCTTCTGTAACCAGCAAGCTCTCTACGCTCCACCACCGGATTCCGGCCACGTCAACAAGCCAGCACCAAAACACCCCAAACGAAAATGGCTTTTGACCGTAGGCAGTGTGTGGAGTGATCTCATTGGCCGATGCTGGAGATGACAGATACAAATTTAAATTGTATCGGGTTTAAAATAATATCCTCTCCTAATTTTTTAATGTTTATCGAGTCGAGGGTTTTGCGAGGACAACCAAAGTTGGACACGTTGTGCTTGTACCTCCGACAGCGACTTGGCCCTACGAAATAAAATCTCATGGCATCGATGTGGTGGTGGCTTCATGGCTTCATGGCTTCATGGCTTGGTTGGCCTTCGGCTTTTGTACGTATGGGAAACTTCCTTGGCTTAATGATGGGGATGATGCCAAGAAATTAGCCTAATGCATGAAGAAGACTAATTAGTAATTACGTATTGGTTTAATTGTGATTGGTCATTTGGTCATGTAACACTCCAGTTAGCCGACCGTGTGGTAAACATGGTGAATTTTGTGTTTATAAAATAACTCGACGGTATTCACGTTAATTTGGACTTGATCTCTCTGTTAGGATGCATGGGGCTATGATGGTGAATTGGTGATGACAATCTAATAACTATCAATTAAATTTGGAGGGGGCTCAGTAAATTTTTAATATAAGTCGAAGTGGTTGTACACATACTAATGAAAGAAGACTGAACCTTGTAGCACTACCACATTTTGACTTATTGCCGGCGATTTTTAAGTCGTCGGCAATGTTTTTGGACATTATCGGCGATTTTTGCCGGAAAAATCGCCGATAATGTCTTTTTTTTTTTGGACATTACCGGCGATTTATGTCGCCGATAATGTATGTCGCCGGCAATGAGTCGAAGGTAATGTAAAAAAAAAAAAAAAAGACATTACCGGCGACTTTATTTATGTCGCCGGTAATGTCTTTTTTTTTTTTTTTACATTACCGGCGACATAAATAAAGTCGATGTCTTTTTTTTTTTTTTTACATTACCTTTGACTCATTGCCGGCGACAGACATTACCGGCGACATAAATCGCCGGTAATGTTAAAAAAAAAAAAAACGACATTACCGGCAATTTTTCCGGCAAAAATCGCCGGTAATGTCCAAAAACATTGCCGGCGACTTAAAAGTCGCCGGCAATGAGTCAAAATGTGGTAGTGTAATGATGAATACCTCGTGTATATCTAACAATTTCACAAATTAGTAAAAATTAGTAGATCGGTCATATAACGCAACTAAGAAAACTTCATCTTCTTTAATGTTTCACACTAATTAAGTTTAGGGTAATATTAGAGGACCTCAACAGTGTCATGAGGTGTAGGCCTCAATATGTGGTATGCCATGTCATATCAACAAAATTAAATTTTTGTAAATAATGAGAATGTATTTGACCTATAAAACTAATCTTACCCTTCCATTCGAAAAAAAACTTACAAAAAGTAAAACAATAGATTGAGGGAGAGTTATGTTCATAACAAGAAGAAATAAACCAATATAGAAAACATGAAGAACAAGATCCCAAAAAAACACATACAGTTCAAAATAGGGCTGAAGAGTGCTAAAATCATTTTATCCAAATATGTAACTTCTCCTATTTGATTCATTATATCTCCCAGCTATTAGTTGCGGCTTAATATTATTCTTTGATCCACACTATGTCAAAAAGAGTTTCAGAGAATAGTTTTAGACAATTGTCTGATATAAGGTTGGGATGTTGTCTATTAAGCTGAGGAGAGAAGTCATATCAAACAATGGTTAAATTGCCGTTATAAGGTTAAAAAAAGAGACAACTATCAACGGTTATCATGAAAAAAAGCATTGTCTGATGTCAAATTAGTCATCGGCATATAAAAAGTGCTATTGTCTGACTATTCTACACACAATTTTTTTTACGTATTTAACATTGTCAATTGACAATTGTATAATGACATAATCATCAAAAATAACATATATTGTGTCTAATAATTAATGGCATCAGTTTATATATTGTTGTATTGGTGTCACACAATGCTTTTTTCAATGTTGTCTTGTGCACAAATACAATTGTCTGAACTAAAATTTTGTGGTCAAAATTGTCAAAATTCAATCGGTCATCAATTATCCTTGTCATTCATAATTAAAATTTACAAGTCACCATAAATATACAAAATGCACACCATTCAAAAGCATTCACATAACCCAAATATCCATTTGTCATTCATACTTAAAATCTGAAAGTATCCATAACATATTACAAGAATCTAAAACTGCATTATACTCATTATCTTGTAAGAACATAGTAGTTTATATAGCCAAATACTCTACTCCATGTCAGCTAAATCTTCCACTCCTTTCCCAATTGTACTCCCAAGAAGAAGAGCATCTGATTAAGAACCACAAACAAATAGCAAGTGTTACAATATGTATTTTATCCAATAATGAGCTAAACAAAAGATAGATACACATATAGGATATCACACGACAAGAAGATTAAAGGTAAAGTAGGCTCACATTTCCTATTGCAAGTAATCCTTCGTCAACGAAGAAAACCATTCCCATGAATGAGAAAAGCACACCAAATCCTCTCAATCACAGTCCAATCTCTGCCACATATCAAAACTTCATCCACTAGCAGTGATACCAAATAATTAAATTAGAGAAAAATACCATTACACTCAGCTACGTAGTCAACAACGTAAAACCTGTTTGATATGATCCTAAAAGCTAAAACTTTATAAAAATAGTTTGTCTTCAATAATTTTCGACCTCTTCTTCAAAAAATGGCAGCACTATAGCACAATGACCTTTCAGATCATGCGTCTCATATTCCTCTTGCACATTCAAAACCACAACAGAACTTCAGCACTTTACCAACAACTAATACCAAAGACTGTGTCAAACTCAAAGATTAGATTCAAAAGTGGATAAATGATGGCAAGCTTGCTATAGAAACGTCGCCAAAGACGGTTTCATTAGTCGATTCTCACTCGTTCCCTGACCCTTAAGTCAATATGGTTGAGATAACGGGACTACCCGCTAAGCGAGGGACAAAGAAGGCTACGAGAAGACTTAGTTAGTCCAGAAGAACTCAGCCAACGCGATGATATACCTTCAACTAGGATCACATGAATGAAATCCTTGATGAACTTATCATGGCGGATCTCATCAATTATAGGCCTGTAAAGAGACTCGAAGACCTAGCCTACATAAGGCCAGGTGATTACTTTTGCAGGTACCACAACAAATTTGGACACACTACCTCTTCTTACTTTGGCTTGAAGAACACTGTCCAAAGCCTGTTGGTCAACTGTGTGATCGACTTCGGTCAAGGGGGAGGTTCAAACACTAATCCTAGACCCTTGCTGCCATTCCACAAAAAACTCAAGAAAGTGGTGCCAGTGTCAAAGGAAGAGCCGACACGAAAATATGAACCAAGTAGGAAACTGAAGCAGTGGTTCACTTATGATATATCGTGAGTAGCGGAGATCCTTGATTATTTGATACAAGCAAAAATCACTGAGGTACCTAACGGGCCCTCACCGAACCCAAAGTGTGGAAGAGCTCCTTTACTGCCATTTTCATCATGCCTGGACTCACACGATCAAAGAGTGCATCATCTTGAAATTCAAGATTCATCGGTAGATAGATAAGGGGGAGATAGCTATCGAGCTGCAAGGTGAGAACCCAGCTCAAGACGCTGACGTTGGCAACAACCTTGTTATTGGCATGATAGAGGTGCAACGGTCCAACCCTAACAAAAGGAAACAGATCGTGGACCTACAAGTTGAGGGAGAAGCAACTAAGGTGGCAAAGTCAGCCATTTCTATGAAGGGTAAGGAGAAACTTGACCCCAAAAGCAGAATCCTCAGTAGCACTTTATTCTCGCTGCAAAGTCCATTGTGGCTTGAAGATATCATATGAGGAGTTGATGGATGAAGTCAAGGTATGCCCAGAGCTGGTATCCCCACCTGAGCACTACCAGCCCACCAGTTAACGAGAGTTAAACAGTAGAGACTCACAATCTTACAAGAGGATGTAGGCAACACAACGGTTCCTAACCCAGTAGGAACAACGAAGGTCAATTGAGAGGATGCTCTCGCCAAGCATTACATCCCACCAGCATTAAGGAGCATTAACGAGGAAACTGTGTGGTATGTCAAGGAGAAGGGAAAACAGTTGAGGTCACTCCCAGCAAATGCAGGAACTTGTAGTGCCATTTTAACTAGACCAAGAGAGGATTAGGATATGGGTCTCGTCTAGCAAGAACAATTAGCTTATACCCCTGAGTAGCTGCACAAAAGGCTAAACACGTTGGCGGCAAATCCCGTCGGGGTCTTTGGCAAAAAGTCTCATGAACCTAAGGTCCGAGTAGCCAGACCTAGCGTCTTCTCTCGGAACCCCGAGTTGCTTTCCAAGGCTCAAGTTCTAGAACCTATCCTTAAGGTACAACGATCCCATAGGAAACCTAGAAGCAACAAGCAGACCACTAGCACCAATGGGGACCCAAGCCTGTTGTGCTCAAAAGTCTTCACCAAGCGATCGAGTCAAGTGAAGCACATGTCACTTCAAGTGAAGCAAAATGGCTGAGGTGGAGGCTAAAGCCATTAGTGGAAGAGGACGAAAGAAGGTGCTCACTCAATCTAGAACGACTTCATCCTCAGCAAGCAAGAGCATTGACTTAGTTTTGCTTGCTAGCGTAGAACCTACACCTGAGGTTCCATTCAAAGAAAGACTTGTAGCAACTGTGGAAGCAATGGCCCTTGTCGACCTGGACATGGTAGAGGCTAAACCACAAGAAAAGACTGCAGGTATGAACAAAAAGGAGGTCGATGACGAGGAACTAGTTGACTATGGTGAAGATGAGGAACCAGAAACCCAAGTTTATTGTGAAGAATACGATGTCAACATGGTGTTCATCTTACCTTATAGGTTTGCAGGCTCTTCAGTTGGAACGCCATGCTCAGTACCTTCCCTTCCCAGAAAAGTAGTCTAGGATCAACTCAGCATTGTGAACAACTTTGCAATGAGTGCTCGCGAAAAAGATCAGGCAAAATGACAACCACTCTCTGTGCAGCCGACGATTGATTTGTCATTAAGGAAGGCTTATATGTTATTCAACAAGCCAACCTTAAATATGGCTATACACATAAGACCCCTTTACATCACTGTTAAAGTGCAAGGGATATCCCTCAACAAAATGTTGGTGGATTCATGAGCAGATATGAAAATCATTACCGTCAAGGCAAAGGGATTGTTGGGCATCCCTAAGTCAGCCATTCAAGAGACAACTCTCAATGTCAGGAATTTTCAAGGTAGCATATCTAAAACCCAGGGCATTGTCTTTCTTTACGTGCAGGTTAGATCAGCAGCTGTGACACACATGTTCTTTGTGGCAGAGTGTACGACACTATATAGTAGAGTACTAGGATGAGACTAGATTCATAGGAGCTATTGTGTACCATCTTCCCTCCATCAACATATGGTGTTGTGGAACATGGAGTCAGGCAAAGAAGAGGTAACTGATGCAGATCCTCGTCCCTACTTAGTGTCAGCCAACGCTTTGGACGCCAGCTACAATAATGAAGACCTGAAACCACTGGAAGTATGTGGAGTCGACAAGAAGGGCCGCCCCGTGGGGGTGATGGCCTCTCAGTTGGCTTAATGAGGGATCATATAGGAAAGCAAAGATGAACGCCGCTCTTATACCATTAAGCTACCACAAAGGGCATCTCAATGATAGAGCCTCTATCTGACATAGAGGAAGAGGCGTGTTTCTCGCTACATGACAGACTACATGCGTATTTGTTGGAAAAATAGGTCTACAAGCATGTTCTAATAATTGCAACATTGGAATATGTGGATGATGATGTACTACATGAATTAGAAGAGGAGGAAATCATTCAGCTAGCCCCAGCAGCCTTGGATGATGCTCCACCTAAAGTCAAGGACCCCGCAAAGAAAATTAATCTCGGGACCACAAATGAGCCAATGACTGTGGCTATTAGTACTTTCTTAGAACCTGAAGAGCAGAAGAGACTCATTGAATTACTACATGAGTATGAAAACTGCTTTGCAGCAAAATATGAGGATATGCCAGAACTGTCGCCAGACTTGGTGTGTCACAACCTTCCAATCATAGAAGACAAGAAGCCAATAAAGTAAGAGATGTGACAAATGAACACAAAAACAACAATTCTAGTCAAGGAAGAGATTGAAAAGATGCTCAAATCAGGCATCATCAGAGTAGCCAAGTACACCGAGTGGTAATCTAACATCATCCCAGTCAAAAAGAAGAATGGGAAGATGAGAGTTTATGTCGACTACCGCGACCTCAACAATGCCACTCTAAAGGACGCATATCCCATGCCAATAACAGATTTGATGGTTGATTCAGTTGCTCGCCACGAGATGTTTTCCTTTATAGATGGCACAGCTGGATATCACCAAATCCCAGTGGCCGAGGCTGATAGGCATAAAACAGCATTTCATTGCCTAAATTTCCTTGGTGTTTTTGAATACGTGAACATGCCATTTAGACACAAGAAAACTGGGACCACTTATCAACAAGTTATGAATCTTATCTTTCATGACCTCATAGGCAAAATCATGGAAGTCTATATTGATGATGTGGTGGTCAAAACCAAGTCCAAGACAGACTAAATAGACGGCTTGAGGAAAGTGTTCGACCGTATAAGGCTTCACCAGCTGAAGATGAACCCCACTAAGTGTGTCTTGGGAGTCCAGGCAGGGGACTTCCTAGGTTTCCTAGTCCACTAGCAAGGGATTGAAGTTCCTGATGATAAGAAGGAGGCAGTGCTTAATGCTAGCCTACTAAATAACAAAAAAGATCTTCAACGCCTGCTGGGCAAAATTAATTTTCTGAGGCAATTCATTGTTAATGCAATAAGGAATGTTCAACCATTCTCGCTGCTACTTAAGCTTTAGAATCAGAAAGAGTTCATGTGGGATCCTGTTCATCAGGAGGCTTTTGACACCATAAAGGCGTATCTCGCTAATCCACTAGTCTTGCTCCCGCCAAGACTAGGAGTACCTCTTAAGCTCTATATATCAGCTACCGAGCATTCTAATGGGAGTTTGTTAGCACAAGATGATACTGCCAACACAAAACAGGCAATCTTTTACCTTAGTCGCACATTAACAGATTGTGAGACGATGTACTCTCCTATGGAGAAATTAAGCCTAGCTTTGTATTTTTTGGGATGTAAATTGAGGCATTACATGTTATCCTTTACCACATGTGTCGTTACCCAGACAGACTTGGTGAAGTATATCCTCTCGCGACCTATACTAAGGGGTCGCATTGGATGCAAATTGAGGCATTACATGCTGAACGCAATACTGCTTTTCTCGTAACTAATCTGCTGCCCCGAAGCTCTCTCGTATAATGCAAGTAGACTCTTGACAGTCCTCACTTCCTCTAAGCCATCTTTAAAGAAAATAAAAGAATCGTCAGCAAAAAATAGAAGACTAATGCTGGGGGCACTTTCACATACCTTCATTCCACTAAGTTGTATTTTCTTCTTTCGCCATCACAATAAGTCGAGAAAGAGCTTCTCCACATAATAGAAAGAGGTAAGGTGAAATGGAATCACCTTGACGCAAGCCCCGCGAAGGTGTTACATGGCCACTCACCTCTCCATTCACATAAAAAGAGTAGGTTACAGTATGGACATATGCCATAATCCAGGCTCTCCACGTCGGATTGAATCCCAACTTCGCCATCATCTTGTCAAGAAACTCCCATTCAACTATATCATACGCTTTGCTCATATCGAGCTTTTGTGCTGACTTCCTAGCTAATCATTCAATGTTAAACGTTCACGAGGAATGGAATTGGAGTTATCGCGTATTGCACTTGCTCCTCGGCTCCTCTAGTTTGATGGTTCAAGAACTAGTAACATGGCAGGGGCAGTCATAGCCTTGATTAACCCAGATAGGGGGGGGGGGGACTTTTTCCTACTCATTTATGTTGGAATTCCACTATACCAATAGTCAAGCCGAGTATGAAGAACTTATTATTGGTCTAGAAATATTGATTGACTTGGATGCCACCGATGTCCACTTTCGAGGGGATTCTTTGCTCATAATCCAACAGCTGAAGACCAAGTATAAAGCAGGTGACATACTTGAACCATATGCAAAACGGGCAGCTGAGTTACTGAGGTTATTCACTGAGGTTACATTGGAGCATATCCCTCACGACCAAAATTAGTCGGCTAATGAGTCAGCATAACTTGCTATAAGTGCCAGTCTACAAGATGGAGTCCACGAGCGTATTTTGAAGGTTGAGCACCATACGTTACCTTCTTTCAGAGCTCGGCAAGAAGACAACAATGAATGGTATGGCAACACTTGACCATATTGATACTGATTGGCGACAACCTATTATTTCCTACCTCCAGGACCCAAATGCTCTAGTCGAAAAACGCATCCGTTTCCTTGCTCCCAATTACGTATTAAGGAACAATGAGTTGTATAGACGAGGGGAAGAAGGTGTGTTGCTTCGATGTGTGTATAGGTGAGATGTTAAGCGCTTGATGTGAGAAGTACACCTAGGGGCATCCAGGGCTCAACAAGCAGGCCCCAAAATGCGCTAGTTACTGTGGCGTCATGGTTATTACTGGCATAGTATCTTGAAGGACTGCAATACCTTTGCCAAAGGTTGTACAGATTGTCAAGCCCATGGACCAATCAGTCACATACCCAACATCCCTATGTGGCTAATCATAAAGCCTTGGCTTTCCTGAGGTAGGGCTTTGGACTTGATTGGGATGATTCACCTTCACTCTTTATAGGGTCGCAAGTTCATCATTGTGGATATACACTTCTTTACCAAGTGGGTAAAGGCTAGGCATTTAAAGGTGGCCTTGACAGGTAGCATTCGTAAATTCTTATTCGAAGATATTATTTGCAGGTTTGGTATCCCAGAGTGCTTCTTTTTAAATAGAGGGCAGATTTCATGTCTAGAGAAGTCAACACTTTGATGAAGGATATTGGAATTCAAGTCCTTCATTCCACTCCTTACTATCCTCAGTCAAATGGTCAGGCTGAAGTTAGCAATAAACTCATCTTGCACATCCTCATTGGTAATCCTCGATTATGGCATGCAGACTTGTTCAATACACTGTGGGCATATTGTACTAGCAAGCGCAACCCTATAGGAACAACTCCTTATGCCTTGATATTTGGGCAGGATGCGGTCTTACCTTTAGAGCTCAATGTCAAGTCTCTGAGAATTATGGAATAGTACTACTTGATTGGCAAAGACTATGTCCACGTGATGTTGTAGGAGCTCGAAGACTTAGACGAGCAATGTATAGAAGCCTACGACCACTTATGCGTCGAGAAGAGAAAGGTAGCTCGATCATATGACATCTGTACGAGGGGCATGAGCTTTGCAGAATGAGAGTTAGTCTGGAAGGCAGTGTTACCCCTTGGCGAGAAAATCGAAGGCAGGGGCAAATGGTCCTACAAGTGGGAGGGCCCATATGTTATTAATCACCTTTTGGGATGTGGAGTCATTTTTCTTCGTGATCGCAATGGTACGATCCACGCAAATCCAATCAATGAGAATTTCCTTAAGAAGTATATCACGCCAGTGTGAGAATACAATGACCCACCTGATGCAACATAACTAAGTTTGTTCACCCTCGCTTGCTATTGCTCGCCTGATCACACTCAAGGGGAAACCCATATACTATACTGTAAAAGCCATTTTTGTGGCTAAAAATACTGTAAAAGCCAACCTCCATAGCTAAAATTTTAAAATTTCTTCACCATCTCGGACTTACATTTTTACAACCTCTTGTAGAAGTTGCTTAAATTTCAAATAAATACGTCGCCAATTCCTGTGGCCAAACATCATAAAACTACAGAGCCTTGTATTTAGTTTTATGTTGTAAAGACAATAGGTGTGGCTGAGTTAATCAATAATACAACTCTGCTCTTTGGCTAGAAGTATTCAAACGTGTTGTAAAGATACTAAGGCAAAAGCAGTAAGGTGTTACAAAATAAAACACAGCAAAGTACATGGAATCGAGTTTATTAGAAATTACAAACTATTACACAATCTTTGCGGCCTTCAGCTTTGATACCATGGAAAAGAACAAGGGACATGCAAGCCCAAACGAAAAGCTTTGCTAAAAGAAGAAGGATGCAAACGGTGAAGAAAAAAAAGAAGGGACTGGAACACCGGGCCAAATACCACCGAAAGGGGCAGAAGGCATCCTTGTTGGTTTAATTATCATTAGCGTTGATGAGGCAGTCCTGACATTCGCGTCTCCCTGGGAACGTATATTGTATATGTAAATCCTAAATATAAAAATATGCGAAATTCGTTCATAAACATGAAAAATTAATAGGCTAAATCAGTTGTCGTCAACTTCTTGTTGACCAACTCCCCCCAGTACCATTTGCGTAAAATGGGAGTGGTAGCACAACAACTCCCTGTTCTTCTTCTAAGATCAACATGGAGACAAAGTGTGTCCAGCTTCCTTGAAAGACACATACAGAGCTGCTGCTAACGAGTAGCAATGACGAGGAACCCTCCCTGGCGTTGAGACTCTACTACCCCTAGAAATCTAGGGGCATCTTTACAAAGGTTAAACCTGGGCATAGATATCACCATCTAGTCCAGGTTTTGGCGCGGATGTCAAAATCTAAGGCTTGAAGCATGGGGCATGAAATCTGGTGGAAATGCTTTTCCCCAGAGGAAATACTCTGAGAAGGACATCTTTTACTTTGATCAAGATAAAGGATGGATGTTCTATGCTTTCAGTTAAAAGGGGTATTTTATAGAGGCCTAACCATAGAGGCTCCGCACGAAAGCGAAACAATAAGGGATACTGATTTAACACACCGATTAATGGTGAAGGAATGTCCACTCTGAGATTCTAACCGCTTTAAATGATGATTCATCCTTTCTAAGAGAGGATGAATACTGCCATTTATTCCCAAATGGTTGGGGGTGAGATGGGTGTTCCTCGGAAGACAGAGAGCGACGTAGAATGATTTGATGGCACATTTTCCAAATTCATATTTTGTAATTAATTAATTGAGTAAATGGGCTAAGCCCATTAGTTGGTTTTATGTAAATCACATCGAAGATCCCAAATAAGGCCTATACCTGAGGCCTACTTTGGATATACTAAAGTTGTCTATGGGCTTGAACACAGCTCAATATAAGTTAATGGTGTTGTAAGTGAAAAAATTGGGCTTAATAACAAATGGCCTAAATGTATTAATAAATATCGATTTACAAAAAAGAGGCCTAAGTTTACTTGCGGATAATAGTTAATTTAAGTTCTACTTTGGCATGCTTATACTTGGCCCACATTTATGAAAATGTTTCGAAGGATGAAGATACATCTTTCTCAGCATCTTCTAGAGCATTGACCCGAGCAGCGTTCTCTTACAGCAATTGCTCAGTGGTCGCGCGAGCTGGGTTGGATGCAGCATGCAAAGCAGTCGCCTCTGCTTGAAGCCGCATTATCTCTACTTCTTTCTCTGTCAGAACTCTGCTTTGATCCTCAACATTCTTAAGGAAATCCTGGAGTTAGTAGTGGTCAGAATGTATGAGTTGTGCTTGTTCCCTCCTGATCTCAGTATGCTCCTCTAGGCGACGAGACATGTCATTCTTTTCAGCTTGCAACCCTTGGAGGTGTTAGAGGTTCTGCTGATATCAAGTCATCACAGGCATAAACTAACTAGGAGTAATTTCTAAAAGCCTCGTGACTTCACTCAGGATTAACTCAAGAATCCCTAGGTCATCGAGATTAATCTTGAAGAGGGTCCAGATACTACTCTTAGCCAAAGTGAGCTCTGCAGAACCCGGGGATGTGGTCATGAACTTGTCGAACAACGTCTTGAGCGCGCGAGTTTGAGCAGAGATGGCTAGCTATGATGTCGGAAGCAGGCCTAGAGGAGCTTGAGGCCTAGGAGAATTCAACCCTAGGATCATAGAGGCCCTCCCTGTCCGGGGCAGGTGCTTTGAGAGCGTCTTGAATGGTAGCTACAAGGTGGTCATGCTCGACGGTTGACGGCTCTTCAGCATCAATGGGAGTGTTGGTTGGTTGCAAACTGGCGATGTCCTCCCTTTTTGTGACGCTTTCCAGGATAGCTTCCAGACTAGCTTCGATCAAGGTTAAGAAGAGAGGAGGCTCAAGACCCTGGAAGTATGAAGAGAGAGGTCAGATAGGAGAATCTGGGTAACAAGAGAAGCTATTCAAATTTAGTAAGTTAACCCCTATTGCTTACCTCAGTCTCGCTAAGGACATTTTGGATTGTCAGGGACATGATCTTTGGCGAGAAATTTTTCGGGGGTTTATCATGCTCGTCATTGATAACATTCTAAAGCCTAGCACTGGGGCTCTCGACTTTTTCCTCTTGGAAAAGGTCAGGAGTAAATGCTTTCTCAGAGCTTGCTGCCGTTCGCTCTTCGGGAGCATAGAACTTGGCATGCCAGCTAAAGTGTGCATCCACAAGCACCGAGGTCACCTCTTGCTCGTCATGATTTTCGTCTATAGTATAGTCAACGATTACTGTCGCTTGGGAAGCCGCTTCCTCATGTACTACCTCATTTTCCAGCATGTTTGTGCCAACAGCCTCCTTAGGAGGTGTGTTGACCGAGGGACCTGCCTCAGGTTGGGTATTTCATGATCCATGGCTTGCAGATATAAGTTAAGTTAAAGGAGAGAAGAAACGTTCATATTTCAAGCACATGATAGAAAGGTGTTATCTCGTGAGCTTGATCAATAGAGGGTCGGACCAGTGATAGTCATTGTTGCTCACTCATAAGAGGAAGTTCTTTTTCTTCGTATGATGGCGAGTGGTCGGGAGAGTTCTCAGGTTTACCAAACGGAATGGATTTTCCTTACCATTGGTCAGTCCAGTGTTGGGGTTGGTCCTGTTGATCACATTGGAGATCAATTTCATCTGCCACCCCAAAGCATCGTCCAGGTTGGGCTAAGGGTGTAGAGATGGAACAGATTTGTAGGCGGCGACGTTGTTGGCCCCATTGGAGGTTGTTAACATTACCCTCAAGAGCAAAACATTAAGATTTCTTGTGAGGAGCCTACATCAAAACAAGAAAGCATTAGAAATTTCACATGATATGGATTTAATCTTAGATGTGATTTGAACAATGACTTATGGGTTCGACTACCTCATTCTCGGCGTTGTCTGCTCTGCAGTCAGAGTCTAAAGAGACAACACTTTTGGTGCTATGAGAGTGGAGTTTTCTCTTCGAAGGACCTACGTTGGGACTATCCACGAGGTCACGTCTCTTTTGGGCTTGAGAAGTTTATAGTTCAATAGAGTTGCCAATGTCAGTGGCAAGGTTGAAAAGCCAAAGAATTGGAACACTTACAATGGACCACCATGGTGTTGATGTGTCAGGATTGTCGGGGGTATCGTATCAGAGGGATTCTTTGTCATAGGGAGAAGTGAAGACGGCGTCAAAATCTTTGAAGATAGCAAGGAAAAGAGTCATGGGTTACACCATACGAACCGTCCCAGAACTGAACCCGCCAAGCACGATAATGTGAAGTTACTCCAAAAGATGGTACAAGGGGAACATCAAAGGCCTCATCTGGTAACACCACAATGAGAAAACCAAAATGGGGATCTTCCATGTTGGCTGTGATGAGGTGCGTGTGCGCTCACCAATTGTTATAGCGGTTCATAGAGTTAACTAGAGGCATCGACGCATCTTGAGTCAGCCAGAGTTGCCTGGTGAAATGGTTGGGAGTGTACAGCTCATAGTAGATCTCGATGCTGTCAGGATTCTCATATATCTGCAAGTGTGCCTATGAATAAAGATTTTCTCCGCCGCATCGTCTTGGCCAGGTGAGGGAAGGAAGCCAGTCGCCATATCTTCAGGGAATAGCCGCTGGATGATTAACTCAACAGTATTTGATGAGGAGCTGGTGAGCGAGCACAGGGTGATGAAGTTGTTATGATAAGTCAGCGGGTTGTCATGGAGAAGTCGCACGAGCGTCGTTCCTAGAAGCACTCCATCTTTGAATGGTCATACATCTGAATGACAAAATATTGGGAAGTAAACCTGCAAACAGAGGTCTATCATCTAGAGTGGACCAGGGAAGTCAAACTTCATTGGTTCCAGAGATTTCCATTTCAGGTTGCGATAGAGGTAGGCGAGGATAGATTGAGCAAGACCAGTCTTGGTGCCCTCGAAAAGAGCTTCAACGAGTATGGTCCAGCTTTTGTTGACCTTGCTGGAGGCTGTGCAAAACACATACTTCGATAGCCAATAATTAAGAAAAGAAATACCTCCATGAGGTGATGAATTGTTCTTGAAGTTGTTGACCCAAGCTAGATAAGAACTAGGTCGAATAGGGCTAGCTACGTCATTCCATGCCTATCCGCGGCTGGAAAGCCAAAAATGGTTTCTAGGTTTAGCAGAGTAATGCTCATATCCTCGCAGGGGAAGCGGAAGTAGTTACAACTTGCATCCCAGAAGCACATCGCGGCAACGAACGATGCTCGATTCCCTGTTTTGGGCAAAGAAAAGTAGTGGTCCAGGAAATGAGAGATGCCGGCAATTTCTCAGTGATGGAGGTCGTGTTTCTTATGAGCATTATACCAAACCCTTTCCTCTGTAGAGGTCGACGACCACTTGCCCAATTAACAAAGGACGTCTTTGTGATTCCACCATGTCGGAGTGGATGGGCTTTTTCTAAACACCAGAGTGGAGTGACAGAGGTTGGAGTGCAGGGATTGGATTAAAGAGGGCTAAGTTGAACGAGGTCTGAATAAAGTGACCCAATCGACCGATCACATTGTCAAACAAGTCGAGAGTGACGGTAGAGCCATGATTCTTCCTCTCTGTGTTCGCAAAAGAATCGGCAGCCTCTTGCGAGATGTGAGGTGGTGAGTTTGCTTGACAGTGGGGCGGCATGGTGTTGATCAGAAAAGTCGACTAGAATAGAAGAAAGAAACTTCGAAAGGAAGAATCCTTAGTCGATCAGGGAGACTGAAAGCAAAAGACTGTTTTCAGAAAATGAGAATCTAACGAAACGTGTGCGCTTAAATAGCGTTGCATCATTAAGGGCACGAATTTTCAGAAACGAGTCGAAATGGCATCGCGAACGAGAATTATCGTTTGACCCCAGATGACGTGTCGCAGTTACAAACCTCTTCGATTGCACCTGGGCTTTATCTCGAGGCTTGAGAGGTAATGTTTGGGCCCAAAATAAACAGTCTTTATTTTTAATGGATTTTCATTAAAATGGACCGATGTTCGCGGCCCGCACAAGGAACAGTGACCCTTCCTAAGAAGGGAAAGATTCTTTTGTGATCTTATCATCAAGTCTTAGATTTTGATTGAAAGACCTAAGAAGTAAGAATCTCTAGCAATTAGAGTCATTAAGTGAGTCTAAACACAAGAATCTTAAGTCCATTACGACAAGTTATCATATTTTCCTATATATTGAGGAAATCTTTACGTAATCGAAATCCACATCTCATACAACTTTTGCTCTTGACAAAACAACCTTCTCATCTCGAGAAACTTTAGCAACTGGTGATCAGAAGATAGTCACCCGAAGGAGTGTGAACGTCCGAAGATCCAAGGAAGAAAACCCCTGTGTTCTCAACAATACATCAAGGAGATTGCTCTACTTCACACCGAAGGAGTTGTGGAGTATCGGTTTTTTGTGGCTCGGCTAGAGACACGAAGAGATAAAGTCCTAGGCCTACTAGGAAAAAAGGATCTATCGGACGGGGTTGGTGCTCTTCTTGTCCTAAGTTGCTTCTTAGAAGTCAGGTAGCAGCAAATGCTACGATCAACATTCTACTCACGGTAGTGACACGCCGAACGCACTTATACACGGCCGAAAAAAAACGACAATTTGAAGACTTCTCAATACCTTAAAATTTCTGGAGCCAAACACAAATCTCAACATTTCCCATGCAAGAACTACTAGCTAACATATTAATTAAGGCTTGTTAGTACTTGACACGAGACATAAGGAAAATTGGACAGGATAATACTAAATTCGCGTTAATTTAAACTCGATATTGTTTGAGTAACATGGTATATATGTTGGATTAACCAAATTAACAAGGAAATCGATCGGATTATTCCATATATATATATTTTATATAATACAACGTGATTCATGCATGTTGCCGACACTCTTAATGAATATAGCATAATGTAGGAGAAGACGACTCACTGTAAGTTATTAAGATTGTTCACACCACGACAATGACAAAGGCCTTAATAAATCATATCACAAACAATAAAACACCAAAAATGTGATCGATGCTTTACAAAGAAACAATTGGCTAGCTAGCTAGCCAGCCACAAAATCTAACTTAGCCAGCCAGCTAACCCCAGCTCAGTTTAAAGCTTCGCAAAAATGAAAAAGGTATTCAAGAATGAAACGGGAAATCAATATTTGAGTAATGGGAATGTTCATAATTCAATGAACTAATGAAGAGAAGGAAAGCAATATATATACGCCAGCAGATCCCTCCCATGGATTTTGGATATAAAGCAATCACAAGCTAGTCACAAAAACCCAGTCAGACCCGAAAATAAAAAAGCATGCCAATGATGCCATAACATACACCGAGCATCACCTACCAGCTGCTTAAACCACATAACCCGAAAAACATTCCCTCGATCGATCCTAAAGTAAGTACTGATCCCAATACAACCAAGATGCTAGAGTTAGACTCATCAGTTGCATATTCTCCCACACCGGAGGAAGCCGAGGCTTTGAGCTACATGAACGACGACTTGATAGATTCAGGCGCTAGTTTAAAGAAGAAGGGCAGCAAGAACAACAAGAAGAGGTTTACAGACGAGCAGATTCGATCGTTGGAGTCGATCTTCGAAAACGAGTCGAGACTCGAGCCGAGGAAGAAGTTGCAGCTGGCGAAGGAACTGGGGTTGCAACCGAGGCAGGTTGCCATATGGTTTCAGAACAAGAGAGCTCGATGGAAGTCGAAGAAGCTCGAAAGGGACTACAGCATACTCAGAGCCAACTACAACAGCTTGGCGTCCAGGTTTGAAGTCCTCAAGAAAGAGAAGCAGGCCTTGGTTACTCAGGTAAATTAAAAAATTCCATTCGTAAAAAGAAGAAATTTACTAACTAGTACTCTCGTTTGCACTTTTTTATATACAAATGATCGATCTAATGTGTATGTTTTGTTCTGTGACAGCTGCAGAAGCTGAATGATATGATGCAAAGGCCAAAAGAGGAAAGGAACAATAGCATTGACGGCGAATCCGACAATGGAGACGATGCTACTAGGTCGGAATGTGAGGGGAAGCCTAGTTACCACATGTCGTTAGAGAAATCGGAACAAGGACTTGGGGTTATGTCAGATGATGATAGCAGCATAAAGGCCGAGTACTTTGGACTTGAGGAGGAACCAAGCCTTGTGAACTTGATGGAATCGGCAGATGGGTCCTTAACATCTCCTGAAGATTGGAGTAGATTGAACTCCGACGCAGGTCTCTTTGATCAATCAACTGGTGATTATCAGTGGTGGGACTTTTGGTCTTGAAAGAGAATGTGTAAAAATAACAAGATTAGTTGTTGTTGTTGTTGCAATTGATACCAATTTGGAACACTCTTGCCACGAGTTAGCTAGCAAGCTAGTAGTAAATCTTCCTCACCGATTGTGTACAACTAACTACGTACCGTGTGTTGGTCTCTTTCGAGCTCGCTGAAGGAGACAGGTACATATATATAGTTGTACACAAACGATGACGGGAAAAGATAAGATCCTACTTACAACCATTATGTCTATGCAGAGGATATGATGCAACGTACTAGCTATGAGATCATGTACGTGCCAAACTCGCTCCTCTCCCGAAGAGGATTTTTTTGTGCACAATCGTTGCAGGACTCTTTCAGTTAAAATTGATCACCTCATAAACCAGGACGATAGAGATCGCAGTCTAGGTAGTTTTTTTGTTGGTTTTTCCTTTTCTTTTCTTAAGTAATAGAATATGCACGCACTAATCGAACGGCATATATAGTATTCGTCGATCGTACCTAGTCATAATGAAGATCCCCAATTAGAAAAACAGAGTACTGATGCTATATTTTTCTTAAAATTCACGAAATAACTCGATCACCGAAACTACTCATTGTCTAGATTCACTTATAAGCATCGTACTTACCAAAAAATCAGCTCATTCGTGCATTTATGTGATATAATTTCATTAACTAATTTATCCCAGGTGTTCTACAAACTTCAAAGTTCAAGTACTTTGTATCTTTGTATCCGATTTAAAAAGCATCAATTGGAATAGGGAAATGTTAGTAACTGTGGCAATAGATGCCAGAAAATCACAAGTTTATCACAATTAAACGATGACAAACTATTTGATTGTTTGCATCTGCTGTGCACGGTATACTAGTGAACTGCACACAGAAAGAACACGAAAGCTTAGGAAGTCATATTTATCATGTAGCTGATATTCATTCAGAAATCATCTTTACCATCTGCACTATGATCATGAAATTAATGACAATTACAGCGGCATACAGTGTGTTGCTCCACCCCTATACTTGCCAAAAGGAACGAAAAACTATTGATAGGATAAAAGAAGGTGATCTAATATGTTAGATTAACATAAGGTTTGTACACAACGTACGATGAGTCCATTAGTATTGGCGTCTAAGATTGGATTGTAATCTTAGGTTCTCCTCATATCATTAAGGAACACGTACGACTCATGTCATATAATATGTTAGACTAACGTAAAACTTGTTGACTAACCTAAGACTTGTGGAAAATGTTAAGTCGATTATAATGGAGTCTGTCATCTTTCTAGAAATGTTTCTAAGTTTTTCTACAGTAACTTGTTTTATACGAAGAATATGTGGATTTATATTCCTTATATATAATTCGTTTATTTTCATACAATTGCTATTGGAAGGAAAAAAAACAGAAGTAATTGTCATTACATGTTTTTGGTCCACAGTAATAGGTTGAGAATACTTGCAGAGCGATTCCCAACTCCCAATATGTACTGAAAATTGGCCCATGTTTGGTGCAGTGAAGTAATAAACTATGGTGCTCGAATGTTTTTAGTGCTAAACTGAAGATGAAGAAATTAGATTGAATAAAGCTAGAAATTTGTACAACTCTCTCCGATAGAATAAGTAAAATGTTTGATATGACGTCTTTGATAATGTAATGAACCATTTTTTAGGTATTACATTGTGGCTTATAAGTTAGGAGACTCATCCGAACGTGTTTCCATATTTAATTAAAGACGTCATATTTAAAATAAAATAAAAGCGTAATCCAGTTTATACGTTTTAGGTCTTTGATATGACGGCATCATGTTGTCTCTAAGTTTCTGTGCGTCTCGACTCTCTTCTTTCCGAGTCTCCATAGAAACACGAGGATCTTAAGCATTTGAATTCGTTGTAGCAATGAGATGGATAGTAAATGGTCGTTGGAACAGTTTTGTTGTCTTTCTTAGGTTTAATGACTTGGCAGTATCATAACCATTAAATGATTCAAGTGGTTGAGATTATACGAACGGCATGAAACTTCACTGATACTAACTTAAGAGGAGCCGGATCCTTTTCTTTTTTCTTTGGGAGCTGATATTTGTATTTCCCTTTTCTTGTCAAACTACTATTTGTACCCCCTTTTCATTATACAATTCAATTCTTAAATATAATATAATTTTTTTCAGCTATGCCCTCGTCCTATTTTAATTTCTTTTTATTTATTTCAGTTTCTGTGCGTGATTTTTTTTAAATAAAGAAAAAAAATTCAACGTTTAGTATTGGTCGCTTAGAATTCTAGGTTTTCTCTTTCCAGTCTCTTTTTCGCGCTAAGGAACAACAAACCAAAAACTTGCTTCCGTCTAAATATCAGTAACAATGGAGGAAGAGCTCGAAGAATCAAGCTAAAAGAACCCGATCCCGATTTAATTGCCTAAACTGAAATTATGCCCTAACGACCATACTAACATTGGTTCAATATAAACTATTCGGAAATCGAAGTGGAATTGGAATTCCAAAATTCTAAACTCACAAGTCATAGCAACTTTTGTTGATGTCAACTTATAACGAGAATGTATAAATTTTTAATTCTTTACGACATCAGAGCAATTAAACTTTGAATTTAACTAGAATAACTGAAATACTAATCTGTATGATCATCTTGGATCCTACTATGGGTACTGCTATGTCTCGATCTGTGCGCGCGCCCGACCTCCACAAAAACTCTGCATCCTAGACAATTGAATCCAAAGGACCCAGGGGAAAGGGATATAAAAACAAAAAATCGTTAGAGTGAGTAGACGAAAAACAATAATCTTTAAGTAGTGTAAAACGATGTATTTATGCCTTTCACCGAAATAAAATAAAATAAAACACAGCGAGTCTAAGAGATAAATAACATGTGTGTGTGGATGCCGTAATATCATACTCGTACTCGTAGTTGGATCTAGGACGTGAAGTGTCCTGCCTGGACTGCTATCGGTGATTAGCCGGATGACCTATGCATCGATGCATTATCAGACATAACGTGCGTGTAAATCGTAAAACATTAGTGCCTCAGTGCATAAACACAAACATACTCATGGAATCATAAATCATAAAGTTAAAGATTTACAAAAATAAATACATAATCATATTCCTAGACTCACTACAATCAGTGAGAAGCAAATTTTTCGCTCACCTGAATCCCAAGAAACTAATAGTCCATCCACTAACTCGTAAGTTGTACTCAACGCTCCTAGGCCAAATTGAAATCTAAATCAATTATTAATAATTTGATTGTGTGACTAAAATGGATACATAAATCCTAAACGAAATGTCGATCGGGAAAATACCTTCCAATTGTAGTGAATTGCTACTCTTACTCGTTCTCTTAATCGGCTACACGCGTCTCCAAATAACGTTCACCTAGACTTGACATACGATAATCAACAATGTTGAATGTCGAGTCACCTCGAAACCTGTGCGTAAGGTGAGACGTCACTTAAATCGATTGAATTGCATGAAGCTACACCAAAAATCATCACATCTCGAATAAGGAAACTTCCAGTGTAGAATTCGGTGTTCTGATCGCCGGAGCTCTGCCGCACACGGCGGCGCATCGGGCCCACGGACCACCACAGGCGGCGACTGGAACCGACATGCTCAGATTCCTCCGACCTACATATAAAAATGTTCATCTCAACTGGCCCAATGCAGAACAACTCGAAGTCAGAAAGTAACCAAAAAACATCAAATTTTACCGTTGAATTTCAAAACCCTCACCGAATTTTCACGTGGAATGACCGTCTCCGATCAGCTACGGCTCAGCTTGAGACCAGTTGCGTTCGACACCTAAGACGATGGTCTTCAAAACCCCCCACATACGACGGCGGTTAGCAGGGATGAAAAAATAACCCAAACCCTGCTCATCCTCCTAACCTGAACCCGATTTTTACGATAAATAACGCGCATTGAGTACTTATCGACCCGAATCTAACCCGAATGGTGGCAGGTTCAAGTCGGCTACAAATATGCATCTACCGAACCCGGACCCGAACCCGACCAGCATATTTTTTTAAATTATATTTTGTTATATTTTATAATTTTATCTAATTTTTTAAATATTTTTATATAGAATAGTATATATATAATCCTATTTATATATATAATATTCTTTTATTCTGGTAAACGGGTCGAATTCAGGTATTATATATCCGACGGGTTCGAGTTCAAGTTCGGGTTCGAATTCGGGTCGGGTGAAAACCTGAACAAAATTTTTTTGAGTTCGCGTCGAACAGGTTGATTTCAGGTTCAAGTTTGGTTACTCAAAATCCGGCCATAATCCGACCCGTTTCCATCCCTAGAGGTTAGTCATTGGTGGCGCTACCAACGACGGAGGCCGATTCGGCCTCAAAAATTTCATTTCGATTTTTGGCTTCGGTGGATGTGATTTGGGGGTTGAGTAGTTGAGGGAAAAGAATGACGAGATCGACGCGAAGATTTTGACACCATGACAGACCAATTTAGTGGCCGGCCGGTGATGCTTCTCCGGAAACCGTCGAGAGGCCAAAGAGAGGGAGAGAGAAAGAAGAATGTTGGGCTTTTTTACCCAGCCCAAGGAAAATACCCACAATTAAGCTTATTAGATGGATGGCCCAGATTTAATGTTAGGAGGATCGAACGGTCCATAAAATTTACCTAATAGTAAGTTAGCAATTTAATTACCATGGACAACAAACTTTTAAAATTCGTAGAAATTATCTCAAACGTCAAAAAAATCAAATTAAAGTATCGAAGGACTTGAAATAATTTCTTTTACAACTTCTGTGAAGAGGGCGAGTCCAAATTCATAATTTATAAAAAGTTAACCTTTAATCGCCACAAGTCTCGATAAATGTGATGTGTGATGCTTAATTCGTTAATTCATGCGACAAACGAAGATTAAGTCACTAATTTAGGTTTGGGTTGTTACAATCTACCCCCCTAATAAAAATTGCCTCCTCAAAATTTTCATCACAATAAATCAACTTAGTAAGAACGCAATGCCATAACTGCTGCTTGAAAATTCAACGTAAGACTGTTGATGTACCATATTACTTCAATTCCAGAGACCATTGTGGTGATCAGTTGTGAGGATTTAACACCAAAATTTTGGGATCAACGAAAAAAAACTTTCATACATCTTCAACGCTTCGAGAAGTATATCATTTACTTATGGAAGAAAACGCCAAACCGCTACCACCAGCACAACTTTCACTATGTGCCACTGTATTAACAATCACGAATGTACTGTCATCCGCACTAACCCGAGAAATAATTCAATCGTTTGTCCAAATTACTATTATGACTCGAGAATCGAAAGCGTTTAATCTTCTACTAAAGAAGGTCCCCACATCCACACTTAACTTATGCCCATAAAAATGACTCCACTTGTCGTGATAATTTTCAAGAATGACATATATCATGATAACTTTGAAAGAGAAGTGCGAGTAATTATACCTCATATCCCTCGTCTGGGAAGAAGCTCGAATTTACTCTAATATGGATCTTATATAGCTACACATGATATCAATTACACAGAAACTTCACAAGCTTAAAATAATTAGAAAAGCAAAAACATTGCACCGGTACACAAAGGGATACCAATCTAAGGCACACTTAGATATTTTTCAATTGACTCCTCACGATGCTAGCATCATTTACTAACAAAAAATTGTACTTAGGTGACGAACCTTTGGTTGTCTAAGGTTCGTCGTCTAACAATCGTAGTCTAAGTAGTCATTTAGATGACAAAATAAACTTCATCGCCTCGGTTTTTGGGCGACAAAAAATTAATGAAAATTTTCGTCGTTTTAGTGAGAACTTAGACGACAAAACAAACAATTCGTCGCTTAAGCTAAACCACTTAGATGAAGAAATTTTTTTTTTCACCTAAGTGTCGAATTATTTAAATAAATAAATAATCCACTTAGACGACAAAGGTTTTTCGTCGTCTAAGTGGTGCCGAGATGGTGGTGGTGCTGTGTGTGTGAGGTTGGAGAGAGAGAGAGAGAGAGAGAGAGAGAGAGAGAGAGAGAGAGAGAGAGAGAGAGAGAGAGAGAGAGAGAGATTGTGAAAATAGGGGATACAATTTTATTTATAGGCGACCACTTAGGCGACGAAACCAACAAGTTTCATCGCCTAAGTGATTTAAATTTTTGGTAAAAAAATATTGCGGAAAAAAAACCGCCAAAGTTTTGGACTTAGGCGACGAAAATGTATAGTTTCGTCGCCTAAATGAATTTTTTTTAATTTAAAAAATAAAATAAAATATATTTAGGTGATGAAAACTATTAGTTTTGTTGCCTAGGTAAAATTTATTTTTTCACTTAGGGGACGAAACTAATAGTTTTCGTCGCCTAAGTAAATTATTTTTAAAAATATATGAAAATTAATTTTGAATAGTTGCTTAAAAATCATCAAAAATCAACCGTCAGATGTAAGCACTACATTTATACAATATTGTATAAAAAAATTCAACATAATTTGGATTAGTTTAGGATTCAATCGAATGAATTTAGTAATTATCGAAAAATAGTTAAAAGACAAAAACTATCGTAAAAATAATTCGTAAACCCCCTTCCGAAGTTACGGGTGTTTGTCTTGTCGTAAAAACTCAACTTATCAATTAAATATAAATTAATTAAAATTTTACATAAAAAATTTATTTAAAACTAAAAACTTGTTATATATTTACTAATGTTATATATCTTAAGTGTTTGAATGCCTATATTCACTCCACATCAACATTAACGAAATTGAATTTGGATAAAACCACCGTTGGATATATTGATCATAACATAATATGTAAGTGGACAAATTTTCAGTAAATACGAAGTTCGTTAAGGGTTTGATCGGGGTAGTTAACCATAAAACTGAAATTTCAACGAAACAGAAACATTGATATACGAATCTTTGTAACTCCGATTTTCGAACCGTCGATACTCACAGTCCAAGAATTTTTTACTCTATATTCTCGAAGAAAAAAATATGTATTTTAAGATGGTATACATGGTGGTACTCTTAAAGGTCAGATTGTGAAACTCTACTTAGACGACGAAAAATGGGTTTTATCGCCTAACACTTTCTGGGTTTAAGACTTAGGGTTTAGGTTTAGGATATGTTCTTAGACGACAAAATGAAAATATTCGTCGTCTAAGTGCAATCTTAGACGACGAATTCTATTTCTGTCGTCTAAGTACATCTTCTATGATGACGAAGATATTTTCGTCATCTAAGATATTATATTTAGATAATGAATTCTGCTTTTCATCATCTAAGTCAGATCTTAGACGACGAATTATTTGTTTTCGTCGTCTAAGCCATTTCTTAGGCGACGAAAATCAGTTTCGTCGTCTAAAGTTAGCCTAGACGACGAAATCGTCTCTTGGCCGACGAATTTTTTTTTCGTCGTCTAAGTGTAATTTTCTAGTAGTGATATGAAGTTCCGAGGTTCAAGTACATGTAAGAGAAATATAATGCATGGGAAAATATCATTAGTAATGCATGTGCAAAACTGCATTCAAAGTATCTCTTGCTTCGTTGGACATCACAAAGATTCGCGCATAATCTTGTAGAACATACTTATACATAACTCTCTCAAATGTAACCGAATTACAAATCTCGAAGAATGTTGGTTTACTAATTGATGAACGAAGAAGATAGGGAATTCCATGACCCTAAATCGAAAGAGTTTCATTTCTACCAGAAATTTGGCATGACCTATTTGTTTATAGTCGAACCAAAAATCTGCAAATCTGGCTCATTTCACCAATACAATACCCATAAATTCCTCAACATAATATAACTTTCCATAATAATCTAAAGGAGTACAACAAGTCCAATATAAAACATAGCACTGGTATCACCTTCACCTGCTCAGAAGTTTAACATGAAATGATCTAGGACCTAACACACAAGAGTCAAATTACCCCCATCTTGAATAATCGAATTGCTGCTCTTCGACATGATTAACTAAAAATGCACGTATGCAGCACATGAAAAGGCAAGTCTACAACTACACTTGATGAGATTCGAAAACTGTTGTGGTTAGATATCACAGTCTTGATGAAAAATGAATCATAGGCATATACAAGTGTACCCCGAATACTTCATATACTTTCTGGTTCTAGAGACTTTCCCCGTGCATCAAAAATAAAATAAAACCAATTAATATGACAAGGTTGAGAATAAATTTCTGGGTTAGGGTGGATGAATCTTCTCGACAAACAACATTGAGATACTTAAGGTAATAAAATGAAAAGGACAGAAAAAAATTAATAAAACAAAGCAAAACTTCCACCAGAATGACTCCTAATTAGTCGAAGCTACACACGACAATTCTATCTAGATGTTTATCTGCAATAATCATAAGGTTATTATAGGGCCTCGATGTAGCTATGACGGTACAACAACATATATTAGCATCTATGCAATGATGATAGTTGTAATTGGCAAGATTGGTGAATAATCTTTGCGACGAACATTGTTGAGAGTGCAACATGGCAAGATGGAATGACATGAAATTGATTTTTTAGAATATGATAGGGCAAAACAAATTAAAAATAGCAGAACTGATAAAAACTGAATGGGATGAGATCTTTATTGGTGATGTAAGCACAAAACACCCCAAGCATCTATAACCTTCCCAGCAGAATGACCAAAGATAATGTACAACAAGTGGCTTCTCACACTATAACCAAATCTCGTTCTATAAGTGTCATCCTAGCATAAGGGCCATTCTAATCTTCTCTGCATCGTGCCACTTTTATCGAATTTCCCCAAAGGGACCTTGTAGTCCATAGATTTCAAAACACACAAGGTAATTAGACATGAACTATAAAGCTGGGAGATTGAACGTGAAATAGAAAATTGAAAAACTAAATAAGACACTTGAAGCTCATAATTGATCAAGACTAACGAGGTTGCAAAACTAAACATGATGAAAGGAAATGAATTTTGGCACATGATTCATCGATAAAACTGGTAATTCACCATTTCGACGCTACTCTAAGGCTCATAGGTATTGATACAATGATAATCGCTAACAGTCTTGTCGTGAAGGCTCCATATAATACGCGATTTGTGTTAACTCATATAATTTACTGAAAGTTCGGCATAACCTCTGCGTAAATTCAAAATCGACCAAAACCTGCAGGGAGTTCCACACTCCGAATATGACAAGTCCCATAAACAAACCGAGATCCACCATTGCTCAACCGGATCCTCATAGTTTAAGACACAAGATTTACATCAAATCTCAAGTCATCCTAAGAAAACAAAAGTGTCGCACAAATTTCTACATCTAGAGTCGGCATAAATTTCAACTAGCAAGATAATAAAGCCCTCAAAAACCTATATGCGTCAAAAAATAACTTTTCCCACCTCAAGAATCGACATACTAAAATCTTAACTTCCGGGAAGATGCAGCTCTGAATCACGCCACTTCTAAAAAAACAATCACAAGGACCATAACATGCTACCTTATTTTCCACATACTCCGATGTGCTTAAAACCTTGACGTGACCAACATATACTTAAGCGTCGTACCGCAACTATGGAAAATTAATGTATGAAAATTTCTGGAAGCCGAAAAATACCACTAACCTTCTGAGAAAGCTTTTTAGCACGGACTAACAACGAGTATGAAGATCAAGGTCAGCGCACACGAGGTATAGTGACAAGGGGGCATAGACTCACAAGCTGGGGTTGGTACTCCGTCACATTCGCCACATTTCGACGATGTTGAACACTTTAATTATTCGATGGGGATTTGCCCGCCAGTCGGGCCATCACTCAGGAGATGTTGAGCGTAATTGAACATTAAAACAAAAACAGCCTAGTACGGTCTACATGACCTATAACCTAAAGATATGATACAACCAGAAAGGACTAGACCCCGATTTAGTTGCTTCAACTGGAATTAGGCCATAACGACCATACTGACATAGGTTTAATATAAACTATTCAAAAATTGAAGTGGAATTAGAATTCCAAAATTCTAAACTTACAAGTCATAGAAACTTTTGTTGATGTCAACTTATAACGAGAATATATAAATTGTTAATTATTTACGACATCAGAGCAACTAAACTTTGAATTTAACTAAAATAATTGAAATACTAATCCGTATGATGATCTTGGATCCTACTGTGGGTACTGCTATATCTCGATCTGTGTGCGCACCCGACCTCTACAAAAACTCTGCATTCTGTGAAATTGAATCAAAAGGACCCAAGGGAAAGACATATAAAATAAAAAATCGTTAGAGTAAGTGGACGAAAAACAATCTTTAAGCAATGTAAAATGATGTATTTATGCCTTTCTCCGAAATAAAATAAAACAAAACACATGAGTCTAAGAGATCAATAACATGTGTGTGTGGAGGCCATAATATTGTACTCGTACTCATAGCCGGATCTAGGACTTGAAGTGTCTCGCTTGGGCCGCTCTCAGTGATCAGCTAGATGGCCTATGCATTGATGCATTATCAGACATAATGTGCGCGTAAATCCTAAAACATAATTGCCTCAGTGCATAAACATAAACATACTCATAGAATCATAAATTATAAAGTTAAATATTAATAGAAATAAATACATAATCATATTCCTAGACTCGCTATAATCAGTGAAAAGCAAATTGTCTACTCACCTGAATCGCAAGAAAACTAATAGTTTATCCTCTAACTCGTAAGTTGTAGTCAGCGCTCCTGGGCCAAATTGAAATCTAATTCAATTAATAAAAATTTGATAATGTAACTAAAATGGATACAGAAATCCTAGATGAAATTTCAATCGGGAAAATGCCTTCCAATTGCAGTGAATTGCTACTCTTACTCATCCTTTTAATCGACTAATGATAGGTGCATCAATAGCACCTCTATATTATTGCTTGATGCTCATACACTGATTCTTTTGTTATTTATTCAGCAATATTAGGTTATTTTATTATCTTATAGTTATTTTGAGTCAATAAGGAGAAAATAAGTAGAAAAATGAGTTTAAAGCTTAATTTGAGAAATCTGTCTGTGCAGGTCAGTCAACTTCGACAAACTACTGAGAGCAGCTCAGGATGAACCAGGAAATGATCTTTATATGCTTGGAAATCCATGGGTGTTTAGTTTCCATATATTTTTCTAGAATATGATTATCATGTGTCTAGAGGGAGTTATGGTTGTTTTAGTCTACGGAGGTCAGTCTGCTCGAAAATCTGATTCGGGTGAGAAATTTGTGTTTGGAATCCCAAATCACATCAAGAATCCCAATGACGAATTTGTGCCTTACAATCCACTTTAATACTGATATGGCTTATGTAAAAGAAGTCAGGAGCTAAAAGAATTAAAGAAAGGTTGACTTGTCAAGGAGAGAGTGCCCAAAACCTAAGTGGACAAGGACTAGCCCAATTTAAGAACTATATAAGATCTTCTGAGGGATTTTTGGAAGGCTACGCGGCATCAGATAGAGAAAGAGAACGAGACGGGAGAAAGAGCAAGGACGCGCATCAGTGTTCTCCTCCATCTTATTTGTATCAATTTCTATGGATTGCTTTGATTCAATTTTTTTATTTCATGAGTAGCTAAACTCTTCTTGTTAGGGGCTTATTGAAGCCCTAGATAAGTTTTGATTTTGAACCCCTTGTGATTTATATAACTTTTGAATGAGTTTTTCTTCACTGATCAATCATGGATGATTCCTATTATATGTTTCTTTGGTGGCCAACTTAGATGCATGTGGTAGAATCTATTGTCTTGAATACGTGTGTGACCATCTTATCATTGCATATTCTATATAGATAAAAGCAATACCATTCGTTGTGTGAAGTAATTCCTAGGTCATGCAAGAGCACTCATCATAGTAGCTCTAGAAGCCTTGTTATTTCTCAGACACTCTATGGATCGTAATGGCTTAGGTTAGGTAGATTTGGACTCGTCATAGTATCATATCTCCTAGGTTAAGATCACGTTAAGCCAGGTAAACAATCCGGATAACATGTCAAGTAAGAGAATGTAATATTTATATGACTTAATCATAGCTCATGTATGAGAAACATTCATTCATTATTGTGTAAATTAGGTTTGGGGTAGATTGGAACTATCTAGGGTGGAGAGAAGTACCTAACGCTTCAATCCATTTGATTTTATACAATTTCGTATTTGGTGTTCTCTAATTTATTTCGACATCCAAACTATATTCAAATAATCTATAAATTTACATGGTAATCATTCACTAACTCTTCCGTGTTACTGTGTTTTGTGTCAATTTAGGTCGAGTCTAACTATTTTATTAAATTAATTATCTACTGCATAGTCGAGTCTGTGAGTTTTCTGACATTTGCGTTTGTTTGCATCTAAAGTACTTAGTCTCATCTTTATTCGGCGCGTAATGACCTCTACTTCCATTCTATTATATCGATAAACTTCTGTAAGGAATATGATATTTTTGTGTAGTGTAAAACACCTATAAACTAAAAGTGTCTTCATCCTAATTACCGTACCATACCACTCAAGCTCCATATAACATCTATCTAGACTCGACATACGACAAACGACAATGTGGAATATCGAGTCACTTCAAAACCTATGTGTAAGGTAAGATGTCACTAAAATTGATCAAATTGCATGAAGCTACACAAAAAACCATCACATATCGAATAAGGAAACTTCTCATGAAGAAATCGGTGATCTGGTCGCTGGAGCTCCGCCGCACACGGCGGCGCGTCGGGCACACACGCCACTACAGGTAGCGACTAGAATCGACAGGCCCAGATTCCTCCAACTTGCATACCAAAATGTTCATCTCAGCCAGCCCAACAACATTGCAGAACAACTCGAAGTCAAAAAGTAACTGAATTTTCAAAACCCTCGCCGAATTTCAAGTTGACCAACCAACTCTGATAGGCCACGGGTAGGCTTGAGACCAGTTGTGTTCGACACCTAAGAAGATGGTCTTCCGAACCCCTCACATATGGCAGCAGTTAGTGTGACGACCTGAAACAGAATCAGCAGTTAAGTCGCATAGTCGCAGAGTTACGACAGTGTTGAAACCGCCAGCTTTCTTAACGACTAAATTATTGGCCGAGAATTGGAGCTGGGTCTCTTCTCGAGATTCGTTGTACGTGTAATTACGAGTTCGTAGGAGGTTCCGGATCATTATTTGGACGATCGAGGAATTAGTTATGAATATTTGAAGTTTCGACGGAAACGGATTTAAATGGCAGGTTTGTTAGCGACTAAATTACCGGACGAGAATTTGGTCTCGGCTTCTTCACAGAAGTTGTTCAGAATTTAATTTTGAGTTCGTGAGAACTTCCGGAACATGATTTTGACTTACGAAGATTTAGTTGTGATTATTTCCGTTTGTGGATTGTTTAGTCGAATTAAATATGTGTTTGGTTGAATGGTTGACTTTTTATCCGATTGGCCAATGTGTTTGACTTCGGGTGATATTGGAAGAATATGTCGAGATGAGTTTGTGGCCGCGAGAATTATCGGAATCGGAATTACGACGAGGAAATTACGCGTGTTTCAAATTTGCCGAAAAGTGAATATTGGAGGTTTCCTTTTTGGGAAAGTATAAATAGTGCACTTACCTGTTTTGGAAAGTCAACTTTGGTCATAAATTCTTGTCCGGTCAACGCGGGCTGAAAAGATGGTGATGAAGGCACACGGCGGCTCACGGCGGTGCGACGATTCCGGCCACCCCAGAGGGCGGGGCTGGTCCCGTTCGACTCGTCTCGGTGCCCTCGTCCCCGTGCCGACCTCCTCTCGTGGTGGAGCTCACGGTGGAGAGAGATATTTGGAACCAAAGTTCAAGGTTTTTGGGGTTAATGGTGACTTTCGTTTCGGGCCGAGTTGAGCTCAAACAAGGACTGGGTTTTGTAGCCCTCATCTCCATGATTCTAACCATATAGGTATGGTGTTCCAATTTGATTTGTGTGTGGAGAATTTTGGGTTTGAAATTTGTGAGACAATTCGGTTTTACATGAAATTGGATGAGTTAGAGTTTGAATTGGACTTTGTTGCAGTTATGAAAGTTGCTCAGTGGGTGATTTTGAGTGGAATAAAGATAGCTCCGCCATGAAATTCTCCGGTCAGTGTCAGCGCCGCCGTGGGCTGCGGTCAACGACGGTCAACGGTCAAAGTTTGACTTTTTGGACTTTCGACAAGTTGCATGTCATTTGACTCGAAATCGCGCCCCGATCGCAGTGGGGAGGTTCGTTTCTCGATTTGAGCATCCGAATGTATAGCGAGGTATTGAGGTGTACATATACGGATTTTCGACGATTCGTCGACTTTGAATTACGTGTTTTCGAGAACGGTGGTTTCTCGTGATTTGATTTGTATTGTCGGGTTATGACTTTGAGAAATGATTATTGTGATTATTCAGGGGTTCGTGATCGTTTGTTTGGCGAGGAAGTTTCCGCCGGATCACGGGTTAACGCGATACGCGTTACGCAAGTCTGTGAGTGGACATTTATTTTCACGGATTGATTGCGAGTCTTTTACTTATGATTTACGAACTTGAGCATGCGGATTGATTATGATTTTACGAGCATGTGTTTTACGATTATGCATATACGAATATACGTATACGATTATACATATGTACATATTATGTTTTATGCATGTGCATAGAAAAGATTTATGATTTGGTTTACACAGAGTACAGTCTCAGTATATGTTGTGGTATCGATACACATTGGCTTCTCGGCTGATCCCCGAGTACGCTCCGGGAAGGACAGATATCCTGACCCGAGGCCTTTCTGGCTAGGATCACGTGTGGGTCTGGGATCCCGTGATTCAGACTGTGCTATCACGTGGTAGTCCATGAGAGATTCCGCGATATGTTTACGTTGCATGCTCTGTACGTGGGTGGTAGTCAGCGTCTCCTCACGTACCATTTGATTTTCATGCATTTGACTCGCATATGATTTTATACGTATATATATTACTTGGTGAAAGACATTTATTTTCGTCCACTCACTCTAATGTGTTTATTGTCTTTCCCCTGGGTTTTTCGGTTATTGTCTTTCCCCTGGGTTTTTCGGTTTCCGTGCCCAGTTTGCAGTTCAGGCTCTGGTGTCGCACGTCGTGGTCGGAGGCATAGTGCTCGAACTACCTTGTTTCTTCCAGTAGGTTTATTGTTCTACCTACTGTGGTATATTGATATGATTATATATTAGAGGTCGCTCTGAGTAATCTGTTGTTTACGTTGTACGATTTTACACCGGATTTCAGTAGAGTACTATTATATTTATTGTTTTACTTTACTGTTGATATATTGAGAAATCCGGATGAGATTGGTGCCCACGGTTTGCTTTTTGTGGCATAGGATGAAGTGTATTTTCCGCGTGCAGGTAATGGTAATTCCACGCTAGAAACGAAACTCTGCCCAAATTTCGAAAAGTTTTTGTTGGTTCGTGTTTTCGAAAGGGTTTGATTCCGATTTAGGAAGCTAAATCGGGGTTGGGTCCTTTCAGTTAGTCATCGAGTCGGGTGAAAACCCAATCTAAAATTTTTTGGGTTCGGGTGAGGTTCAATCAGACAGGTTAATTTCAGGTTCGGGTTCGGTTACCCAAAATCTGGCCTTGACCCAACCCGTTGCCATCCCTAGTGGTTAGTCACTGGTGGCGTTGCCTGCGACAGAGGCCGATTCGACCTCGAACCTGAAAATTTCATTTCAATTTTTGGCTTCGGTGGACGTGATTTGAGGGTTAATTAGTTAGGGGAAAAGAAGGGGGAGATCGAGGCAAAGATTTTGACACTAGGCCCGACCAATTTGGTGGCCGGCTAGTGATGCTTCGCCAGCAACCGTCGAGAGGCCAAAGAGAGGGAGAGAGAACTCAAGGAGAGAGAAAGAAGAATGTTGGGCTTTTTTACCCAGCCCAAGAAAAATACCCACAATTAAGCTTATTAGATGGATGACCCAGATTTAATGTTAGGAGGATCAAACGGTCCATAAAATTTACCTAATAGTAAGTCAACAATTTAATTACCATTGACAACAAACTTCCAAAATTCGTAGAAATTAGCTCGAACTTTAAAAAAATCCAATTAAAGTATCGACAGACTCGAAATAATTTTTTCTACAACTTCCGTGAAGAAAGCGAGTCCAAATTCATAATTTATAAAAAGTCGGCATTTAGTCGCAACGAGTCTCGATAAACGTGACGTATGATGCTTAGTTCGTTAATTCACGCGACAAATGAAGATTAAGTCACTAATTTAGGTTTGGGTCATTACACAAGCCTTAATTTTGAATTGTAAAGGATCATTGATATGGTCCACAATAGTGGTATGGAAGAACTATTAGAGCTTGGGCAATCGATCAGCTAACTCCTTAGAGTACCAAAATCCCGGTGAATTCCTGTTTCAAAATCCCTTTTATAATCTGTGGTAAATTGAATTAGCTCTTATGTTTTCCTATTCTTTTCTACTTTAGGATTTAGCTTGATGTTTGTGGGTTAATTTGTCTATATTGAGGTTCTCCCTTTGATAAATAGTAGAAGCATGTTTTAGATAGGAACAATCAATATTTGTTTTGTTCGACAATAAAAGTGTGCGTATAGTGTAGTGTAGTACATAGAAATATAGAACTGAACCTTGCATAGACAATAGTATTCATATTTGATTCAATCATTCAAATCTAATTTGTGTGTTTGTTGCGATTCAATCCAATTTATGTTTGTATTGACACGGGCAACATACATGTATACTCATTAAGGTTTGGTTTTAGATTAAAAGTTTGAAGCATCTACTAGATTTTATAATAATAATATTTAGTGGTTATGGGTTCCTATATTGGAATCTATTGGTTGTAGCCTATACTAGACATACTTGCGTCTAATTTCTAGATTTTATAGCTTAACAGTAGAGATGATTTTCTTATTCTTAGCTCATGTTTTTTTAGCTTTTTTTTCTATTGATTCATCCATTTTTGCTCTTATCAAATTAGATGGAATGACATCTAAGTTTAACTATGTAATGAGGTTGGTTTTAAGTTTTCACTTCAAAAGTCATTTACAAGTTTTTCTAACTACACGCAAGGTTTTCCAGTTAATAAGTACGTGCATGCCTTTCTTGTAGCATTTCTGTTCAGAATTCTTGCTAATATTATGTACATGCTTATGATCTAGGAAGTCAACCAACAATTGGTGAGCCGAACAAATTCCTCTCTTTAGTGAATGAAAGTTTCACAGTCGAGAAGATCTCTCTGGTGTTGTACAGAATGCAGCATTTCAACAAGGGTACGCAACTGTCATAAGAAGGTCTAAAGCTGATAAAAATGTTGTGATCCATTGTGATAGATGTGGTTATTATAAAGGAAGTAAAATTCCAGCGGAGGAAAGAAAAAGAAAGTCGACTTCTCATCTCATAGATTGTCCATTTGAGATCAGAGGGAAAAAGAAAAAGATATATGGTGGGTTGTGGAAGGTGGAAATATATAATTTATTTCATAATGATGAACTGTCAGCTAACATGTCTGGACATCCCTCTTATCATCAACTTTCAGAGCAACAAGTTTTGCTTCTTTAAGAAATGAATAAAGCTGGCATACAACCACGCCAAATTTTGTCTTCCTAGAGACAACGTAATCCAAATCTTCGAGCAATTTCTCGAACTATCTATAGCATGATAGCTAAGATCAGAAAAGAGAGTTTTGGAGGTCATCCAATTATTCAAGCCTTATAAGAAGAGCTTGATGAAGGTACGTGGTTTCTTTCATAGTGTGAAGTATGATGAAGAAAGTCACTTGACTCATTTATTTTTTGCTCATCCCAAGTCTATCCAATTGACGAAGAACTATCCTAATGTTTTTTTAAGGGATTGTACTTATAAGACTAATAAATACAACATGCCATTACTAGACATCATAGGAGTCTCAACCTTTAATACATCATTTTATTCATGCTTTATTTTCTTGCAAAGGGAGGAAGAACAAGATTATGTGTGAGCTCTAAAAATGTTCACTAGGGTTTTAAGGGTTGATCAACATCCATTGGCGATTATAATAGATATAGAGTTTGCATTGATGAATGCAACGAATGTAGTTTTTCCAAGGACTCCTAATCTCTTATGCTAGTGGCATATTGAGAAAAATATATTTACACGTTGCAAGGCGCACTTTAAAGAAGAAGTTGATTGAGTATCTTTCACAACTTCTTGGAATAACCTAATCAAGTCAGACGATGAATTATCATTTGATATTGCTTGGAGTCATTTTGAAGTGGAGTGTAAAGAGAATGAGTATGTTCTAAAGTACATTAGAAGCACTTGGCTTCCATTGAAAGAAACTTTGGCAATCATGTTACCTTAAAAGCTAAAGGTGCACATGCAACTCGAAAGATGTATCTTCAAGCTTCCATAGGAGGTCTCCGTGAGGTGAGAGATAAAATTTGTCTTGCTATTGATAAGCAATTTCAAGAAATCAAAACTCAACTTTCAAGTGAAAAGGTGTGTGTTCCTCAAATGCTTCGCATTTCCTTCTTCCATGAGCTTATTACTTATATATCTTTTTTTGCATTGTTTGAGTTATACAAGTAATATGAATTAGCAATCTCTAGCAGTTCTTCATCTCAATGTAAAGGTCAATTCAATTTTGTAAGACAATGAGTTTTCCATGTGTTCACATGATAATGATGATGAATAATGAAGTATTTCTTTTAAGTGATATACATGATCAAAGAAGGATTGATACGAAGTGTTTGAATAATGATGATCATTCTCGATTAGATGATGAAGAATCAATAGATTATCTTTTTGTCAAGTTGAAAGACAAGTATGAGAAACTGCTTCTTATATAAAAAGAAGTTACCAAAAGGCAATTATTTCAACTTCTTGGTACACCTCTTCCTTCAATTCTGGAATCAACAATGCAGCCTTACAAAGGTCTTCTGTCAGAGTCAAAAAAGAGCAAGCATTCCAAGTCCACAAAGCGTGATCCTTCATTATTTGAGATCGTTGAAAACAAATTAAAAAATGTGGTGTTTGAAAATGAACAATTACAACCTACAATTTAAGGTAGTTTCTTCTATTGTTTTTGTATAAAGTTTTGGAATCTATCTTGTGAATTACATGTCTGCTAGCATACTAAGAATGACTTCTCTTATTTTGAAATAGGATAAACTCTAGGAGTGGACTGGGCAACTTCAATTCTCCAATTGTTACCAATCTGCTGATATATGCAAGGAATTGTCAAGAGCCAAACTTTTATCTATATGCAACTCTTGTTACTATTTTAGCTCCATTATATGAAGAATTGCTTCTTTTTTGATTCTTACTTATATTGGCAAAACTTCAATTTTCCTTAATACTTATGTTCACCTTTTATTGAGATGAATTTTTTGATGAAAGAAGAAATTGCTTGACTTTACATAGTACAGTACTATTCAGGCGCATGTTTCATGAATGAGTTTGTTTGATGGTTTGAGTCAGTTGTCTAAATTTTTGCATTGAAGAAGTATTGATTTGTTTGCGTAAAGACCTAATTTTGCTGACTAAATTGTAGTGATCTAGGAAGAAGTAGTGAACAAACCTTATATGCACTGAAAGCTACAAATATCTAATTTTTGGAAAATTTTAAGGTTTGGGATTCTGATATACATAAAGAAAGATATGGTAGTTTAAGTGTCGAAAGGTCAAAATGAATACAAGCAATGCCAATCCGTAGAAGACCTAATTTTGATGATTAAACTGTATTGATCTAGCAAGAATTAGTTAACAAACCTTATATGCATGGAAAGCTAAAAATGTCTAGTTTTTGGAGAATTTAAAGGTTTGAAATTCTCATATACATAAAGAAAGATATGGTAGTTTAAGTGCCGGAAGGTCAATGCATACAAGCAACGCCAATCTGTAGAAGACCTAACTCTGATAATTAAACTTTATTGATCTAGCAAGAATTAGTGAACGATCTTATATGCTTGGAAAGCTACAAATGTCTAGTTTTTGGAGAATTTTACGGTTTTGACTACCGATAAACATAAAAAAAGATATGACAATTTAAGTGCTAGAAGGTCAAAATGCACACAAACAATGTTCATGTTCTACTTATATATAAAATAAAAAATAAAAAAGTTACCCACGAGGTCTGAACTTTCGCCGTAGTATTAAAATGATGCCTGAACTTTGAAAACTATCAAAATGATGCCAAGACTTTTAAAACTGCCTCATCGTGATGCCTACGTCTATTTGCCATCATAGCTCGGTTAAGGATGATGATGTGGCAAAGACACACTAGAAAATAGACCAATAGGCCCCTAGTAACTTTTATCCCGCCAAATCGCACACTTCTTACAGTATTTTTTGGTGCCAGAAAATAGAAAATGACTATTTTGCCCCGCCTGCTTTAGTCATTTATACCATTGGCAGAGAGAGAATTTCCGGGAGAAAATGAGAAAGAGAGAGATGTTGAGCCTGACAGTAACCTCTGGAAATTATTGCAAATGAAGGAGGAGAATTGTAATGTTGAAATATTCTTGATTTGACGTGAACTATGGGAGGCGATACTGAAGCTGTCATCCTACAGGAATAGAGGTATGAATTATATGACTTTGGAAACTGATTTGGATGAGTTGTGATATAACATGTGATTTTATGTAAGGGGTTGTGGAGTTCTGTAACGGGTCGATCCTCCATATAATGAAGAAGCCCAACAAGTGATTACAGATTTTCTTTGGGAAAAACTCAGATTATAGTAGAAATGTCGAAGAATAACAAAAGAGAATGAGCTTAAGATGAAGGAAATGAACTTGAAATTCGCGGCTATTTTCTCCCTGCTATGGCTCCAACATATGAGGTATAAGGAAGAGGTTGAGGATCTTGTTGGATTGACTGCCTTGTCGGAGTTTGCAACTGATGTCGACAATAAGAAGCTTCATAAACTTTAGATGGATGTGAATATAAGGAAAGCAAGGGAGAAATAGATTTGGATTGCTATGTTTGTTCACTTGGGATTGTTGGTTTCTGTTGTAATGATTAAGGTGAAGTTAATCTTTAGTTAGTAAGAAGTAGGGAACTCCAAGAAGTAGTTAATGTTGTAATGTTAATTATGGCAAAATCAAATAAAAAAAAGCACTTTGGCCTTATTCTGTGCAGAGAGTTGTGTTTAGGCCTTATTGTGAATATGTTTACAAAATGTGGGCATTAGTCTAATAGGTTGGGAAACTTATAGGCCTAACAAATAACTTAGTGAGCTTTCATGAGATGACACACATTTATGTGCGATAGGTAACCGTTGCCACTTATTACGTCGCCAGGCAATAATTGTGTCATTTTACGAGAGGCGTGTGACGTCTCTTCATTTTACTGTGCCTCCCTTATCATTACACCGGTTACCGAAGGATTTATCCTCTCTTTATATATCACTGCGTTTTTACACACGAAAATTACTTTCAATCTCAGTCTCTCACTCTCTCACCTTCATACTTTCCAATTTTTTCCAGCAAACATGGTTGCTAAGAACCAGAAGAAGATGAGCAAGGCACTTACCCATGTTCGCCGATCTCCTTGCCAGAATCCAAGCACTCCCTTGACGACCCCGAGACGATCGATTTGCTTAAACTTGAATCAGAGTATGGTCCAAGTTTCGCACTCTTCAGCAGATCCATCTCATCGCTCTAGAAACCCTAGCCCTCAGCCTCAGACCGGCCCATCACAGCATCGTTGCCAGCATTCATTTCACTATCGCCCCGACCAGATGGAAGTTTGATTGTTCGATAAGGTGGCGTCCGCGGAGAGTCAACTGAAGACACAAGCTCTGGACATCGAATAAAAAATTCATATACTTTGTCAAAGAATTCAAGTGCTCTCAGCTTGTCTCACCGATATTCATTTCCCTGGTAATGGAGGGGGATGTGCTATATAGGTTGGGCAAGGTGGGCAGGCTGGAGATGGAGATGCAGGGTTAGAGATGGAAGTGGTGGAGGTTGTGTCTACTGATTTGGATGATTCTGATGAGTGTTGCAAGTTACGTATTGTAATTTTTATTTTTTCCTTCGAACTTGTTTAATTATTCGACTTAGGTTGTGTTTTTCTTGACTTGGATTTTGGGATAATCTTACTCGATAGCTTCCTTTTAGGACTTTGTTTATGGATGCAGTCGAGTAAGATTTTTGTGTGCAGTTTCCCTTGATCCATTGGTGTTCTATTATGTAATCTCATTTAGCAATGAAGTTAATGTTTGTTATGAATGTGTTATTACTGTGAAAATGCATGGAAATGACCCTAAACTAGTTGGGGATGAACACCCTACTTGTATAGTGAAGTTTGTGCATTATCAAACTGAATGCATGCATGAAGCCATTCAATTAGAAAATTTAGGTACGGGGGCACATCTTAGATATGTGTACCAAAGTTTGGGCTTCTCTTTGATATGTTTATAAAGAATTGGGGAAGAATCACAGTGGGCATATATTAGATATGTTTCAAAGTTCAGGCATCTCGTTGATTCATGTTACAAACTTTAAGCATCTCTTTGATACATGAAAAAAAAAATGGGCATCAGTCTGATTATTTTCTACAACATACCTAGCCTGCATATCTAATAACCAACATGAAACACAATTCCAAACAAACAAGGAATACACCAAACACAATTCTTTACAAAAAACAATTAAAATTGTTCACAACCAACAACAATAAGTAATTCAAAAGTATAACAGCAATGTGTTTGCAAAAGATGAATATGAAGTTCTTAACCACAAATAACAACTACATAAAAGGTGGATCCAACAACAACATTCATTTCATATTGCAGAGCCAGGATTTGGTGTTGCAGTAGGGGTTTGGCTGCTCTGAGTATGTGCATTCTGGCTGCTGCCCTCCATTGCTGCATTAGTCTCCATTACTGCCTTGGCCTCCATTGCAGCCTTGTATCTTTTCAAGGACTTATTAGACCTCACTGTAACTGGGGTAGCTTCTAGCCTTGGTTTAGGAACTGATGTCCTCTTTAGTCTGACATATGGTGTTGATGGTCATTCTCCCTATGTTAATCAATAACACAAATAACGTGAGCATCAAATTAAACAGATAAATTCTAGGAAAATGCTTCTATAATAAGTCAATATCACATTTGATGCGACTTACACTAGATGCTTTTTCTTCCTTTGTTATTGGACATCCCATCTTGTTATGGCCTTCCTTGAAGCACCTCTGACATTTCATCTTCACATAGATTCTTGATAATTTAGCTGCTTCCCCTGGGAATGGTGCCTCTTTACTCTCCAGGTTCTAATATTCTCTTTTTCTGAGGCATCCCTTCCTATTTTTCGAAAGGAGGAGAAGCTATTGGGTAATCAACAACCTCCCATTCCTCTTGACCTTTTATTTGATGGATCACAAGGTTGTATGCAGCCTCATAGGCTGAGGGCTTGAAGCAATCATCACAGAAATTATAAGGATGTAGGTTTTTATCCCTAATAGTAACCACACCATGAGCACAGACAATACCACTTAGTTGCCACCTATTGCAAGTACAAATATGCGGCCCCAAATTCACTGCATGTACACTTCCTTGTTCTCCAGAACCAATCACCTGAAATTCATATCTTCTTTCTTCAAAGGTTGTATAGATACATGACCACTTAATGGACTTGTTAACTAACTTCACAGGTCTTGGCCCTATTGAATGCTTCCATTTATGAACTGCCACCCTCCTGTTAGTATGTCTCTTCATCGTGTCCATCCTAAGCTTCTCCAAAAATATGATGATTGGCTTATCCCTTGCTTCCTAAAACACACCCTTCCAGGCCTCACATAGATTGTTAAGCAGTAAATCACACTTGACTTTCTCATTGAAGTAATCCCATGACCAGTGACTAGGGTGTCTATCCTCTTTCTGAAACCAATTGAAGACTTCCTGGTCTTGCATCTTCATATCATTCATATGCTTATCATACCAAACATTTGTAGTGGATCTAGCTGCTGCCCACATGCACTGCTTGAGGCTCTCTCTTAGATGCTTACCTTTGAAGTTGTTGTAGAAGTATCTGACACAATGCCTATGTTCAACCCCAGGAAAGTGATGTTTCACAGCATTGCCTAAACCTTTTTGCTTGTCTGATGCGAAAGCATAACTTTTAGGCCTCTCAATTTTCAAATCAAACTTCAGCAGCTCCATGAACCACATCCAAGTTTCTTTATTCTGAATCTCTACAACTGCATATGCAATGGGATACATATCATTATTTGCATCAATACTAACAACAATTCGAAATTGACCTTTATGCAGCTTATTTGTGAGATGAGTACCATCAAAACTAATAATAGGCCTGCAACCACTGATCCATCCCTACTTTGTTTCTGCAAAACAAACATAGATTCTCTGAAATCTCTTAATGTCTCCATCCATCCTTGTTCTGATTTCAACCGTGCTGCCTGGATTACTTCTAAAAAGCTCTTGCATGTACCCCATCAAACTGTTGTATTAAGCAATGAAGTGGGACTCATTCCTCCTCCTAGCCTTGTTTCTCTCTTTGGCCACTGTTTGTATCCCAACTGTCAGATTATAATGACTTCTAATGTTGTTCTGTATGCCTACTGGCTTCCAACCATCATCAACTGCCAATGCATCTTTAACCTCATCACAAACTCTTTTGTAGTAAAACCAATGACACTTAAGGATTGGGTTACAGTTATGATCCGAACACAGATTCTTTACGAATAAAGTGTCTCTACAGCCATCAATTTTAGTAGCATAAAGCCAAAATGGACACCCAGGCTGACACCTAACCTCCACCTTTCTCTTATTGTTTCTTTGAAAATAGAGTTCAGTCTGATTTTTGATGGCAAACTCTTTAACTGCTTCCTTCAACTACTCAGAGTTGGGAAATGCATGTCCTAGCTTGAAGATGGGATTCTTCAAATCTCTCTCTCTAATCCAAGCTATAGGCTAGAAACCTCTCTTTACCCTCTGCATTCCCATGAAATTTCCCTCCGCATCTTCTTTTGTGTCAGGACCTGAAAGACTGTCCAAATCCTTTTCATCTACACCATCATCTGAACACTGACCACCATACCCCATTTCTTGAAACTCCTCCACATCTGTAGGATTTGTGATATTTTCTTCAAAAGCCCTTTCATCATCTGAGTCATTGATCTCATAGTCACTGTCTTCATAAAATGGATCTTGTATTTCATCATTTTCAGATCCCTCCTCCTCTAAATTTTCATTTACACAGCTTTCTTGAGCATCTCTCTTACTCATTCTGGTCTTATATCTAGGCTCCTCTCTCCTCTTCTCTGATGGTAGATCTGAAACTTTATTCTTTCCCTTATCAACTACAGTAGAAGGACTAGGTTTTTTTTCACATTGCTTCCTTAAGGCCTCTATAGCAGCAGCCTTTCTCTTCTTCAAGTTTGCATTAATCTCAACAGCTCTTTTCTTCAAGATTTCATGTTGTTCTTCTTCAGCAGCCTTAGCAGCTATCTCTCTCTCAGTAGCTTCTTGATCTACAGTACATGTTTCCCCACCTTTCTTCTTCAACAGCAAGATCCATCTCTTCTTGAGCAGCAAGACCACTCTCTTTGGCAGCAGCCTCCTCTTCCTCCCTCTAAATGGCTTGTTTTGATCTTGATATTGGACTTCTCAGCAGCCTGTGTTTAACCCTAACCCCATTTGTGCTTTCACCCACACCAAACTTATTAAACTCTCACTGGTTCACAATATCTTCAAGTACACCATATTCATTCTCCATAGAAACCCCTTCCACATCATCATCCATATTAATATCCATACCCTCTATAACCATATCATCATCCACATCACTCTCCTTCCTTGTTTCATAAACCTTTTCTGATTCTGCCTCTGCCTCTCTCTCCATCTGTTGGGTCCGTGTAAAAATGTCAGGCAATATGTCATCTAAACCAGCATATGTGGACTGGCTTTGATGAGGCATATCTTCCACTCTCACTCTCCTTTCCGATGCACTTGGTACTGCAGTAGCCTTCTCTTCAGCATACATTTTTTATGCAGTTAGGTTTGCATCATCAAAAACAGTCGCTCTCTCTTCAGAAGTCATATTTGTTAGAGAATTATTACTAGCTGGTGGTTTAACAACATCATTTAACTCTGCAGCTTCTTTGTTCCTTTTACCTCGTCCAGTTATGTACAATGCAGCTTGCATCTTCTGTCTCAGGTACTTTGTCATCTTTATAGTATCCCCATCATTCTTAATTGAAATCCAGCCCTCATAAGTTAATGTCTTCGGCTATTTGAAGTAGAATGAAATTGGTTTCTGCCTGTAAGCAATGTCTCACGCGATGTTATGCAATTCAATCCAAGAAATATTGTCAGGATCTAATCCATCTAAATAAACTGTCTTTATCAAATGTTTCCTCCATTTAGGCAACCTATACTTCATAGAACCATTCAGCTGTTTTTCAAACTATCCTCCATGGTGTATTTTCAGTGTACAAAAATTTTTGGGCACCGCAATAATTGCAATAAGGACAATATTCAATTTCCATTTCATCACTTCCTACTATAGAACACTGTACTTTAAACTAATCTAAAGCTTCCATCTTTAATCCCACATCATCCCTAAAGCCACATCAAAACAAAATTAAGAACTTAAACAAATGACTCCAAGATGACAATAAGATTCGAATGCAGAATACCCATGTGTTTTTACAGTCATTCTAGAATATAAAGAGACAAGAACTACTTACTTTCGAGTCGTGGTGCTCCCAATCGAAACATTCTCCAGTACTCTGTCATCGTGCCTCTTCTAATACAAGAAATTCGGCGAACTGATTCTCCAATGCAATGTGAAGCGGCAGATCTATCAATCCAAACCAGAACTCTAACCAAATCTTGGAAAATAATTCGGGTGGGTTCGTTTTAATGTCAGAGAGAATAGAGAGAGATTTTTGATCGGGGTTTGGTGAAAATGACAACGAGGTGGGTTAATGTGCCAAGGTTAAGAAGGTTAATTAGTGAAAATGATGTTAATACCCCTAGAGTTTGAAATTTGTAACTATCACGTCATCATCCTTAACCGAGTTTTGACGGCAAATGGACGTCGTCATCACGATAAGGCAGTTTTAAAAGTCTGGACATAATTTTGATAGTTTTCAAAGTTCGGGCATCATTTTAATACTACGGCAAAAGTTCAGACCCTGTGAGCAACTTTTTCCAGATAAAAATGCGTATGTGAAGGGAAAAACAAAAAAGAATAAGAAATTAAAATAGGATGAGAGCAGAACTGAAACAAGATTTATATTATATTTAAGAATTAAATTGTATAATGAAAGGGTACAAATAGTAAGAGTACAAATATCTGCTTCCTTTCTTTTTAACCGGACTCCAGTTTCCATGGACCACACCACAGTCACTCTTTTGTTTTTTTTACTGTATACCGAAGTAACCAAAACATATTTGTTTCAAGGATCCCGCTCAGCTGAGTCTGGTTAAAAAGAAAAGAGAAAATGACACGTTTAAAGCCAACTGCAGACGAGATTGGCTAGTCTCTCTTTTACACAGTACTCGGTTGAGTAAAAGGTTGGTGCCTTGGCCTGAGAGCACCAAAGAGTAATGAACGACCTCTCAAAGGCAGTTCTGAGAGACCATCACACCAATCTATTCAAGCCCATACCGTCTCTCGTCCTCTACATTCTCATACCCATCTTGGTTTTAGGTCTCTCAGTCTCCATTTTCATCCTCATTGCGGTCCACAACGCTCTCTTCTTCGTCTTCTTCCTTTTGCTCTCTGCTCTCGTTTTCGCTTTCTTTGTATGGAACGCTCGTCATTGAGCCACCAAATATGCAGTCTTGTTCTTTATTAACTCTCTTCCTGAGTCTGATCTGCGTCTCGCTCAGCATGGAGAACTAGTCAAGATCACTGGGGGTACTGATATTCATCATCTTTTAGCTAATTTTTTATTTGTATTCTTTGTAATGGGATTATTTTGGATTTGAATTGGTTGCTATGTTTACTTAGTCTTTTGCTTACACTAAGTTTCGGGTGTTGTTTTGAAGTCATTCGTGTTTTTGTGAGAAACTGAGAGTGAATGTGCTGTTTTAGTGCAATGTAGTTTGGTATTGAGGAATTGAAGGAAATAAGAAGGATGAACTGGGGTGTTAATCTTGTTAAGTTTGTTTGTTTTTTTTAACCACTGCAAGTGATGTAGTGGCTCTTGTCTAGTTGAGTTTGTTTCTCAACCTAGGTTCAAATCACGAAGTCGTCAAAGTGGCTGCAATGCATAGTTGAACCATTTCACATGGGTCGGGGATCAAAAGTTTGTTGTTTTAACATCCGGGGAAGATATGTATATGTTTTACTTATAAAAGACTTGGCATTCATCCCCATTTAAGCATATGGACAAATTGTAGTTTGATTTGTATTTGTCACTAGAGAGACTCTTTGAGGCTTTATGTGCTATCTGTTTATTCTGTTGTGCTTGAATAGAAATACATAATTGTATGGTCATCAAGTCCATTTCTTGGGCTTCTTGCATTGTAACTAACAAGAATATGAATTGGAAAGCTGATTCAGTTGAAACTGTAGTTGTTCAGACCCTTCATTAAATGGAAGCTCACTAGACTAAATTCAGGGATGTGTGAATGAACACAAAACCTTTAACAGTTTTCAACTTTTGATGGAATAATACCAGGCTCTGACTTTCTAGTTATCACCTTAATAAACTCTGTTTGATAAAATGTTATTTACACTCCTTAGTTAAGTAGTTAACCTCTTGCATTCTTGCAACAACTTGTGGAAACTTCTTTTGGCAAATAACATGTGCTCTCAAAAGTTTCGGATGAACTATATAACCAGGAATTTTTCTCAAAAAGAAAGCAACAATGTGTTCCTTTAGTCTAACAAGAACCTAATTCAGTATAACGCATTTTAGATTAGATAAAGCAAGGTTCTTGTATTGAGCTGATTGTGCATGTGATGAGAGGAATGGCGGTTTCTACTTGTATATATCTCCTTCTTCCATAATTTTAACTCTTTCATTTAGTTTACCAGCCTACATTTTGTTTGTGTTTTTCTCCCACTGCAGGCTATAATTTGGTTTAGTCTGTTGGGATAGCTCATAATTTGTTATTCTGATGATTTCAGCTTGCCTCATGCGGGAATCTCTCCCTGGAATCTTCATACGAAAAGGCCACCGGATGTGTATATGCATCTACTCTTTTATATGAATTCAGGGGATTGACTCTACAACCAGTGAAGAGATCATGCTTCCAGTGGCATTTAGAATATTGTGAGGTATGTTCATCTGTAGCCATATAGATCAGCAAAAAGACCGTCTCTGGTTACATTCTTAAAGATGGCTAACTGGGCTAAATTAATGCTGTGCCTGATTTCAAGCTCGATCTCTTATACTTTGAGTCAATTTTTGAAGATGATATTTATAACCTGAAATAGGAGGCTTATTTTATACTCAAACGTGGTTAGTTTGTTACTACCTAAAAGCCTCAGCCATTGCTCCTACCTAAAAGCTACTGATATATCTCATTGAGGACCAACCCTGAAACTTGATAGAATCAATATGATGTATTTGAAGAGTTCAATTTTTTTTTTCTTTCTGTTTCGAAGCATATAATGGTTTTGTATTTGAAGTGATTCATCCCTGTTCCTAAATCTGAGATTGAGGTGGTATGACTCTTGACTGTTATTCTAGATAACATGACGAATTGATTTCAAGTAAATTAGCTGCCGAATGCATTTAACTTATGTTTTCTTTCCAAATACAAGGAAGTTTATGTGGATCAATATGTTTGAGGATCTGGATAAGATGCCTATACTTTTATCTCTGAACAGTAAAACATAGAGAATATCTGGCTGTTTAGAAATATAATTGCTCTTTCCTTTTGCTTCGACTTTCCACCTGACAGAGTCTCAACAGACTTTTACTTAACTGACCGAAAGTCTGGTGTTAGAGCTACTGTTAAAGCTGGTTCTGGTTGTAATGTTATCCCACTGGTCTTTGAGAGTAAGCTTGTGAACACCAGAAAATGCAGAATCCTCTCTCCTCACTTGACAAAATGGTTAGGTGAGAGAAATCTCTCAGCTGAATCCCGTTTATTACGCCTGGAGGAAGGGTAACCTTCAACTACCTTAATTTCTTAATATATATCCTTATGTCCTGCAGTGTTTTTTTTCAGGTATGTACAAGAAGGCATGCGTGACCGTATTTGGAATGCTGCATAAAACCAATGAGATGACTATGATTGTTCAACCACCAGAAGTAATCTCCACTGGTTGTCTCTGGCGAAAACTGATTCTCTCAGTTGACATTGATGGACTTGTCCTAAGGGTCTCTCGGATGGCTGGGCAATCCATCAACCAAAATTCTTTACAACAGCCAGAAAGATGGTAGGTAAATTTGCACATTCTATAGCACTAATTTTCAGCTCAAAAGGTCAAGTCTGTCTCGCTAATCACTATGTAAACCTTGAACTCTAACATTATTTAGCTCGGGAAATATCTTGTTCTAACTTCCTTTACTTTCTGATATGTGATTTATGTGAATCACTTCTTGTTTTTTTGTCTAGGAATAGTTCATTTGTCTATTCAAATAGCAAAAAGGAAAAGGAAAAGATAAACCAAATGATTTGTCCACGCTCCAGGTTGTGCATATTGGCCCAAACCATTCATTCCTACTAAAATGGGGCTTTGCTCTCAACAGGCCCAAATGTTTTATTCCATCGCCTGATTAGCAGACCAAACTTAATGCCAATTTCTTTTTGTAAAAATAAAATAAAATTAGTGCCAATTTTGAGAACACCTCAGCTCCCTTGTAGAGAAAGGCATAGAGAGGGCAGCCAACGAAGTTGATGTGCGGCAAGTATGGGTTCCTGACACTATTGAAAGGGCCGGCTTGAAAATCCATCGGAGAAGGGAGGTTCGGGAGATTCAACCGCCAAGTTAAGAGTCGATGATGTAAAGTATTTCGTCTACCGTATCCGTATCGTTTACCACAATTAGATTCTTATATAAAAATAAATTGATGATTGAACACACAACTTACCACAAATATAGGTTACCATCTAAACATTGTCATTTTCAGGCATATGCTGTAACAAATCCAATGACTAATGCATTGAAAATATTAAACCACACTTTCATGATGTACTAATTTTGTTGTATACTGCAACTGTGAAAGGTTTTTATTTGGGGTTATTGATCAATGGGGAGGACAAGAATTGACAAGTTGAGAATTGAGATTAGGATATTCTCACATCAATTAGTTGATATTATTATCATTAGAAAACTGTCAATCACTTACCTAAATGCCTAATTGCATGCTGATTTGTGACAAGGGTACGTGTATGTGGCATTCTTCATATTCAATTTCACTTTCACTCTTTATATGATATTAATGGGCAGGCCGTTCTACTGAGGGAGTACTACAAGAAAAACGCACTTAGACCACAGAACTTTTACAGTGGTCTAACTTAAACTACGGAAACAATATCCGTCGTCTAAGACGCACTTGGACGATGGAACGACTCTTTCCGTCGTCCTTGTGTACACTTGGACGACAAAAACGTGCTGAGTCCGTCGTCTAAGTGACCACTTAGACGATGGCATGTCGGTCCGTCGTCTAAGTGAAACATTATATAATGGTCCATGTCGAACTCTCTTCCTCTCTGCTCGCTCGTCTCAACTTCATCTCCATATATATGTCGATCATTCAATTCTCTCTCTTGATCAGACTCTCCTCAAGCGTACGTACATGGCACATGCAAATTCTAGCTTGCTAGCACTATATCCGAGCATCGATTCGTCATATATCGGAGAAGGCTAGGTACGTATGTACGTAGTTAATTAATTTTCCAACACCATTTAACATTTATATATATAATTAATTGTACGTTTGATTGATTGCATTGTTAATAATTAGTACGTCTAATATATATTTATAATTAAGTTAGGTAATTGATGATATATATATTATATTAGTTAATTAATATAGACCAGTATTACGTATATATGCATGGATGTTTAAAAATTTAGTTAATATTTAGTTAAAACGTACATGCATGTTAGAAATATTAAAGTAATTGATGTAGAGTACGTATATTCACCAATAATTAATAAAGGTAATTATTGAAGGTAATTAACTAATAATTTAATTTAATATATTAAGGTAGTTGAAAATTTGTGTATATATATAATAGTTTCATATATAATTACTTGAAAATTTGTATATATATATAGAATAGTTGACTAATATGATAATTAATTATTAAATTTCGTAGAAGTATGGACAAGAGTTTGATGAAGTTGCAGAATAGAAGTGATGTCCAGTATATGGATGGAATTAGCAAATTTGTGAATTTTGCGATAGAACATGGTCAGGGAAAGAAGCGTTTCAGGTGTCCGTGCCAAAAATGTCTTAACTGTCAGTATGTGGAGGTTAATGTTATGGTGCAACACCTATACAAAAATGGTATGATGTGGAGTTACACTACGTGGAGCGAGCATGGTGAAGCAGTAGACTTCAGCTAAGGGTACAGTTACTATGGTGCCTCATCCAGCGGCAGTGATGTCGGCCCCCCTGCTTGGAACCCAACTGGGAATTTCGTCCATGATGCGTTTCCGGGATTTAGTCATGGTGGACACCAACACCAAGATGGAGGTTACAATACCACTCATGGGCATGATGACACATTCCTCGTTGCTAGCTTGGCCACTAACACTAGTGAGATGGATAAGTACAACATGATGCTACTTGAAGCGCAGACCCCGGTGTACCCTAGATGTCAAGAGAATGTGTTTCAATATGTGATGGAGCAAATGAAGATAAAAGTGAAGCACAAAATATCAGTTAGTGCTTTTGACGAAATTCAGGAGCAAATATGTAAGTTGCTTCCTGATGATCACAATCTTCCTAAATCCCATTATAAGGTTAGAAATATCTTGAGCAACCTCAGCCTAAAGTACAGGATAATTGACGCATGTCCAAATGATTGTGTGCTGTTTTACAAAGAGTATAAAGATTTGGACTATTGTCCCGTATGTGGCCAGTGCAGATATGAGCTGAATAAGAAGAGTTGGAAAAAGAAAATTCATATGAAGGTTCTTCGATATTTTCCATTGATTCCCAGATTGCAGCATATGTACATGTCTCTATACACAGAAGAGGCGATGCGATGGTACGCAGAAAAGCGAATAGATGACGATGTGCTGAGACACGCCGCGGATGGGGAGGCTTTCAAATATTTCGACAGAGAATTTGGAGACTTTTCCGCAGAGGTTAGAAATGTTAGACTCAGACTACCTACAGACGGATTCAATCCTTGGGTAATAGCTCTGCCGTCAGCACTTGCCTAGTTATTCTGATGTCGTACAACCTGCCTCCGTGGATGTGCATGAACAAGAAATTTAATTTCCTTACTCTGCTAATTCCAGGTCCTAAATCTCCGGGGAAGTGCTTAGATTTCTACCTCAGACCTTTGATCGACGAGCTGAAACTGTTGTGGGAAAATGGAGTCCCAACTTATGACAAATTCACTAACACGATGTTCATGATGAGGGCTACCGTAATTTGGACGATCAACAATTTTCCAGCGTATGGGATGTTGGCAGCCTGCAGAACGAAAGGATATAATGGATGTTCTATATATTTCGACGACGTGAACTTTAGTTGGCATGCGGGGAAAGTGTGTTACTTGGGTCACCGTAGATGGTTTCCTTACGACCACCAGTGGCAACAGGATAAAGCTTATTTTGACGGGACGGTAGAGAATAATCCTAAACCCCGTAGTTGGTCTGGCGAAGAGATTTTAGAGAGGTTGAGCTATTTGAACTTTGGTGTGTTGACCAATGAAGCAGATGTAAAGAAATGCAATCCAATACATCCACATGTTCTCAGCTATTGGTATCAGAAGAGTATATTCTTTGAACTCCCTTATTGGTCGAAGTTGAAGTTGAGGAACAACTTGGACGCGATGTACATAGAAAATAATGTGTGCGACAGCGTGGTGGGAACACTTCTCGGTATTAAGTTCAAGACTAAAGATACTCCCAAAGCGCACAAAGATTTGGAATATATGAATCTACGTCATCCCTTGTGGTTGAGGAGGGATAGGAAATGAGTGTACAACAAGATACCAGCTGCACCTTACACAGTGAAGCCGACACTTAGACGTTCTGTATTTCACTGGTTTAAGAGTGTTCGTTATCTGGCTACGTATGCATCTACTATAATTGGAGCAGTGGACGGGGTGCAACACAAGTTTGTTGGTCTAAAGACACATGAATATCACGTTATGCTGCAACGTCTGATTCCAGTGGTAATTCGGCCATATTTGCCTCGTGACGTCGTAGAACCAATAGTGGCATTGTGCACATAGTGGTAGAGGTAATTCGCCAGAGAATTAAAGAAGTCAGATGTGGTGGAACTGCAACAACAAATTGAGCATATCATTTGCAAACTAGAGAGGATTTTTCCCCCTACTTTATTTGATATCATGATTCACCTAATGATCCACCTGCCCGAGCAGGTGCTCATTTCTGGACCGGTCCAGTACACTTGGATGTATCATCAAGAAAGGTACATACAACTAATTAATTATACATGTTTTTCAATCCATAAGTTGTTCCACTGGAGATTACTAGCTATATGTACTTATTCTTATTCTACAATGTATTAATTGAACGTTTGATTTTGTAGACAACTTGAACAGTATAAAGGATTTGTCAAAAACAGGTCGGCCCCGAATGGCTCCATAGTCGAGACATACCTAATGCATGAGTGTGTTACTTACTGCAATAGGTACCTCAAAGATCCACCACCTCCCACTACCTTCGATCCCAGTGCTCGCATCAATCTTTCTGTCGTCACAAATGTCGTACAACTGTTTAGAGGAGTATTAAATGAATCGTTAATACGAGAAAAACTTATTGAGGCACATTGGGTAGTGTTACGAGACTATGACAAAGTTGAGCCATACATGATTGGGTACAGGGAGAGGCTTCAGGCATTAAATTCGGACAAGTGTTCGGCGTGGTTTGAGAAATTGGTTAAGAAGAAGTTCCCCGATTATTTCTTCCAATGGGTACGTACGTATGTCTCGATAATTAGTTTATATACATGTTTGTAGAAAGTAAACCCTTTAATTATATATATTTATCATTTTCCAAGATGATTGATCTACAAAAATCCGAAAACCACAGGGGGTGGTGGTCCTGGCCAAAGCACTTGCTAGCAGGGAAGCCGATTAAACACTATATTTACCCCGGATGTTTTGTGAACGGTGTATAGTTTCATTCATTGGCCCAAGATGAAGGAAGAAGCACACAAAACAGTGGGGTAGCGGTTGGGAAAGACAATGATCTATATTACGGGGCTATTGTATATGTCATTCAGCTATGTTACAGGAATGATGTCAACGTTTTCCTATTCAAGTGCAAATGGTTCAAGCGTACAAAGGAAGACTTGAGACTTTTACCAGTCGATACAAACTCAAGCTAGTATGAGGATGAGCCTTTCGCTCTCGCCACCTTAGTTAGGTAGGTATTCTATCTCAATGATCCGAAAGCTGGTGAAGGGTGAAAAATAGTAAACCATATCTCTCATCGAGGAATATGGAATACTAAGACAACTGAAGGGACACCGACGACTGAAGATGCTGATGAACCGGAAAGAGACATTCCTACCTATCAAGAGCCTAATATTTATGTCATCCACCACGACATAATGGACCTGGTTCAAGCTGGTAAACGCTTACCCATGCCTGATGGTTGTATAGATCTAACTGAAGATGAGATTATTGATGCAATTAAGGAGGTAGATGAAGAAGAGGCGCAAGATAAGGATGAGGACGAGGACTCAGGATATTCATCGGACGATGTTGAGTATGATGATGAGGAGGAGGAGCAATCGGATAACGGGGATGAGGATGATGACGATTATTATGAAGAGTACAATATAACGACGAGGAATATTAATTGGTAATTAATTATTGTAATTATTGTACTTAATGATGCATGATCGATTAATTAATATATTTATTATGAGGAGAGTATGTACAACTATTAATGTTGTACTTAATTAATTTAAACAAGTATTGGTTGATTAAGTCGCACTCTTTGGAATAAATGGCGCCTCTTTTCCTAGTTTATCTCCTTAACCCCTCGTGATGTGTGGATTTCATCACCGCATACCATAATCTAAGTGAAGTTATGGACATAAGGTTGAGGGCGGAGTTTGCAAAGGACTTGAGGGAGTGTAAATTTTCAAAAGATTGGCTGAATGTCGGACATGGTGTCTAGAAACGGGTTATAACTGGTGACAAGTTTTGAATCTAAGAAAGACTAACACCAATAGAGTATATACCATTGACCCGGTTAGCCTCGGGGTGTTTTTTCAAAATTAGTTCTGCATCTCGCGTTATCTCTATCCCTAACTGGCCATGTTTTTCGATTGAACTAAGGCTGATTGATTGAAAATTTATACTTTATCGCGCGGGTCGCACGTCCATTGAACGACCTAAAGACCAAGCTAGTGTACTCTCTTTAAATCTTAGGCGCACTCAATACTTGTAAATAATTATCGTAAATTTTTATATATAACTGTTATGGTAATAATATTTTAACAACTCCTACATTAAAATGGCCCCGTGGGGTAAGAAAAATGCCCAAAATGAGGCCGAAAATGCTCTACTCCGACACTTGGCAGAGCAAGTCGGTTGGCAGTTAGAGGAGGACAACATCGCGCCTTCTCCGGATCCTTCAACTGGTCCTTCGACAACGGCGACTAGGGAAATTCCCGCTGCCTCATCTATCCTGATCGGTGATGATGACACCCCTTCCGGTCCGACATCGATGTTAGAAAGTGCTCAGGCGTCCTCGGCCTCCTCCGAGTCTATACTCTACAGCGCGCGGCGCAAGGTTAGGAGGGCCCCGACATATCCTCAACCCAAAAGGTCTCGAGGACTTGTAAAAGGTAGGAAATCCGAGAAGTTGTTCAAGGCGACCGGGCAAAAGATCCAATTGCCGTACGACGATTTCACCGATGGCCATCTCACCTCTCAGCTAGTTAGTCTCTCATCGCACAACATCGGGTCAATCCTTCGCAACAAGGTTCGTATGATTGCTCTCACCTGGAAGGAGTTGGCGGCCGAAGAGAAGGCGAAATTGTTTTTCTGAACTTTCGGTACGTAATACGTTCAATTTTTAATTTATTTTATAATAACCAATAAAAATCATAATTTCATAATATATACGATTATAATTTTTTATTCTTTTCTTATAGGAACAATATGAGGTGAATTCCACACCGGAGATGTTTAGGCACATCAACCAAACCGCCAACGCCATCTACCATGATTGGAAGTACAATCTTCATAAGTATTATGAAGATATCGGCCGAGAGCCTACCCCCGTAGAGCTGCGTAGGGATAGGGAAGATGAGTGGGAGTGGTTGGTCACCCACTTCGAAGCAGAAGAATATAAGGTGATTATTTTTTTTATTTAAATTGACGAAATTGAATCATTATTTTTTTAGTTATTTTTTAATTTTTTAATTATTTATGTTGTTCAACAGAAATTCTCCAAAATCAACAAGACCAACCGAGAGAAGAAGGACAAACACCATACCTCCGGCTCCAAGCAAATGATCCAAGTTGCCAAGGAGCACAGAGATAAGGGCTCCAAACACTCTTATCTGGATGCTAGCGTCAGCGCTTACGTGACGCCTGGACTAGACAATGAAGCGAGTCAATACGGTGTAAGTGCCGTAAATATTTCTTCTTAATTAGCATAATTATTATATAGTTATTATTTATTAAACTGTAGTACAAATTTATAATAATTATTATTATTATTATTTTCAGTCGGGGTTAGTAGAACGGGCGCAGGAGGAATTAGCCAACACGTAGCTTGCACACCCAGATTTGCCGCCAAAATACCTGCCTCCTCTATCGATGGAGAGCCAAATTGCAATCGCTGATGAGGTATATGGTTGTCGAGCTGGCAAGGAGGTTATGGGGATGGGACGCAAGGTGCAACGAGATTTATCGTCTGACTCATCCACAGGATGTTCGGCGAGGAGAGGTGCTCGGGACGCGTCGGTTCGAGCAGCCCTTCAAGAGGCTCGACTCACACGGGAAGAAACGCAATCTATGCTTCAGAGGCTTGATGAGCAACAAGCGCAGATAGCCCAGCTCATCGCCCTCATGGAAAATCAAGCTCGACAACAGTGTCAACCTTCTCCGAACCCATACCCGGACAACGACGACATGGCTGGAGGCGGGGGACTCGACGGCGCGTCTGCTCCTCCTGTATTTTAGTAGTTTGTATTCTTGCTACGTAGTTTATCATGATATCGTATTTTCGATTCCGAACGATTTAATTTGATGTATGTACAAATTTTAATTATTTAAATGCATGACAATTTATTATTTTAATTAATTTATTAATATTTAATTATTTAAATGAGAATTAAGAATTTTAATTAAATTATTAAAATTTTACTTTAAATTAAAATTTTAATTACTAAATAAATAAATAATCACTTAGACTACGGAGATATTCATATGCGTGGTCTAAGTGTTCACTTAGACTATGGAATATAGCTAGATATCCGTGGTCCAAGTGGACACTTAAACCATGCATATGAATATCTCCGTAGTCAAAATGACCACGTAAAAAGTCCCTAGTCTAAGTGACCACTTGGACGACGGAAATAGACTTTTCCGTCGTCCAAGTAGGACTTAGACCGCAGACTATTTTCACGGTCTAAGTTACACTTGAACGAAGCAACAGTCATTTTTCGTCGTCCAAGTGGGACTTAGACCGCAGACAATTTCCGCCGTCTAAGTCCCACTTGGAGGACGGAAAAGTCTATTTCCGTTGTCCAAGTACCTGGACGACGGTACTTGGAGGACGTACCCTAAACCACGGAGATTCCGTCGTCTAGGTACTTAGACGACGAAAATGCTCACCTAGACGACGGAAATAGGCCGCGATCTAGATGCGTTTTTCTTGTAGTGGAGTGATTATGCGGGATGGAAAGAGATGAGAAAACGATAGCCGTCCGATTTGTTGACTGCTCCATTTGTCGTTAAATAACTTTACATCTGTCCGATCTATATCCAAGGGTTGAGATTAGAATTCATTTTGTCCCTTAATTGTTCTCCCTCGAGAGAACAATCTCGTATCAATAGATTGATTAGTGTAGAGTGTAAAAGATGTGGACTTCCCAATTTTTTTTACCCACTAGACTTTTACTACCTAAGCAACCTCCACAATTATTTAAGCCAAACTAAATATGACATTCCATGTTGACCTTTGTTGTGTGGTTGACCTCTTAGTCAACTCCGTTTTGTGCAGCAAATTTCCAGCTAATAGTTGGGACTTGATTGATTCTTATTTAATCATTTCGATATTTTTCCTTTCAGTTAGGGAGAGAAGATGTTGTAACAATGCTCTTGCTACATGCCAAGACATGCAACTAGTTGGTCAAGTTACAATTTTGTATGAAGGTTTGAGTAAAGCTTTCATAATGAGAATCACTCTAGACAAAGCTAGTCCGAGTGGGTCAAATTAAAATAGGAAAGACATTAGCATAATATCCCTTTTAATTAACTTTAATTGAAATCTGGATATGATTCCAATGCAGCCAGAGACTAACTCCTATAATGTATAATCATCATCATCTTGATTCCAAAACGTGGATTTACATCGATCTTAAACAAACAACCAATATCTAGTTTAGTTAGTTGCATGCACAACAACATATATTATATATGTACGTAAACCCATGTTTTCCTCAAATTAAATCAGTCCCTTAACTTGTGTACGTGATCGAGTGGCATATGAAGTTGATGATATATGATGAAGCTCGAATGTTTTAGATGTAATTTGGTTAGATCTTTATGAAGTGTACTTTTAGGTTGTTCGGCACCAACCAGGCTTTAATAACTATAAAAATGACAAAAGTAAACAATATAAGAGGGCTATTATTGGATTTTAGAAATGAATCTATATCATGCAAGTGTGCACGACGATTATATATAGTGAAGAACCTATTTGGGTCTCGAATCAAATCTGGACAAAAAATTGAGAATATGAGCTCAAGATTATGCTTTTGTACGTTGTTTATCTAGTTACTTGCCCTTTGCTTATGCCCTAGAATTTCTTAAAGCCGGTTATTCTCTAAAGGCAAGCATCTCCTAGATTGTTTGTAAGTATGTTTATTTGAGTATCGCGCGTCACCATTGTGTTAACATTGAACTTAACTAAAAAAAGCTGGGTAAATGTTTCCTATATCAATGTACAAGAGCATCTTCAAAAATCTCTTTAAAAATTTTTTATTAGGAAGATGCAATCATTTGCTTCCAAATCTAACAGTTTTTTCAAATTTTACTAGTTTTTTCAAATTTTACTCTATAATTTAATAATTTCTTGGTAATTAATTAATGAAATGAACATAAATTATATTTGTAATGAAAGAATATATTAGATTAAATCATTTTTTTCCGAAGGAAAACGACCTTTCGAAAGAGCCGGAAGATAATTTTATTAAATAATACGACCAATGTCGTAATTGATGATATCCAGAACAGGTTATGGAGCTGAGGTGAACTATTCATGAAAAATGTCACGATAATCAGAAATATATGTGCATGCTACCCTATTATAGTCATTAGCACTATACGTGAAAACCATATTCCTCGACAAATATAAGCTTACTTGCATCACATCAGGATCACTAAAATTAAAGCAATTAAGATAAGTAGAGCTAATGATACCCCTGAACATATAATTGTGGTAGGTATGACAACCCTAAGAGCATTTGCACCCATTGCTTGAGCAATTGCAAGAGCAAACCAAAAAATATGCAAGAGCAAACCAAATCCACAATTTTTAAGAGCAAATCAGTTTTTGAATGCAGCAACACACAATTACTAAGAGCAATTACTATTCATCATGTTGAAAAATGTTAATAAATTATTTTTGTCAGATTGGATTTCGACCATTCACAATGCGACACTTGGCAATTATCGACTAATAAATAAATATACAAGATTTTCGATAAGATTTTTTACTAATAAAAATATGATACGTGTCATTGCCATGTGTCCAATTATTTTGTCGGCAACATAATTGCCACAAGATTTCCAGTAAGATTTTTGTTCAATGACGATGTGACACATGTCACTTTCAAATAACGTTATCGACAAAATAATTGGACCAGATTTCCTGGTAAGATTTTTTGTCCAATGATGATGCGACAAGTGTCTTCATCTTCAAATATTAGATTATCTACAATTGGCTAAAAAATGTTCATCCATCACTCATTCTATACTCACACCAATCTGAGCAAATAACACATCTCTATAAACACTTCTCAAGATTTCCTACTTCACTTCGATGAATCTTTTCGGCTTCAATAATTTTTTTAGGCGGAGGCGACAACAACAACAAGTGGATGATGATATGAAGCAATCATTCGTGAATCAGGTGGTCATGGAGGAGGCACAATATGACGATGAACCACAACGTCACGGTTCATGTCGTGGTCGAAAACCGAATCAACCAAGAAAGAGGGAGGCGAGGGGACGTAATCCCATGGAAGATTACTTCGTCGAGTGCCCTATCTTCAACATGCAAGAATTTCATCAGAGGTACCGAATGAGTAGAGATGTATTCAACACTATCATGACAGATCTCTGCAACCATGACCAATATTGGCATCAAATAGCAGATGGCACAAGAATGTTACGGTTTCTACCCCACAAAAGATGATCGATGCTCTATGAATGATAGCCTACAATACAACCGCAAATCAGTATACCGAAATTACAAGGATGGGAGAATCTGCTACACTGGAATGCATGAAGGAGTTTTACCTCCAAGTGGTTGATATTTATGGTCCAAGATACCTCTGCTATCCAACACCAGAGGACCTCACTCAGCTCCTAAATATAGGCCAGCTTTGAGGGTTTCTAGGTATGATTGGAAGCATCGACTGCAAGCATTGGGAATGGAAGAACTGTCAAACCGTACATCAAGGTGCATACTCAGGGCGAAAGACTCACCCCACTATTAGCCTAGAGGTGGTGGCCTTGTATGATACGTAGATATGACATAATTTCTTCGGGGTGCCTGGAGCTCAAAATAACATTAACATGCTCCACCATTCTGATGTGTTCGACGAGATCCTTGTTGGAAGAAGCCCAACTCCCGTATGTGAAGTCCACGAAGAAAGGTACTTCAAGGCTTATTATCTGGCTAATGGAATATATCTGAGGTACTCTACATTTGTCAAAATAATTTCCAATCCTTAGTCACCACCTCAAGATAAGCTCATCGCAAAGAAACAAGAGGCATACCAGAAAGATGTGCAGAGGTGCTTTGACATCTTACAATCTTATTGGGCAATTATTTGTCATAGTTGTACATTGCACAAGAAATCGGTAATCACATCCATCATATTAGCTTGCATCATATTGTATAACATGATTGTTGAGGAAGAGTTCGTGGAGGAAGAGTTTGAAGAGAATGAAGAAGAAGATATGCAAAACTCATCAAGAGCTTTCCAGGTTTATGATGGTCCGGTGGATGCACAAGGGAATCGAATTCCTTTTTAGCCAATGAGCAAAGATGGACCTAATATACAATGGTTCTACGACCGTGTTGCCGATCTCAAATTTGTTAATGTATATCCATAAAGAGCTTCAAAAGAACTTGGTGAAGCACAACTGGAGGCTTGAAACTGGTGAAATACTCTAAATAAGAGTTATGTGTGTTTAAAGTTTATCATGTATTTTAATTTTAGTATGTGTTTTATTTCAATATGTGTAACAAATTTGCATTTCAACTTCATCTTAATAAATAAATTTTATTTTTATTTCTTGAAAATTAAAATTAAATAATGACAAGCCAACTCTAGATTTATTCTTAAGACAATACTATAACTACTATGGAAAGACATTGTGTGGGCGATAACAATCCAAAAAGGCTTCATCGGTAGCTCCTCTTTCTCTAGGTTCTTCTTCATTAAGGATTTCTAGTTTTCTCTTGGTAAAATATATTTTCAAGATTGAGGTCATAGTCTCCAAATTCATTGTTATGATCCTTGTTTCATCTGCTTGTTTCTTGAGTTGGAACTCATCGACCACCCTTGCTTCCTTCCGCCTTTGAATTTCTATGTACCCTTTGTAATAATTAAGCTCACTTTCATTATGCATATTCCTTCAGGCATGCCACGATGCTTGGTCATTTTCAATAGTACGAAAAATCTCAACTCATTGCTCAATAGGAGTCTTACCTTATTTCTGTTGCTGTCTTGCTTCCTTTGGCGCCTTGCATCCCATTGGTCTAACCGGACTCGAGGAAGCGGTCGCGTTGCTTTGAGGTGTATCATTCACTTCTTCGTCACCCAAATTAATGATTGGAGATGATTCGGTAACGAAATGAGTAGCCTCGAAATTTGTTGCATGTGGAAAGCTTGCATATGGAGACGGAGTAGTTTGTAGTACCGCAACAAAAGATGGATGGTCCTTAATCACTTCATAACATTCAAAGTGTATAAACGGTTTCTTGAATTTCTATGTACTCTTTGTAATAATTAAGCTCACTCACATTATGCATCTTCCTTGAGGCATGCCACGATGCTTGATCATTTGCAATAGTATGAAAAACCTCAACTCATTGCTCAATATGAGTCTTACCTTGTTTCTATTGATGCCTTGCTTCTTTTGCCACCTTGCATCCCATTGGTCTAACTGGACTCGAGGGAGCGGTCACGTTGCTTTGAAGTGTATCATTCACTTCATAGTCACCCAAATTGATGATTGGAAATGATTTAGTAACGGAAGGAGTAGCCTCGAAATTTGTTGCATGTGGAGAGCTTGCATATGGAGACGGAGTAGTTGGTAGTACCGCAAAAAAATATGGATGATCCTTTATCACTTCGTAACATTCAAAGTGTGTAAGCATTTTTTTCTTGGCCGCATAGTAAAAAGCTTGAGCTTTCTTGATCTAAAATATAATAAATACTAGTTATTTTACAATACTACATATTTAAACAAATTAGATGTATCAATTATATAATTTAATTCATATTGATAAAAGAATAGAAACTTATATAATCCATATGCTAAGTGCTGCTAGCTATACACATCTGTGCATCGTGCAAATATTCCCCCCATTTTTGCAAGAGTAGCTTGAACTTATTTCATTGAGACGAAAGCGCGAGTTGGGTCCTAGGAGGTGTTCGAGGAGTTTCACCTTGTATTGGCTCCCAATTTAGCATAAAATTAATCAGCATGAATCGTTTTCCAAAATTTATCCCTATTTTGTTGTCATTGTATTCATCAACGCTATGATATGTAAAAAAGATGCACATTTACAAATCTTTAGAAAGAAGCCAATGGGTGCCTATTTTTTGTTGTTGAAAAAATACTCTAGGAAATGAGAGAAGAGAGGAAGAGGATATCAAATTTGTTGTGCACATATTGGTGTGAGTGGTGAATAATTTGAAGTAGTATTTATAGAAAAAAAAAATTATGGTATTTTCTGCAATTTTTAGGGATTTTTTTGTAATTTTTTAGGATTTTTTGTGCAAATATTTCATTTCTTTCCATTAAAGAAAAAAATAACCGTTTTGCTTAAATTTGGACCGTTGGATCAAATTTCAGACTTAAAATCAAAGGCGCAGATCAATTGGACCATTGCAGGATAAATTACCAAACGGCCTGGACACGTGTCACTCTACCATTTCTGCGTCAATTTTGCTTTTCACTCTTTTACTGGCGCGTGCACTTTTATTGGCGAGTGCAGTACTGCACGCACTTAAACGAAAAAAAAAAAAGGAACGGGCATGCGTCACCCACGTGCATTGGGCTCCGCCAGACGCTACAGTAAATGCCAGAGCAAATTTTGCTCGAGCGATTACTCGATCAACATTCTGCTTGTGCTTCATCATCATCGATCTCAATGCTGCGTCGCCGTTCCTGGTTTGTTCGAGAAAAATCCGACCGACCCCACCGTTTGCTTGAGCACCACGGTAGCCGGTGCGGATGCTCTAATGGTTCTCGCAATCCATGTGAGAAACACATAAACCATAGACATTAAAATCCAATATGTTACTAAGAGACCACAATCAACAGGCCTATAGAACTGCCTACCTGGGTCCCAAATCCATCCATGCCCAATGGTCCTAACCTCAAACCCAGCTGCCTCATTCGACGTGGAAAGCACCAGCCGTGGCAAGATTCGATCATCATCCCTACCTCCAGATCAAAGGTGCATGCGATCGTACCAGTTCCAACCACGCGCACCACCAGAGTCGTTTAACCCACGCCTCCATTGTCGGCTTCAGCGACGGGTAGGATCCCTTATAACGTGCCCTGGCAGGGTGTGGCCCCGAACAAGCGAAGCTGCCATCAAGCAAGTGGCCCTCCTCCAATAGTCCACTACTCGCGGCAGCACTAACACGAAAAGGCATCAGCATAACATCCAGATCACATCGGAAATAGGACCGGAAAGCGACGCCAAACAAGAGCGTCTTAGGGACAACATCAAGAGAGCCGAGCGTCGTGTGGATCTGGCGACAAGGCTGAGGGAGGGCCACCGCCACAGCTGGTCGCCTAAGGTTAGAGAGAAAAAGCATCACTACTCCAGCTCTAGCAATCTCAGTATAATTGGATTATTAGATTAAATCATTGATTATGAAAGAGAATAAAATTTTAGACATTGTTAGAAAGGTTAGAATGTTTTATTTTTCTATAAATATAGAGTTTTTGGTTCTTTCTCTTTTATCATTTTCTCTAATATAGAGAGAGGTTTATAATAACTATTGGAGCCAAATATATTTATTTTTTCTCTAAAATTGATCGATTATCCTCTTTAGAGTAACCGTTGAAAATATTCTCCCGTAGATCATAGCACTTTCTTATTTATTTTGAATGAGATATTCTTGTTGAGTGATCGAAACCAAGATATTTTTGGTGTTTTACAAGAAACATAAATTACATTCCTAGTGGCACAAACACGTATGCTTTTTACTCCATCATCGCATACAAGACACAAACTTTTCATATCTATTGCTTAGTTAGTAATTCCACAAAAATCTCTGGTTAGAAGCATATATATATATTTGATTATTTTGCTTTTCAAGAAATTTTTAGGAGACATGACATTGGTGAAATCAAGATAAAATATTCTTAATCTTAACCAAACACAAAAGAGGGTCGACAAATCTAACCAAAACACAGTGAGAGTGAGTGACCTGGAATTTTTTTAAGTGCATGATATATATTTGAGAACCAGCAAATCTAACATGTAGGACCCGACTGATCAGCTTGTGAGCTACCTGTGTTCATATTTTTTCAGTCAAAAGAAAGTGGAACTTGCATCAATATGATGTATCAGCATCAATATATGCCTGAAGATGGAACCCTGAAAAATTAAGAGAAGTGTAGCATTCTCAGAGGACCACGGACAAGCAAAAGTTGCTGTTGCCCTTGCCCTTACTGTTGCTGTAACATCAAAATTTATTCTAGCTCCATTATTCAAAGATATTCAAGTCTCGAAGGAAAAGAAATTTATAGTCAAGAACCTTTGGAGAGCTCCTCCCAACCCACCAATAAAGCCAATCAAGAATCCAGATCAGCATCGAATCCAATCACCGATCGATTGTGGGAGTTTTTTTTTTAAAGCTCGAAATGACCAAGTGGAAGTGGCCGAGTTTGGTACTCGCTATCTTTTGGCCACATAAATACTTTGCAAGAAGATCGATCATTTGGTAATTGATCATTTGTGAAATTTGTTGTCATTACCGATTAAAACTAAGGTATCTGATCATCCGCATGCTCAATGGTCAATACCTTCCTAGATTTGCTCTATGATTGTTCAATTGACTTTCTTCCTTGAATTCGATATACTTGGTGCGTCACAGTTGGGTATCAAATATGCAGCATATTAATTAGGGCCGAGAATTTAGCAATTATAAACCTATTAATTTTGAAAGGGGACAGTACTCCATCAAGTTTCAAGTGAGTTTGGTGAATCATACGTGTCAAAATAAGATCGATCTTTGTTTATATACGCAAGTTAACCGTAAGCAACAACGCGCATATACCTAAAATTCCAGCTACGTTCATGCTCGATTGGAAGGACCTAAGAAAAACATGTATAAGTTTCATCAACGACGACGTCCCACCAATATATATGGATGATGAGAATGGATTTTGCTTCCCATTATAAAAACCAAACTTAACACCATGAATCGCAAGGAAAGAGTACCATGTACGGATTCCCTGTATCTTATTCAATCATGACTTGGCTAGCTCCGCTAGCTCTATCTTTATAACTCTCATTTTTCCTCTCCATCTCCTAGCTACATTTCAAGAGCTCTGGACCACGTAAATATACAAATCCATCATTTTCGATCTGTCCTGTGGTTATGGGTATCATATGATGTGATCGATCATATAACGAACTATTATATACGGATGGTGGCTGCTGATCCTTACTTTCTTACACAGCAAGTTCTCTAATTTGTGGCATTAATAGAATATTCGTTACTGTTATATATCTTGTTCTTCGCAGAAAAGGTAGGGCAAGACCCCTCACAAAAACATAGTAAACATCCCCACGAGATCAACCGGCAGCTAGCTAGCTTTCTGATCGAATTAGTAAACATAGTAAACATTTCCGAAAATTTTATAGTGTTCCGGAGTATAATATTTTTCATGTTTTAAAGCGTTAGATAACTTGTGTGGTCCCTATTTTTAAAAAAATGAAGTGATTTAACGCTCTAAAACTGAGAAGTTTTGATATTTCGGACTCCGGAGTATTAAACATCCCGACACATTTTGCGTTAAAATTTTATATTTGTTTGTTCGTTTTTTTCTGTTTTCCAATGTAGTTTCGTCTCTGGTCTTCATTCTTCCTCCTCACGACACCATAATCTATGATTCTATGTGCTGTACTATTTGTTCTTAACTATTAATGCATCAGAATTATATAATCTAAGCTATGGTCGATTGTGACATTGTCTAGTAGCTAGGAAGTTGGCAATATAAGTTAATTATATGAATAATGACATAAAATAAAACTGACCCCACACTGGAAATTTCTTGAAGAATGCTGGTCTCATGAGAGGTAACCACAAGATGGGGTATATGTTTGACTAGCAAGCGTACGCTCGCGCGATGCTGCGGGTCATCGCCCAGTATAAAGAAGTAGTTTAATCGGAGTTTAGATAGTTAGTCATTTTTATCAATAGGTAGGGAATAAATTCATATAGTTATAGTATAACAAAATTATTCCTTATTTTCTCAATTCTCATAACAAGAAAGTCATCTGTCGAGAAGTGACAAAACTCTATTCAACCAAAAAAAAAGTAATCATATAAACTGCAATTTTCATGAATAAGCACACCATTCTCAACATCGATCACATGCCATGCACATCATTACCTCCCAAATTATAAATACTACCACCATTATTTTCAACTACTTTTCAGTTTGGTATGCATTCAGAATTGTGTGACAACCAAGAGCGTCATGACCCTTCTCAAAAAAGAAGAAAAAAAAAAGCACCATGACCCTCCAATGAAGAAATTTGACAAACAAAAATACATAGGATGGTGGTTAAGAGGTATATCATTCATGTAGAAGCAACATACAACTATTTGTTGGCTTGTTGCTCTGTCAATATTGAACTTTGTAGTATATATATATCAGACCATGATTCTATGAGTTGTTTGGTTCACAATTTTTCTCGTAATAAAAAGCTAGCTTGAGATTTATCACCGTGTACTCGTTTGAGCCGATTCAAGTTATTCTCAGTCAAAAATATACCAATTTGCAAGCGAAGATCGAAGAAGAAGAAGAAGAAGAAGAAGAAGAAGAAGAAGAAGAAGAAGAAGAAGAAGAAATCAAAGATAGAAATGAAATTGGCCGGCAAGTTTCTAGAGTCAGTGGTTACGACGTATAGATTACAAAAATTAGTACCTCTCACAGGAAGCAAACACACAATCGAATCAAATTACTCATTTCCAACATCTTTCATAAATAAAATTCAAAACAAATAATTAAATATGAACTTAGGAAACAAACTGAAGAAGACAAAGAATTCGAGAATTGATCGACTACGTGATCTGAATTGGAACAAATTCTCAAAATGAACCTGAAGTGGGTTGATATGTCCATCGATCTATTACCAACTACGACGAACAAAGATCAGAGATGAAAAACTGAAATCAGGGGAGAGAGAGAGGTATGCATCATAAATATATTAAAAAGATTGAATAAAAACGAAAATTAACTATTCAAAATCTAAACTGTGTTTTAATATATCTATAATTTTGTCTTATAGTCTTCCGTATGTCCCTAGTGTTTTTATTTATTTATTCAAAGCCATCATGAGAGTTGTAGATATTCAAATCCACTGTTCCAATTAGTGAAAATGATAAATTAATCAACTCATTAGCGGCATGCTTAAGACTAAGGATCCGGCCTATTTGGATACCAAAACTTTTTACCATTTTGAAGGTTGCTTTCTTGTTTCTTTTGGCTGCTAAAGTCTCATACTTTGACGAAGAGAAACACCCAAGTCGAGGTCTTTAGGTTGACATTATGTATTTACGTAGCTTGCCGGTTCCACACCCAAAAGAGGTTCTTGAAGAGCTAAGTTGGTCGTTCTTAATTACCTCCCATACTGGTCTTTCTTGTAAAAATTTATCAAACTAGTATAAGTTAATCAGGATTAAAAATGGTTAGTGCAATTGCTATTGCCTTTCGGAACCGAATCTTGCAAGTCATGGTCACAATTCAAAAAGCTAGTTAATTTCGAGTTTCGAGTTTCAAAAAGCATGCATGCATGCAACTTGGGCACCGGCATATATTTCATAGTCGACCCTGAGTCCATATATAATAGTGTCTCTTTGACCTGATTCTAGTCCTGCAAGTGGTTTTGCATGTTGAGGACAAAGAAAGGAATCCCCAGCCGACCTCGAAACCACGCAGTTAATTAGCTTCCAGCAAAAGCCACAGCCTCATCTCAGCTCCATCTCCATTTGTCTCTTGGGACTGACCAAAAAACCTTTCAAGCACCATGTTATGGAGTCATGGTTAGCTAGGGCAAATACCCCATTACTCACAAGTGCTTCATCTTATATTAGATATCCTTAACCTAACAACTTGACCGATCAGTCAAGTTGGTCGAACAATTTGGCCCTCAAATACCATTAATCTAATGACAAATAGAGTTTGTTTCTCTTGGTTGAACGAAAGGATCATGTTTCTTGACAACTAAAGAACATAAAATTATGAATCACATTGCTACGTTATAAAATCCAAATACGCGTTATTCTTAGATATTGTTCGCCAAAATTACCACATCGATCAGTATGTCACAGATGATATGGTTTCTCTCTCTCGCGCGCGCGCGCGCGTGTGTGTATATATATATATATATACATATACATAGTTCTTTTTCTCTCAAAGATCACTGATCTAGGCCTCTAGGGTTCAAGACTAACAATATATAGTCGAATAGCTATATTGCAAGTGAGTGTAGGTTCAATAAATATGTCCAGGAGGTAGCTCTGCTTTGAAACATGCATAGGAGCGGTCATCGTCAAATGACTAATAGACATGGCATGCAACAACCACGAGTCGATAAAACAGCGGCGAACCATACCACTCCGTCGCTAAATCGATCTCCTCCCTTACCTAGACCTAAAAGACAGTCACTGAATCAGGTAGCCATGAATGCATGCATGGGCTTCATGTACACTGTAAACCCTCTCCACCGAACAATCTCACGCCGACGCCGCCACGTGTGAGACCAAAATACGGCGAACATGTTTGCTTGTCCACCCGCCGAGAAATCTCGGCCACAATTTGCCTTTTCACGCATTGGTTATCAGGAGCTAAAAAAAGGAATTCGAATAGATCGATCTGTTTATATATTTGATGGTGTAGTTTGGGTTTATGAGGTATTAATTCGAAATCATTTTTTCATAACCGTTTCGAAAATTGGTTTAGCAACAACTATGGGAATCATTTAAGTTTGACATTTTATAAATGGAAATCACAGTTATAATGAAATTATAGTTCTCTGACACAAAGATGAGAAATACGATTTTTTTTAGGTTCCATTTTTTGTGGAGATGATTTGCTCCAAAATCTAGTGGCACAAGACTTAAGTTTTTGGTTGAACTAGTACCGGATTATTCCGGCGACTGATAATGCGCTGATCGGCAAAGGTTATGGAGATTTAGGTGAGGCGTTGTTGGGTTGCCGACAAAAGAGGCGACTGTATTTCGGCCTCGACAAGGCAAGTGGAAAGAGTTCGGGGTGAGAGTGAACCTACGATTCCATCGAGCGCCGTCTCCTAATGGGTGGGGTGGCGGTGGCGGTGGCGGCTAGGATCCTGGAGGTGACGAAGGCAGACTGCAGAGTGGCCATATCTGTTGGGATCCAGGTGGATTTCATAGGGGTGAGAGCGACGGTCGAAGAACCAAGTTGGACTGATTTTTTGGATTCGATGCTCGAGTTTGGACAGTGCTACCGACATTCTTGTGGGCTCATTTGTGGGTAGTGGGTTTAGCAGGACGGCGACGACGACGGCGGGCCGATGTCGGGAACTTCTGCCAACCAGCACAAGGTCGCGGGCACACTTCTCAACCCCCCTGGCGACTACACTAGGCCTCACTACCACATTTTGACTCATTGCCGGCGATTTTTAAATCGCCGACAATGTTTTTTAACATTACCGGCGATTTTTGCCGGAAAAATCGTCGGTAATGTCTTTTTTTTTTTTTTAACATTACCGGCGACATAAATGTATGTTGCCGGCAATGTCTCGATAGTAATGTAAAAAAAAAAAAGACATTGCCGGCGACTTCATTTATGTCGCCGGCAATGTCTTTTCATAAATGTATGTCGCCGGCAATGTCGTTTTTTTTTTTTTACATTACCTTCGAGACATTGCCGGCGACATACATTTATGTCGCCGGTAATGTTAAAAAAAAAAGAAGACATTACCGGCGATTTTTCCGGCAAAAATCGCCGGTAATGTTAAAAAACATTGCCGGCGATTTAAAAATCGTCGGCAATGAGTCAAAATGTGGTAGTGCCTAATGGGTTGCTGGGGTGTTGAGGGGTATATGGGCCTTATATCTGGTTTGGGCCATGAGAAAAATTAGGGTTTTCTTCATGGCTTTGACTCAGACATGGGGATAGGCCCAATTTTTTAGTTTCTTTGATTTTACTGGGTGGGACCCAAATGACCTCGTTGATTCGACTGTTAGTGGTATGATTTTCAGAGATTGAATTATGCTTATTTTAAATTCTGTATTCGTTGCAAGGCTTCTCTAGCCCGTCCGAGGTGTTATTTTACTGACACCCAATGAGCGATTGGCGACCGATGAGGTAAGTTACGAAGATGAAATTTCCGTGAATGACCGACTATCAAATTTAGCATGACTAGTGACATGTCATTGTGTGATTCATAGCACATATCTGATTTACCTAGCGAATGAAGACATTTTGATTGTAATTTTAGCATATTACTATTATGATCTAATGTGTCCAATGGACCCTTTTATTTTTCATTAATTTGTACTTGATTTTCATTCCATAGAAATTTAATTATGTTTCCCTAAAAAAGAAAAATAATAGTTCTCCAAGACAATTTATTTGATCAAACACAACGCATATATTTTGATTCATATCAACATATATAACGTGTATATTTTGACTACTAAAGAAATACCATCTTACATTTCTGCCTTTTCAGGTTCTGATCTAATTTTTCGAAATGAGCATATATATGTCTACTAATATGTTCACAGATCAATTTACCAGTTTACATCTAGATGTGAGATCATCTTAACAGTAACCGTTGCCATTAGAATTCAACCTTCGATCATTAATAATTTGTATATCATATATATATATATATATATATATCTTAATTTGTCTCCTCTTGTACATGTGAATAGTCTCGTCTCTATATGTTAATAGTCTTCGCTAACACTTGTATGCTAATTCAGTTGACTAGTTAGACGTATCTCTCGCTACTTGGCCAATAGTTCAATTTTCTCGTTACATTTCAAACCACTGTCACTAAACAGAGACCTAATCTCCGATTTGAGTCTGGCTCTCTGTCTCTGTCTCTCTCTATCTGTTCTAACCCGCCCGCTCGATTGCCTCCCTATGCCCCCACCAACAGACAATACAAAATCCATGCACGCGCTCGCACACTCGCCTGCACATCTGGCGGCGCATCTAAAATCGATTTCTACTGCTCCTCAAGTTTTGTAACCAAAAAATTGATAAAGATTTCTGTCTGTTACTGTACTCCCTCTTTACGCTTATACGTTCCTATTTCCTTCTTCTGTATAACGGCTTTATTTATTTTTCTTTATGTAAGTTAATTATGATAAAGTAATTTAGGATTTTATATTAAAATTAATGTACGGTGGTAGAAGTTGTTCAAATCCTTATAACTCATTAACAAGATCCCTCATTTTCAATGTGGGAGTTTTTCTCCATTCACATTCTCAACACGTCTCTGCGTTCGACAACATACGTGAGAGAACCCACTCTGATACCTAGGTCTGGGCACTTGGTCCCAGAAATCCTGATCTGACCCTGTTTCACATCGTCCCGCATAAAAATGGTACGAGTTTATATTTCTAGAATAGAAAGTCGGTCCCATTCCGTCCCGTTCGAATAAAATGAGATGAGATTTAAGTTTATTTTTTAGTGTAAATAGTATCCCGGCCTGACCCGTTCGAATATTATACCAACATAATTAAACATTATATATTAGTGTGTTACAGTATTACTTTCTTCTCACTTTCCAACGTTATTTCTTACTTCTTTCATTGTTTCACGTACGACTTTGATCAACATAACTTCGTAAAGGTTCTCATTGATTATTGTTTTCTTAGTTTGTAAATGAAAAACAGCTATGTAATTGAATCGATGAAAATATGATTGCTTCCATGTCGATCGGTATCTATATATGTAATTGAACATATATTTATGCAACTGGGTATATGATTACTACTATATGAGAACATCATGAACTTGCTGAGATGTTTCTATTTAATTATTTTGAAACTTTTAGATATAGTTTTGCATTATTTTTCTTATAAGAAAAGAACATAGGGATCCTGAAATGAACACGTACCGAATCGATTCGGTTTAATTGGGTTCGAGCCTTATTGAGATTTATTTTTAGAATAGCAAATCTCATACCGACCTGTTCCGCTAAAAAACTATACAATTATTGTAATTTTTGTCCCGAACCGATCCATTCCGACTCACGTGCAGTCTTACTGATACTATGATAAAGTAATCTGAAGTTCCATACCAAAATCAATTAACAATAATACATACCAAAACCAATTAACAATAATAAAAGTAACCCGAATCATTTTAACTCAATAACAACGCCCCTCACTTCTAACGTGAGAGTCTTTACATTTACATTCTCAACGAATTAATATTAATACGTACGCACCCATTTATACTCCTCACTACTTCTTCCCCTATATATAGTCACTCCCTTCGCCTCATTCTGGTTCAAACTGAAAACCACAACTCTTCTCCTTCTATCGGTTTAAGCAAACAGAGTCTAAAGCCTCGATCTTAGCTTTGCTTTGCTACTTCAGCCCTCGAACTCTGTAACTAGCTACCCCAATGAAAACAGACATCGAAAGCCTCTGGATTTTCGCCCTCGCTTCGAAATGCACAGCTCTCTCCCAAGAGAGCATTGCATGTTCTCTTTTCCTCATAGCTCTCTCATGGCTAGCCATGGCTCTCTTCTTCTGGGCCCACCCCGGCGGCCCAGCCTGGGGCAGAACCATGAAGTCCGCTTCTATTTCGATGATCCCAGGTCGTAGAGGGCTGCCTATCATAGGCAGCATGAATTTGATGACCGGCCTAGCCCACCGTAAGATTGCCGCCGCTGCCGAGGCTTGTGGCGCCAAGGGGCTGATGGCTTTCAGCCTCGGCCAGACACGCGTCGTCGTGGCGTGTAACCCTGACGTGGCGAGGGAGATTCTCAACAGTTCGGTCTTCGCCGACCGCCCCGTGAAGGAGTCAGCCTATAGCCTCATGTTCAACCGTGCCATCGGCTTCGCCCCCTACGGAGTCTACTGGCGCACCCTCCGTCGTATCTCCGCCGCTCATCTCTTCTCCCCGAAACAAATCAAGTCCTCCGAGCACCAACGCTCCGAGATTGCCGCGCAAATGGTCACCCTGCTAGGGACCCACCAAACCACCACCACCGTCGTGCGAGAAGTGCTTAAGAGGGCTTCTTTAAACAACATGATGGGTTCTGTCTTCGGGAAAAAGTACAACCTCAACTCGGTTAGTGACGAAGTCGAAGAACTCAAGTCGCTAGTGGACCAAGGCTACGAGTTGTTGGGCACATTGAACTGGTCTGACCATCTTCCTTGGCTCGCGGAATTCGACCCACAAAGAATCCGATCCACATGCGCCGAACTCGTCCCCAAAGTGAACCGGTTCGTGACGCGAATCATCTCGGAGCACCGCGCCCGGCCCGGAGAAAAATCCGCCCCGGACTTCGTTGACGTCTTGCTTTCACTTCAGGGACCCGATAAGTTATCCGACTCCGATATGATCGCCGTTCTTTGGGTACGTCACTCTCTTTTCATTTTTCACCAAAAATAAAAATAAAATATTATTTTGTTTTCATGTTACTTAATAAAACGACGTCGTTTTGCAGGAAATGATATTTAGAGGGACGGACACGGTGGCGGTGCTGATCGAGTGGATTCTGGCAAGGTTGGTGCTCCATCCGGAGGTTCAATCAGCGGTCCATTCTGAGCTTGACCGAGTAGTTGGGAGGTCCCGCGCCGTTAATGAGTCTGACGTGTCCAACCTGGCTTATTTGACGGCTGTGGTTAAAGAGGTGCTGAGGCTACACCCGCCCGGCCCACTACTATCATGGGCCCGCCTCGCCATTACTGATACGACGATCGATGGGCGCCACGTGCCAAAGGGGACGACAGCGATGGTCAACATGTGGTCAATCTCTAGGGACCCTGATGTTTGGGAGGAGCCCTTGGAGTTTAAGCCCGAGAGGTTTGTGGCACAAAAGGGCGAAGTGGAGTTTTCTGTGCTCGGGTCGGACTTGAGGCTCGCTCCGTTCGGATCGGGGCGGAGGACCTGCCCCGGAAAAACGTTGGGGTTAACGACCGTCACATACTGGGTTGCGTCGCTGTTGCACGAGTACGAATGGATGTCCTACGATGATAATGTCGTCGACTTATCCGAAGTACTGAAGTTGTCTTGCGAGATGGCTAGGCCTTTGGTCGCCAATGTGCGTTCCAGGCGTAGCTTGAGCACAAGTAACTGAAAGCTTAGTAGAAGTAGAAAATTATAAGAACGAAAAAAAAACAGTAAAATGGGTTTGTTGGTCATGCATATTGTCGTACGTGTGATTGTCTCGAGTCCCAAGATATATTTAGTTCGATAAACGTACCAAAGGGTTCGATCAGTTTTCACTGTTGTAAATAATGGTGAAAATTAATACAAGTATTAGATATTTTCTTTGTTAACACAGGCATTAATATGTTGCATGGTAATGATGGTATTATGCATGATTTTAAGAGATACATGCAATTGACGAACACATGCTTAAAAAAGTGCATGAACAAAACAACATGAATGCGAACAAAAATATGTACCAAGAACATGAATACATTGTATGTTTCTACTATTGATTTTTTAATAATTTATTGTGCTTACTCTGAGCTGAGATATATATCAATAAAATTATATTACGTTTAGTCCTTTTATAGTTCTTTTTTATTCTCGTGATAAGAATCAGTTATGTGTGATATTCTTTTTATTTTAATTAGTGTTTAATCTCGATTGAGCTTTCTCAAAAGGGTTGATTTAATCGTATATATTCAATAAACGATAATGACTACTCTTTAATATATCTTGATTTGTATAAGTTTATATTAATAAAGGTATGTGAACACCAAATTATATATTAGCACATTATGATATATATGTGTGTGTGTCCTTGATGTACATTAGAGTGTTGTCTACCAGGACCACAACCCTTCAACTTCACGACGTACTGTTAAAAATGATGTGCAATTCAATCCTTGGTCCAAACTTGTCTTGATTAATTTCTTCCACATGCATATTAATTAATGCTAATGTGACATCTCATGGTTTTAGAAAATTTTAGACTTGGTTAGCTAGATTTCAGAACAGAACCCTTCTTTTGGTGCAATGTGAGAGTTGAGACTAGGCCTTCTCTCATTTCCACCACAAGCACCGGATTCCTAAGCATCACATCTTTTGCTCCTTATGAACAAACAACTCGATAGACTCCCTCGCCCCAGAATGTTTTGTAGTATTTCATAGCAGATGAATTTGATCGATATCGAACAGAGCCAAATTCTGAGATGTCTCTAGATCGGACGGCAAACCAACTATATATGTCAATATATATAATTATATATATATATATTCATATATAGATGACGATGTGGACTAGATTTGGATGTTTACTTGGTTCAACACCACCCTCCAAACACAATCCGTCACCTTGTTCCAACTTAATTGGAAACGAGAGGACTGATTCTGATTGCTTCGATCACTATTTGTTTTCTAATCCCATTTGAACAAATATGAATATGTTAATTTAATTGTTAAAGTAAAGGGTAATTTACGTTATTTAGGCGCCACCCTCTAGTCTCGTCCAATAACCGAGTCAAGGTTCATCCGACTACAACCCCAGAATACCGATCGATGAGGCCAAAGGCCACTATTGCACCAGGCGGCTACATGACGAGCGGACACAAAAAATTAATAAAAGGGTAATATTGTTGTGGGTGAGGCACATTCATTTTTTCTACCCACTATTCTATTCACGAACAAATACGCTCTAGCTAGTTGCCTAGTTCATGCATGCATGTACTGAGAGCATATGAAAAATAGCCTACATTATTCATTTGTATCGGTCTAACTTTGAGTCTTTGACATTATTAAGTTAAGGATAGGATGGGATGACCTAATTTAGTTACATATATCAAATCGATAATGTCATTAATTCAAAATTAGAAGTGATCGTGACTCCCGTTTTTAATTTTATGTGATATGAAAGTAAACAATCCTCCACGAAGAAATTATATTTTGAGCTATTATTGGTTTTCCATCATTCAATACAAATAATTCCCGTTTAGTAAACGAAGGACTTGAAGGTAATGGTGGAGCCAATTCTAACTCAAACGAATGCTCGGTCTAAATTTGTCCTTACAAACTATTTTCAAATGTAAATAAGTATATATAGTTAGCCCCACAAAGATAAACTAAAGCTAACTATTTAATCCTTATTATTGTTATCAATAGAAGAAAAAAAACCCTATAATTGTCGTATTTTATATTTTTGTTCTACATTCTCTTCCTCTATATGTATGTAGATCAATAAATTATGGAAATATTCTTCAGTCTTTTATTAAAATTAACGACACTTATAGGATGCTCAATTAATATATCAATCATTTTCCTCACATATAGATATATCACCTTGCTTCCAATAATGGCCGGAGGTCGATCTGCGCTCTCAATCCATAATTATTTTGTACGACATATATTAAATAATATCTAATTGATGAATTCTGATCTAGTGGTCAATAAATTATATGGATAGTTATGATCAATTGATGTTAGATCTATATCTAATGATAGGTGATTAAAAAATAGTCGGAAGATAATTTATTATCAGCCGTTGAATGAAGATCTAATGATAATTTTGACCATGACTGACCATAAAATTTATTAACCACCAGATTAGTACCATTAATTGATACGATTGTAGAAAGAAATATAATTAAATTGAAATAGTCATATGTTCAGATTAATTAACAAGCGCATCTTCAATGTAGCAGTACACAGGCGTAAGACATACTAGCATCTTAACTAACCACTCTAGAATCAGCGGCGGAGGCAAATGGCAGGCTGCTCCTCCGGCTGCAACCGGTACTAAATTTTACCAAATAAAAAAAATAGAGATATGCAAAAACAGAAATTGAAGAAAAAATTAAAAAAGAAATCATGTTGCTCACGTGCCTTACTTCTCCCCAAATGACCAAATTAAATCTCTATTTCAGTTGTATACTTCGCCGTTTACATAGAAGAAGAAGAAAAAAATTTGATATAACTGATATCGAAACTAAATAATTAAATAGTACAAATGAAACTGATATCGATTTCCTTAAACAATTGTGTTCCACGTATTATAATTTCTCCGAATTAACCTTACTTTTCATGAGTTTCGTAGTTTTTCGATCACCACCTTGAGATTAGCATCGATCCTAGTCAGTGGCAGAGCCATACTTTTAGATCAGGGAGGGCCAAAATCAGATGAAAAAAAAATTAAAAAGGGGAGCCCAAAATTGCAAAGGAAAAAACAAGAAATAGAACAAAGTAACCTGACTGCAATAAGATGCAAAGCTTGAAATTGAACCCGGAGCTTTTAGTAATAAAACTTACGTGTTTATTATTACACCATCTTAACATGTGAGAAAAAACTAAATATATGTACCAAATTTCAGGAGACCAAGGCCTTTGCTCGTCCCTAATCCCAATGATCTCTCTATTTCAATCATATATGGACAATATGGTCTCCGAGAACTTAGATTTTTTTTTTGGGTTTCATGTGAAACAGACATGATCAATGCTGCTAGCAAAAAAAGACATGATCAATGCTCACGTCAACTAAAATATGTATGAATAATGTAAGATTTTGTACGTATGCTAAATTGAAAATTGTGGCTAAATAATGAGCTGAGCATTAGTTGGTAATTACTAATTAGTATTATTTTCAAAACGAAATGGTCTATTTCACATATGACATATCATATTATATATAAGTGATATATATTCAACAAATTTCTTATTAGGTTCATCAAATCATTCCACTGGTGCCACAATTAGTTAGTTTACTTGTGTTGCGTACAGAGAACTGAAAATGATAGGACAATTATGGAATTATCCGAATCTTCAAAAAGTTCTCAAATAAACTAACTTGCAAACAAACAAACACACTCAAACTTATTGATAAATGCTAATTAATAAAGTTATTATTTATTTAATTTCTTAGTTCTATATATTCAAGTCAAGTAACTATATATAGATCTGTTCAAACTTCAAACTCAAAAGGTTTTTTGTGATTTGTCTACCTAAACAAAACATGCATTATAGAATGCGCTCAACCTAGATGGCCGTTATATATAAGCAGTACATATAACAGTATATATAGGACGACCTGCCCTGCACATATAGGGCTCTGGTGGAGGAATTGCTGTATATTTTGTCGGACGGATAAGATCTTTAATTAGTGAATAATTGTACCAATATTGCTCAAGATAAAACACCATTATCATGTTAGTACCTATTTGGGATGGATTCTCAAAGTAATTTTGCTATTAGTACTTTTAGGAGGAAGCACTTCTAAGAAAAAGTACATCTATGTGCTTTCTACAAAACTGCTTTGAAGGCTTAGAAGTAATTTTTTAAAATTTCTCAAAACACTCTAAAATTTCTAATAAAAGTACTTTTATACGCGCGTGTGGAATTTAAGTTAATAACATCTGCATGGATACCATCCTTAACAACCACATGCCACGTCATTGATGTTTAATACGATATCAGAACGAGTCTTTTATGTCACTCATTATTTATTTCTTCAAATTGCTTCGGTCCCTTCTATTTTCTCCATATTATATCACGAATGATTATTGAATGGAGTCCTGCTCCGTTTTGAATGATTTTTTTGTCAAACTTTTCACCGTACGTAGCTGGAATTAGCTAGGATCGATTGTCATTGTACACAAATTTGGTTTCTTTAAATTGGCCAATTCTCTAATCTAGGACTTGAATTGAGCACGTACGCCTAAAGTTACACTGCACACGAGGAGCCTTGTGGGAGAATACAGACCAACTCCCTTAGATGTTGGAAATTAAGTCTTGAAGGAAATAGGGAGTATTTTTATTTTATATTGTTAAAGTTGAACAAAATATCGTTATTGGTGACTCGAATCCTCGTCACTTTTTAAAGATTTAGACTAATATTACTTGATCAGTTGATCATATACACGTTTAACATTGCATGGTTTTTATTTCTTCCAGTCAAATGTATTAGAAAATGGTTACACTTGGTGTGTTAGACTTGCCCTAAAATGTTTAAGATTGTAGTTTGGCCCCTGGACGCAAGATCGGAAATGAAAGAAAATTCCACAGTGCATTACGTGTAGGGTGCTGATAAGTTGTTTTCGTCTATTTGGCTCATGCAATTTAGGACAGTCGAGAAGAACATATGGAGCCACGGACAATGATCTATCAAACAGTACTTCTTCTCCAGCCTTTTCCTCTTGAAAAAAAATTCATATTTTGACAAAGACCAGGCTACCACCGCTACATATATAGCAATCAATAATGGATTAAACTGACTTGTATAAAAAAAAAGATTAAATTAACATTAGGCAGCCGCAAGAATCTTCCCTAGCCAGTGTGTGCTCTGGATTACTAGACAGATATCGACTGGGAGAGAATGGCAAACACAACAAGCCAAACGCTTCCAGGAAACCAGCCCTCAAATAGATCGATATAATTTTCTCGTGATGGCTTTGTGATATGATGATTTTAATCCAATTAATCACTGCTTTGAATGCGTACGTTGCTTATTTGACTTGTCATAATTAGTCAATTGCTAATGTTAATGATTAGTTAATTTTACGTTATGGCCTACTTCCCAATAATTGAGAGTAACAAATGTAATTCTTCAACTCGACAAATTTAAATTAAGCGATCATGATATCAAATCGAACCTACTGATTAATTAGAAACACAGCATATACCCGAAACCTCGCAGGTTTGAGGCCCCAACTCATTCTTTTCTAGGATCCAAGGATGCCTTATCAAGTTATCAATAAGCAAGTCGATGATGTTGGCATATCAGATACATGTATTGATATATAGACATAGTTTAGGCAAGTGTAACATACCCTAAAGAAAATGAAGCACGTTGTGGTTGGGCTACTTTGTTGATCATGTGTAGCTCGTTTTCTAGCATCAGAACTTTGCATGGAGTAGCATACCCCATATATATTCGGATGGTGATATGATGGATACTGAAGATCATGTCGAGCTCGTTTTCTAGCATCAGCACAATTGATCTCATGAAGGAGTTTGTTCTTTGTTGATCTGCTAAACTTGATGCACCAAAACTCGCCATAAGAGGCATCTATAATCCATAGGAATACATAATTTCATTGTGGTTATCGATCAGGACAAATGATTAGGCCGGTCAAGGTTGGGGATGACTAAACTTATCATCGATCTAACGTCTTACTCTTGGATATCAGACAGTTCCCGTGGACAGGTATATCAAATTGAGGGTGTTGTTAAATTCATCAGTAGTGGTCTAATCGCGCGAATATACAAGTTCCGAACTCGACCAGCCGGCCGGGTAACATGAATCTGTTACATCAAACCAAAAATGTTAGACCTCAAGCGTATGCATATATGATGTGCATCAATCTCAATTCCCATTTTCTTGTCTGACCGATCTAGTCTGAATTTATAGGCATGAATGATGGTACCAATGGTACCTTGAGCTGAAAATGGGAATTGGGCTTGGTGCATGGCTGCATGCACATCATACGCTTTAGGTCTAACATGTTTGTTTGACACTTTGATGCAAGTAACAGATTACGTACTATAACCGGCGATGTCCGAGTTGGTAACAAACTAGTGTTAATACCCAAAACTATTAAGAGTTTTTGATATTGAAACGGGGTGATTATTGATGATTCACTCTTCTGGTTTCGCCTTTTATTTTCGCTCTTTACTTGTGGTGATCGTTCTCAGAATTCGTTTTGGATGTTTGCTTTCGCTACCACTTTAATTACGCTCGCTTTTTATCAATCACTCGCACTGTTAAGAAGGATAACCGTTAAGGAGAGACCAGGTGTGCCGACTTTCAACCCTCCGATGTCTAAGTCAGTAACGGAATATAACTTTAATAGAGTAACGACGTAAAAGAGTATTGAATATGTACCATTAATACTGAACTGCTAGGCTTATAAATGTGGTTGAGGTTAGAGCTCTTACCACTTTTTCAATGTGGGATCAATGTTCTTACCCGTTTGATGAAGTGTTCTTTGACAACATCTTATTCGGGTGTGTGAGCGAAACTGACTCTGAATCAAGATTCAGGCTGGTCATCAAACTTGTTGCTCTCGGGGCGGTCTATGCTGTGGTGTTGGCAGTGAGACTTAGTTACGCGGCCTTGATTGGTTAAGCACGTATGTAATGAGGTGATTAAGTAGGTATATGTACAACTTCCCTACTCGCTCAGTCAAGGGGATCAATCTTGGTTGGAGAGTTACGAAACTGGATACCGGCGAACTATACATGCGTGCTTAAAACCTTTATTCCTCCGATGCTGGTTACGGTCCGTATAGTTGATAGGCAGAAAATCACCTATAAAAGGTAATCCCTACTAACTATTCAAGTATGCTCAAAAGATGTCATGTAGTGCAATAGAAGTAGGGGTCATTCCCGCAGAGGACTGATGAGACTAAATACTTTAAACGACTCTATACACTAATACCAGAAATCTGGTAGACTCGACTAACAAACAAAGAATTAATTTAATAAATTAGTTAGACTCAACCTAAAATTACAAGAAAAAAGATACTAAAAATAGACATAGTGGTACCACGTAAATTTATAGAATTTTGTAATTTGGTTTGGTTGTTGAAACAAATTTGTGAATACAGAAAACGAAACTAAAAACAAAATATAACAAAGTAAAACAAAGAAGAATTTAATAAAGATGAAAACTAAGAACTTCTCTCCACCCTAGATAGTTTTGATCTACCCCAAACCTAATCTACATAACAATGGATGAATGCTTCCCACAATTAGCCCAAAGTAGCTAGGACACTAACTATATTATACTCTCTTACTTGGCATGTTTCAAGGTTGGTAAACCGCATCCACTTGATCCCTAATTGGCAACCTTATGATGGTAATATAAGACTAACCAATTAAAGTTATTACAATATTTAGAATGTTTGAGAAACAAAAGGCTTCAAAATCTACTGGTAAGTGCTTTTAGATGACCTAGGAAAATCTTCACACAACTAATAGTGTTGTTTTGCCTCTCCAGAATACATACCGATGTTAACACTCACATACGTACTCAAGACCATAAACCCTAACACATGCATCTAAGTTTGCAACCAAAGAAACATATGATAGAAATCATGAATGATGAAATAGTGGAGACATTCTCATCCAAAATTATATAAATCACAAGAGGTTCAAAATCAAAACATATCTAGGGCTTCAGTCAGCCCATAACTAGAGAAAACTAAATAAACATATTACAAATAATAGAGAAGAAGAGAAAAGAAGGTGAGAGAGAAGAGAGACGTGAGAGAGAGAGAAGAGGGCTGTTTTTCTTGTATATATGGTTGTTATCTTGCTCCTTGAATCATCTTTCTTGTAGATTTGAGACTCCTTGTCTTAGAAGAAAAGTCATTCTCTTATTTCCATTATTAGATCTTGACTTCTATCACTTCTTCTCACAAACCACGTGTCTATTTAATAGATATAGCAATCACAAATTCGTCCACGGGCTTCTCGGTGTGAATTGGGCCTCAAAACATGAATTTTCGTCAAAAGTCAGATTTTCGAGCAGACTGACCTCTCTATACTAATGCAGCCATAACTTCTTGTACAAACATCCAAATCACGATTTGGAAGATGTTCTAGAAACTAGACATTTGGGGTTTTCCATGCATAGGTCAATTACCATCCAGTTTTTCTTGAGATATTCCTAGTTCTCTATCGAAGTTTACTGACCAACATAGGTAGGTTTCCCAATTTAAGCTTTTAATCCCTCTTTTTCTTCCTTTCTTCTCATCCACTCCAAGATACCTATAAAATCATAAAATAAGTTAATATTACTGAGTTAATAATAAAAGAATAAGTATATGATCACCAATAAATAATATAGAGGTGCATATTTATGCACCGATCAATAGTCCCCTGACTCGTTGGCCAAGGTTGTTCCGTTGCTATCATATGTACATGTTGTATACAAAAATAAATGTAAAGATGATTCTCTTGAGTGTGGTTAGTTGCAGTGAGAACAGTAGGTAGCTAGTTCACTGTCTCCGAATATGTAACTTTGGCAACCATTGTGAGTTTTGATAGTTGCATTAATATGCAACTCTTTTTTGCTTAATTATTCTAAAAATACTTGGTTTATTTGTTTAGTTCTCGGTAATTAATTATGTTTATGTTTGTTTAGGTTATTTGGAGGAAAATACAAAAATGATTGATGATGTGGCAAGTCTATGTGGCGATGACTCAACCTTATGTTGATAAGGAAATGGCTCAAGATCATACCTATATAAGAATCTTTTGAAGAAAAAATTGAGGTTGTTGATTTTCAGAGACAGAAGCCTACGAAGAGAGGAATAGCTGCCAAGAAGACTAGCCAGCCGTCTGATTTCGATCGGTCTAGCCAATTCCTCGACCTGTTGAAATTCCCTTGCCGAGAATTCTAGAGTTTTTGGTTTACTCCTTCTTCTTCATCAGGTTTTGTGATCATATTCTTACGACTATGAGTAGCTAAACTCTTTTAGTTAGAGGCTGATCGAAGCCCCAGACATGCTTACGATTTCGAACCCCTTTTGATCTTAATAACTATTTGGATTAGTTTTGTTTCACTACTTTTACAGTGATGATTTCTATCATGTTATTTTGGTTGCAAACTTAGTTGCATGGCTTAGGATCTAGAGTCTAGGATGTGTGATTGATCGTTATATCAATGCATGTTCAATAGAGATAGAACAAGCTCTTGTGTCAAACAATTTCTTAGTGATGTTAAGGCGATCACTCTATCGACCTTAGAAGCTTTGTTGTCTTTCAAACACTCTTAGAATTTAATGACTTTGATTAATTAGGGTAGGACGCCGACAGGTACCAACCCATTAGTTAAAGATCAAGCTAAGACAGTACCGACATTCTGCTTAGTACGACCAGTAAGAGAGTGTAATACAATCGATGTCCTACCGACATTGGCTTGATTGTGGGAGTCAGTCTTCCATGTTTATCTAGATTGGAGTTGGAATAAATCATAGGTTGTTTCGGGTGAAGAGAAGTTACTAACATTCATCTTTATCTGATCTTCATCAACATTTACTTTTCTAAAATTTATATATTTTTGCATTAGCTATAGATTAGCCAAATTATTTTGGAAACCAAATCATTTCTGATTACCCTAAAATTTGGTGTGATAGTCCGCCACTGAGTCTAGTACCTTGTGTTAAATTTTCGTAATTTTTAGAGTAGTCTAGCTTAGGTTTGTAGTATCATTAGTATACTATGATCGAGTCTGTCAGCATTTTAGTCTAGTATTAGGATTTAGTTTCACTAAGTCTCTGTGTTCGATAACCCTTATAATTGATTATTATAATGATATATCTTAATTGAGAATAAGGTATCTTTGAGAGGTGATTTTCCACTCATCATGTTTCTCATGGTTTCGCTTCGCTGTGGCATATTTTCACAAGTATTAGCGGATGTTAAAAAGTAGTTAACCAAAAGTAAGATTTTATAAATATTCTCGAATGAGTCATGATGTCATTTCGGGGTTCCTCCAAGTAGCAGAACCCGATAGTCCCGCTCCCAATAAAGCTCTTCCCGGTTATTGGAATACTCTTCTATATCTTTCCAATAAGGGGGATGCAAGTGGCAGCTCAGCTTGCACTGACCGTAGCGACATACTCTTTGGTATACTACACTCAGTCCTTCCTCCCGGTTGCTTATTGCTGCACCGATAGTGGTGCTATTGTTGGTGGGAACTCGTTATCGGTGGCCCTTGAGTCCCCGAGTTCCAGACCTTCATGCGACTTTTGATTTCTTTAAGGAAATAAATTATTAGCTTATCCTTAGGTATGCCTTTCCGGTTAGCTGCTTTAATGAAACTGAGCTGTCCCTAAATAAACGAATTTGTTTTACCTGGGTACTTTGTGTTTTTCTATGTGGCATGCAAGTCTCCATGTTTACTTAGGCGAATTGATCTTCAGTCGGTCCCTCTGGCCTCGGCGGTGTACTTGCGTGTAGGAGAAGAATCCACTTAGTTCCTGCATTAAATGTCACCAAATCTTATCCTGCCATGTGGCGACTTAGGGTGCATCGGGTTTCCCAAACGTCCCATCGTAGGGAAATTGCGTGTTCAATTCTCTTGGGAACCGTGCATCCAAAAAAAGTGTGTTTCAGGCCCCCCACTCTCCCAAAGAGATGACGCCACCTGCCACCTGTTTAGATCCGACGAACCGACATGTCGCCGTGGATGGTTCCGTGATATTTAAACCCTGGTTCCAGGACTTTTCCCCTCACTTTAATTTTTTCATCTAAGTATCTTGCTAAACCTGAGAGAGAAACCCTTGCTCGTCGTTGTCCCGTGACCAGTCTTCTGATCATTTATTTAGTTTCGGCTTGCTTGATTTTACGCAGACCTCTCAATATAGTAAGTTTTGAGTCTCTTGCTTGCCGTTGTTGCTTGTATTTGTTGCTTAAATGATTTGTTTATGCTTCCTTTGTGTTATGCTTTTCTTGGTTTTGTATATGCTTGGGATGTGCTGGGTAGAGGTTCCCATCTTTCTTTGTTCCTTAGTGTAAATGCAATTGCGTTTCTGGGTTCCCTCGCAATTCGCGGCAGCCGGAGCTGTCTTTATAGTCACTGAATATCAAAGGTCGAACCTTTGGTTGATTTGAATTGGGCCTTTTGATTTCTATCTATTTTGCTCCTATTTGGGCTTGGGTCTAGTCCCCAAGCACATTTGCATAGTAGATTACCTTTCCCGTTTTCTTGTGTCGTTTTCTGCTGTTGTGATCACGCTAGGTATAAGTTTCTTGGCCATTGGTGTAGGTCCATTGATGTTTTTCTACGAGTCGTTACGTAGGTTGAGCATGGAGTATGTAGTTATTTTGTCCGATAATAGCGAAACTTCTAGTTCTAGTGATTCGCTGAGTTCCAGAACGATGAGGGAATTACTTGACGACATTAGAACCACTGCGTCATCTAGTACTAGGTCTGTAAACACGAGGAAACCTGTTTTGGCGTTGGGGGGACCAGATATGTTTCTTGGGAAATCGTTTATAGATTGGGAAATTGATATGGATGAACCTTGAGCTAATCTTATCCGTAAACGTTTCGCAGGTAGCATGGCATCCTCCCGACAAGTGCATGATGATATTAAGGTAACATCGTTGACCTCTACGACAATGTCCGCTTCATTGGTGAGCATTGCTCTTCCGGGCCAACGAATGCTATCGATGGAAATTCCTTTAAACTGGCAGCTTGGCAATTTGGAGGAGGTGCAGGAGCCCGAGAAGTCAATGTATTTTACTGCCATGGAGGCGATGCAGGCTAATTTTCGGATATCGCCCTCGGTTTTGCTTAAACAAGTAGGTAAAGGTGAACAGTTTACCAAGCCGGGGAAGGGGCATGTCGCTATAGGGATAACACACCTGAAGCTTGGTCTTCGCCTTCCACTCCATCCCTTTCATCGGTACATTTTTGGCTCACTGCATTGTGCCATCAGTCAAGTTACGCTTATCAAGCTAAAAATTTGAACAACACCAATTGGTGCGAAACTTATTTTATTGCCGAGGGCGAGTGGGCGAGACCCGCGACCGAGGTGCCCGGACAAAAAGTGTTGAATTGGTTTACGTCGAGAGGTGGGCTAGGGTTTCCTTAAGTGGGGTAATTGTCTTCTGCTTCTTCCTTACTCATTTTTTTGTTTTACTGATGCTTTGTTACGTCTTTGTAGTTAATCGCCGATACTGCCTTTCTGCCACTGAACGCCACCATTGCCATCGTATAAAAAAGGTTTCTCGGAGAAATTGCGCCATATCTATCTTCTGAATGATTATGCCTTCCTTCGCCGAGAAGGTCTCGTGGAGGCTCCTAGTATAGTGCCCTGATCCCTTTCTGGTTTTACTTATGCTTTTTTCTTTGGACGGATGTGTTGTTTGTGTTCTTACTTTCATGTGCCATTTGATTGCAGTGGATATTGCTAATACTTGCCTATCCCAGAAGATAGACATTGTCAGCGATATCAACAATCTAATAATGATTTCACATCAGAAGTGGTTGAGGCGCAGCTGATTGATTTCGATGTTCGACAAGAGACGAGCGTGAATCTGACCTCACCGTTGAATATCCCGCCCTGCCGCTTTCAAAGATGGATAAGATAGGGGTAGAGGTCACTGTTGGGAAGCAAAAGGCTTCTGCCTCCTCCGCTGTTTTGCCCCATCAGGCTGCCAATCGCGAGAAGCGTAAGGCTGTAGACACCGTTGTCCGGTCAAGAAAGGTGTCTCAGTCAACCTTTTGGAGCAAGGGCGATATTGTTACCGCTGCTGGCCAACTAGGCTACAACATCATCCACCCGAGTGGCGAGATTGGTCACGCTAACTAAGCCTATGTAGACTTGGTTGATGAAAGCTCTGAGTCGAGCGAGCAAGATAAGATTGTTCCGAAGTTGCCCTCGAGGATCGTGCAGCATCCGGAAAAGACAGTTGAGATTACCAACTCTGCTGATTGGTCGGCTACTTATCCTTACTCTGCTGATTGTTCTATGCTCCCGACCGAGATGCATACTATGGCAGACATAGTTGTGGACGTTGTGATGACCTGTGTGGAGGTGCCAAGGGCACTAGCTTCCTACATGAGCATGCAATCCCACATCACTCTGGAGTGGGAAGGTGATGTGCTTGTATGTGCATGTCCACATCTCTATAGTAAGACGTGTTTTGGGGGTAGGCCCAAAAGTAAAACTGTGCGGGCGAGACCCAAAGTGGACAATACCTTACTATATGGAGTGGGATGTGATAGAATGGTATCAGAGCCTGTCCCGATCGGAAGTGTGCCGATGAGGACGGTGGGCCTCTAAGGGGGCTGGATTGTGATGACCCATGTGTGGTGGTGCCAAGGGCACTAGCTTCCTACATGGGCATGCAATCCCATATCGCTCGGGAGTGGGAATGTGATGTGCTTATATATGCATGCCCACATCTCTATAGTAAGACGTGTTTTGGGGGTAGGCCCAAAAGTAAAACTGTGCGGGCGAGACCCAAAGTGGACAATACCTTACTATTTGGAGTGGGATGTGATAGAATGGTATCAGAGCCTGTCCCGATCGGAAGTGTGTCGATGAGGACGCCGGGCCTCTAAGGGGGCTGGATTGTGATGACCCATGTGTGGTGGTGCCAAGGGCACTAGCTTCCTACATGGGCATGCAATCCCACATCGCTCGGGAGTGTGTGATGTGCTTATATGTGTATGCTCACATCTCTATAGTAAGACATATTTTGGGGGTAGGCCCAAAAGTAAAACTGTGTGGGCGAGACCCAAAGCAGGCAATATTTTACTATGTGGACTGGGATGTGATAGACGTTGATGATTTCATCCAGAGGACATCCACTTCTCTCCAGCTTATTTGTCATCAATAACGGGAAATGGCCAGGTCTGCCGCTGAACTGGCTCGGGTGGCTGGGGAGCTTGCTTAGATAGAGAAACAATTGGTGGCTACCATCAAGGAGTGGCTTCATCTCTCATAGATGTGCGATAGTCTTCAGGTTGAGCTTAACCTGGCTACTTCTCCTTAACTGAGTCACGTCAGCGGGTTTCAGAGTTGGAGTTTGAGCTTGAGCGGGTCCAGAGCGATTTTAGGCTGGTCCGTAGGGAGTTCGAGCGGTCTTCAACCAAGTGACTTCGCTTTGGGCCCAAATAAAGGAGATGGAGTCCCACCGTGAAGCCGAACTCTCTGATGCCGTTGTGGGTTTCAGGTAGGGTGCCAAATACAGAGAGGCGATCATGGAGGTGTACTCCTTGGGTGTTCAGGAGATGATCTCAAAGTACCGGGTGGATCAGTGGCTGAGTGAGAAGTTCTTCGCAAACAATCGCCTGATTAATGAGGTGAGAGATAAGAAGCATGCCGAGCTACTTGCTACGATGAAGAGGGAAGAAGAAGAAGTCGAGCGATGGCGTCAGAACGTGGAGCAAGACCTAATGATAAGCGGGTAAACACCTATTCAAAGATACCTTATTTTCAACCAATATATATATCATTGTAATAATTAATTAGAAGGGTTATCGAACACAAGGAGTTGGTGAAACTAAATCCTAACACTAGACTACAATGCTGACAGACTCGACTATAGTACACTAATGACACTACAAACCTAAGCTAGACTACTCTAAAAGCTACGGAAATTTTACACATTGTATAAGACTCAGTGGTGGACTACCACACCAAAATTGAGGGTATTCGAAGTTGTTTTGGGTACCTAAATAATTCGGCCAAGCTACAGCTAATGCAGAAAATAAATGCTGAATGTAAATATGATTATGTATGCAAAATGGTTTAAACTATATGATTGATGAATTAAGAAGCATGCAATCCACCACCGCCATTCCATCTTACTAACACATACTTAACCTAATGCACATATCTAATAAATGAAAGTTCCCAGGAAGAGTTGATCATTACAACCACATCCTATTACCTAATCCTTATGCATATGCAGGTTTGTCATGGACCTCTCCTACGTCTATCCCTCTATGAACCCATAATCATGAACCCCAAGGTTTACAAAGAAGAAAGCATTAAGTTCTAGAAAAGGTTTGAGAGGATACAAGGGTTCACAAGTACACAATGGACGGGTCTTGCTATACCTATGGATTTGAATCTCCTGACGGTAAAATTTTGTGTATCACTATAGAGAATCCGGTGGAAGAAATTCTCTTCAGTCGCCCATATCTCATGACGGTAGAATCTTAGCATGCATACTAAGTTGGCCACCAAAGCAAACATACACGAATTCATACGGTGAATCATTTAGAGAAAGAAACCTCATTCAAAGAATACGCAAAACTAGGTTAAAGTGTATGCATTAAAAATACTTCATGTACGGGGTTTCAAGCAGCCCCTTAACAATGAGTTTAGCTACTAAAAGTCATAATAAAATAATCAAAACAATTGATGGAGTTGACACAAACAAACGAGATTGAAATAAGCTTCTATAATTGCACAAAACTCATTCTCTCTGTATTGAGCTAGGAATCCTTTTTTTATTTGCTTTTCCTTTATTTCTCCACAAAACCTATTAAAACAATAAACATAATTAAATCACTCAATTAATAACAATAAACTAAACATAGGGAATGAATTAAATACCGAATAGACGCATAAATATGCGACTATCACCTAACCCCAAATGATGAGCAGCCCATGAATTCTCAAGGGTTTCACTTCTCCAACCTCGACCGCCATGCTCGGAATGAGGAGGCATCGTCTCTCACTACCAGTCGAAAAGGAAGTGAATGAGGAGCATGCATAGCCGTTAGAGCCTTGTGTATTTTGTTATATATCTATTTTACTTTTGCTTGAACACTTAGGTGTTTTTTTTAATCCCCTTGTCCTTTCTTCCGTTTAGGTTTTTTGTATTCTGGTCAGTACGGTGACCCTTAGTCATTGTCCTGACCAGAAACACTACTCTTTTGGGTTGCTTCAAAAATGAATGGAAAGGTGAATTTTTTGCAAAATAAAAAAATAAATTCTAAGTGTCATTGATTTCCACTGATCAATGAAAAGTGTGAAGATAATTCATTTACTTGCCCTGTTTTGAACTTAACATCTAAGTAACTTTCAGCCAAACGTTCATACAAAGTAGTTGTATGCAAAGTAAATTGATTCTTGACAAGCAAAGGTGGGAAGAATTCTCATTTCATTGATTGCGCTAGAAGTGGTGATACAAAATAATTGGGTTTAATGTGGTACAAAAATGTTTTGCTGTTTGAGTTCCAGACCGATATGTAATGTCGTAAAGTAGAACCTGTTCAATGATGGCAATATCTGAGGTGTTCCGTATTCCATGTTCGTGGTACCTTGTTGCCGTCTTTGTCCGTGAGGTAGAATGTTGTTGGCCCTACTCTCTTGATGATTTTAAATGGGTCTTCCCATTTCGACATGAGTCACTTTGGTTTCAGGATAACTTATCTCCATAATAGATCTCCCACAAAGAGCTTTCGTGCCTTAATTTGGCGGTTGTAGTGTCACGCCACCAATTGCTTATTCGCCAGGAGTTCAACTCTGTTTCATCCTTTTGCTCTTCCCGTATTATGTTCGCCATATCCAATCCTTCTTCATTCATGTCTTTGTCGAATCCTTCTAAATGGGGGATTCAGTGCATGATTTCGAGGGGTAGTGCCGTTTCTGCTCCAAAAACGAGGGAAAACGGTGTCGCCCCCGTTGCCTCCATTGGTCTTAATCTGATGAACAAGAGTACTTCATAGAGGCACTCCGCCCACTTTTGGTTGTAGCCTTCTATTCATTTCTTGAGTCCATTCTTGATCTTCTTATTCGCTGCTTCCACTTGACCATTGGTTTAGGGATATGCCACTAAAGTGAATAACAGGTGATTCCCCAGGTCACTTGTGAATTTCTTCATTTCGTCGTTATTGAATTTTGTTCCGTTATCTGTGATGAATTTGAATGGTGCTCCGTATTAGAAATAGATGTTTCGCCAAAGAAAGTTGATGATTTTTTGAGTGGTGATAAGGACCAGCGGTCCAGCTTCTATGTATTTGGCGCTGTAGTTTATGCAAACTACGATATACTTAAATTGGCATGCGGATGCCTTGAGTGGTCAATTGAGGTCAAGTGCCCATTTAGAAAATGGAATAGGGCTAACCATGATTGACATTTGGGCTGCCGGAACATGAATCGTGGGTGCGTATTTGGTACACATATCACAACCGTTCGCTAACTCTATCGCGTCTATCTGCATTTTCTTGTAGTAGAACCTGTAACATAGAAATTTATGGATTAGGGGTTCTTGGTCCTCTAAGGTTCTCGTATTTTCTTCCGTGCATGTCCTCCATAATTTTTTGCCCTTTTTCTCGTGTAACGCACTTGAGCATGGAGAATCCTTTCTTACTCATGTACAACTTACCTTCATGCATGCTGTAGAATGCTTCTCTACAAATTAGCTTCCTCACCTTGACCCGTTCTGTTGGCAACGTTCCTTTGAGTATGTACTCGATCAACTTCTTACTCCAGTCTTTTGCTGGTGGTGGAGCAGATAACACCAACGTAAACACGAACGTAAACACTCCAGTCTTGGAAATGCTAAATTTTGCCAGTGTCTCCACCATGGTTTTCTCCATTTCCGTGTGCACCAGCGTCAATGCCAACTTTGCTAGGGCATCCACTTTTGCATTTTGCTTCCTAAAGATGTGGCATGGGTTATATTATAGGAAGAGAATTTATTTAAAATTGCTTTTACGTACCTGAGATATGTTGACATATATGTTCCTTTTGCTTCGAAGTCTCCTGTAATGTGGCTTACCACTAGTTGAGAATCGCTAAATATGTTACATCTTTGGATTCAGATTCGCTCGCAAGTTGTAAGCCTGCGATTAGTGCCTCGTATTCGGCTTCGTTGTTAGAGGCTGAGAATGAGAACCGAAGAGCATACTTGGCGTAGAATTTTCCTGGGCCTGTTAGGATTACTCTCGCCCCTGCTGCGTCAAAGGTTTGTGATCCATCCACATAGAGGTTCCATGCGGATAGATTTATCAATGGTTCTGGTATGGTGACCTCTGTCATGGTAATGCCAGTCAGATCGGCTCCCTATGAACTCGCAGTTGGTTTATTTTCCGTCATCGGAGTGAGCTCTGCTATGAAGTCGGCTACTGACAAGGCGGGTAAACACCTTGCAAAGATACCCTATTCTCAACCTGGATATATCAATTTAGTATGATAAATAAGGGTTCTCGAACACGAAAAATTGGTGAAACTAAATCCTAACACAAAACTAAAATGCTGACAGACTCGACTACAGTACACTAATGACACTACGAACCTAAGCTAGACAGACTCAAATAACACGAAATTTGAACAAAGTAAACTAGACACAGTGGCAGACTATCATACAAAATTTAAGGGTGTTCTGAGTTGATTTGGTTACCGAAATAAATCAACTAAGCGGCTAATGCAGAAATCAGTAAATTGCAGATAGTAAATTGTTGGAGAAAATCAATGAGATATGAATGTTAAGAACTTCTCTCCACCCTAGACATACTTACGACCTCCCCAATATAACTGAACTAACCATGGATGAATACTCTCCACACAAGAGCTTTGGTTAAGTCATCTTGTGTACTACAGTCTCTTACTTGGCATGAAAGATGGAGGGACAATCCACTCGATCTTAATCCTCAATCAACCGACTTATACATATGGTGATGTAAGCCCAGAGAGCTGAAGTCACTACATTCTAAGAATGTTTGAAGAATAACAAAGCTTCAAGGGTTGATAAGGTGGTCACCCTTACATAACTAAGGCTTGTTTCACACAAATTCATGTTTGTCTCTAGAGAATATGCAATGTTAAGGTGGTCATGTACATAATCAAGACTATAGATCCTAAGCCATGCATCTAAGCGTGCACTCGAAGAAACATGAACATAGAAATCATACAGTGAGAAAGCAGTGGAACTAAACTCATCCAAAATAGTTAATAGAATCAAAAGAGGCTCAAAATCGTAAGCATATCTAGGGCTTCAATCAACCCCTAACTAAAAGAATTTAGTTATTCATAGTCTTAAATAATAACATCAAAGAATTCAGGAAAGATGAACAAAAGAAGGAGAAGAAAAAAACTCTTGATCCCCGTCGAGATCGTAGGCTTGCAGTGTAGATCTCCTCTTTTCTTTAACTTCTTCTTCTTTTCTTATTTGTTTCTTCTATTTTTTAATCTCTTCCAGCCTCCCCCTTCCTTTAAACAGCTCCACTAGCTATTTATATTCATTAGCTAGAATAGCATAGGCTAATTAACCTAGCTAGATAACTCACGTGCTCCAGTCTCCAACTCTAAGTCTGCCTCTTATCTCTAGTTTTCTATTTTGTTACATCTCTTAAAGTCCAAGTCCAAGCTTATTTAATCACCTCTCTTACCAAGCAGCTCGCCAAGCTGCATATATATATGTTCCCATTTAGCTAGATAATTATCCTAGTAGTATCTCACTTGATACCTACCTCAAGTAGTATCCTAAATGGATATTGATTCCCCTTTGCACAATTAAAGGAAGTCCCTCGCCAGCTGCTCCTTGCCAAGACTCTCTCGCTAGGCAGTTCTAAAATATATTATTTAATCTCATTTTCTTCATTAATCTTCAAAATACCTAAAAACAAATAAACATAATTAATTCACTCAATTATTAATAATAATAATAAACTAAACATAGGGAACAAATTAAATACGGAATAGATGCACGAATATGCGACTATCAGCTACCACCTAGACCTTGGTGACTGTTCTCTAGTGGTATTTGATGTCGAACTTTCTGAGCTCGATCGCCCACTTGGTTAATCTCCCCGAATGGTCTGGGCTTTCTAATACTTGGCGAAGCGGTTGATCCATCCAGATATGTATGGTATGTGATTGGAAATATGGCATTAGCCACCTTGTCAAAACTATGAGCGCCAGGGCCAACTACTCCAAAGATGGGTATCTTGTTTCGGGATTGTCCATTCTTTTTTCCGTGTGAAACACTGGTAGCTCTGTATCCACCCCCTGCCTTACTAGGGCGAAACTGACTGTTGTTAGTGAAATGGCTAAGTAAATGTATAAAACTTCACCTGGTATTAGGGATGACAAAAATGGGATATGGGTAAGGTATTGCTTAATCCCGACGAGTGCCACTTCGCACTCATCCGTCCATTTGACGATTTTCTTGTTCGTTGTGTGGATGGTTTTGAAGAATGGGTGACACTTATGTGTATAGCGGGATATGAACCGGGAAAGTGATGCTAGCTTCAATGTCAAAGTCTGGAGATATTTCTTCGTTGTTGGGGCCTTTGTGTTTAGGATTTTTTGTATTTTCTCGGGGTTGTAGTTTACCATGTACCTGAGAAATTTGGCTGTCAAGACCCCGAAGATGCACTTGGCGGGGTTCAATCTCATCCTGCTTTTGATGAGGATGTCCAGTTCTGCCTTTAGATCATGAAAGTGGTCCCATTTGCATTTTTTTACTATGAGGTCGTCTATGTAGACTTCTACCGTAACGCCGTTGAGCGGTCCTAGCAACTCCATCATGAATCGCTGATAAGTTGCTCCAGCATTCTTCATCCCGAACGGCATTACGTTAAAGCAATAAAGTTCCTTGTCCGTTATGAAGCATGTGGCATCTGCATCAGCCAGATCCATCTTAATCTGGTTGTAGCCCGAGTAGCAATCCATTGTAGATAGGAGCTCATGGCCATTCATAGCATTCACGAGCTGGTCAATTCGGGGTAGTGGAAAAGAATATTTTGGGCAAGCCATGTTTACGTTAGTGTAATCAACGCATATCCTCAACTTTTTGCTACTCTTCTTTACCATCACGACGTTGGATACCCATTCGAGGTAATGTACTTGTCGTATGAAGCCTGTGTCAAGGAGTTTTGTTACCTCTGCAAATTTCACCTCGTTGTATGCCCTCCGCTTTTGTTTTCTTGGTACTACATCTTGGGAGATGCAGAGTTTGTGTGATATGATTTTGGTGGAAATGTCTGGCATGTCAGCGTAGGACCATGCGAAGACGTCACTGCATTCCCCGAGGATAATGATGAGTCTGGTCTCAATTCCAGGATCCAAATTTTCCCTGATTCAGACTATCCTTTCGGGATGCTCCTATGATGTTTGGATGATCTTCGTGGATTCTTCGTCCACGGGTCTTGCCATTAATGGTCTTTCTCTGGGGTCCTCGGGGATCTGGGTCAATGGAATCACCGTTAGGAGACATACTTCTCTACCTGGGTACGTGGCTGATGAGCCTGCGCTTGGGGGTGCCGGAGTTGTCCTTCGTATTAAACATACGCCAAAGGGGTAGGAAATTTCATCAGGAGCATCCGCTGTGAAATGATGGCATGTATTCGGCTGAAAGTATTGCATCCAATGATGGCTTTGTAGTATGAGGGTGCGTCTACGATAATGAACTCCATGTGGGCCTTTGCATAATAGTCTTTCTGGCCTATTGCCAGTCGTAGGTAATCGCTGCTCAAAGGTTGGATCCTATACCCTAAGAAACTTACTAGGGGCTCGTGGTCTTGTTTCATTTTTGTGATAAGGAACTCCATGTGATCCGAGGCACTCGAGTGCTTTATACGTTGGTAAGAACATGACATTGACAGTGGAACCGGTGTCAATTTATATTCTCTCTACGCTGCACATGTTGATTGTTGCGACAATGTGAAATGGTTACTCCTCGGATACGAGTGGTTTGTCATGCTCGCTGGACTAGTGGAAGGTAATCGAATCCCATCCTGGTTTCACTATCTTTATTGCTCCCTGCTATAGGCTAAATACGGCTCACTCAAGCTTCCGTTCCGCTTTGGATCTTCCGCCCTTTATTTCATTGATCCTTCTGATCTGTGCTACCCCTCTTGCTAGTTGGGTGTCGTCCCCGGCCTTGTATTTTCCTAGGTTGCCCTTCTTGAGTTGTACTTCCACCATCTCCTTCTTGTTGTAACATTTTTTGGTGTCATGGAATTTGCTCCATTTCCCCGTATTCCGGAGGGATGACGTGCGTTGCTTCATTGGTGGTAAAAGGAAGAGGTTCGAATTGTCAGCCAGGATGTCCGCGTATTTGGAATTAAGGAAGCTAAATACATGTTGCTCGTATCGGGGCCAGGTTGCGACTACATCCCTTGGCTGATCATTTCGGTCCTCATGCTGCCTCTTGTCACTACTGCCGTAACTGCTTCGGGTTGCCGTGACCGGATCCGTGGTTATCTCTGTGGCTATCCCGTCGGAAGTGCTCTCGAGGCTCTGTGTCCCGTCGTACCGGTAACGGGGTCGAGGCTGGTGTTGGTGCTGGTACCGAGTCCTGCATACTAGAGTATTAGAAAATTTATTTACTTGTTGTGTTGGTGTCGGGTTGATACCAAAAGTCTGTAATTCCAGTTGTGCGTGTGATGTCACGCGGTCAAGTAGTTCATCGTATGTAAATGCATGGTTTTCGTTAAGCTTCCACATTAGCAAGCCTGGCTGAAATGCATTTCGGAGTGCATAGAACACCGATTCGTTGGTAATGTCCTAGTAATGCACTATGACGGTGTTCCAATGGGAGATAAAGGTAGACAACCCTTCCGTTGGCTCATGTCGGACTTCTTGCAGCAGGTTGTACGTCAGTGTCCTGCTTGCCGTTATGATGTAATGCTTTAGAAATGCCCAGACGAGTTCTGAGAAGGAGCTGATGGATCGTGGAGGGAGGTTGAGAAACCAACTCAACGCGTCGCCCTTCATACTTTCCATGAATAGGTAACAATATGTCGCGTTGTTGTAGCCCCTACATGTCGTGGTCGATACAAACACATCGGTGTGTAGGGATGGGTCCCTCTTTCCCTTGTATCGCTCAATTTTTACCTTTGGCAATGGGTGTCCTCTTAGAATGGCTCGATGTGAACCGCCAGGAGCATACGGTTGAGAGAACTTTTGTTGGGCTGTGCTAGCTGTCAAATCATGACCTCTAGTCCAGCAAGTCTAGTCGAAACTTCCACGTCTCGGCAATGTTGTTTCGGAGTGACGTTATACTTATGGGGCATCCTTGGAGGCTCTAGTGGTGTATTGGCAACATTGATTAGCTCAAGCTAGAGGTTGCGCTATAGTCGCACAGACATTGGAAGTGGTCTTGCATTCTAAAAATGCCCTGATCGCAAGGGCGAACAAATGATCACTTCCATTCTTGCAGTAAGTGCGTTGTGAGGTTGCTCGCTCTAGGAGTCCCCCGTGGATTCCGATATTTGCTATCTTTCCTCCACTAATTTTAATCTGGACTCAGCCTGCATGTACCGCTGATGCTTGAATTCTCTCGCCCTCTCGAGATCCATGCACTTGCGCATTGCCAACTCGTACTTGTGCTCCATTTTCCTGATGCGTCTTTTAACTTCTGCTGCCGCTCCTTGCTCTGTCATGACGTATTGCTTGCCTGCCCGTTGCACCAGCGGGGGCTCTTTCATAGTCTCGTCCGTACTTGGGATCAGGTGGAGGATATCTTGTTGTGTGTTAAGTGTCATGCAAAGAGCGAGGAACGTATTCATGATTCATGACTTGCTTTCGCTAATTGCTTCGTGGTTGGAAAAAACAATTTTCTGTATAGATTCTCACAGTCGGTGCCAATGTTAATACCCAAAACTATTAAGAGCTTTTGATATTGAAATAGGGGTGATTATTAATGATTCACTCTTCTGGTTCTGCCTTTCACTTTCGCTCTTTACTTGCGGTGATCGTTCTCATAATTCGTTTTGGATGTTTGCTTTTGCTACCACTTTATGCTCACACTTTGTCAGTTGGTCGCACTACTAAGAAGGACAACCTAGCTTCAACCCTCTGATGTTTATGTCAGTAACGTGATATAACTTTAATAGAGTAACGACGTAAAAGAGTAATGAATGTGTATCTTTAATGCTGAACTTTCAGGCTTATATAGGTAGTTGAGGTTAGGACCCTTACCACTTCTTCGATGTGGGATCAATATTCTTACCCTTTTGTTGAAGTATTCTCTAACAACATCTTATTCGGGCGCGTGAGCGGAACTGACTCCAGAATCAGGATTCAAGCTCGTCATCAAACTTGTTGCTTTCTGGGCAGTCTATGCTCTGGTGCTGGCAGTGAGACTTAGTTACGCAGCCATGATTGGTTAAACACATACAATTAAGTAGGTATATGTACAACTAGTAAGTGAACCCGCGGGTTGCAGCGAGAATTCTCGATTGAGGTATTTTACTCTTTTCAGTATGTAGTTTGCTTCAATTCTTTAGTTTCATAAGAGCAACTCCAACAAATTCTCTATAAGTTATTTCTAACTAAAATATAAAAAATTTGTCTTAAAATTCACTCCAGCAGCTCTCCTATCTTATTAATCAGTATAGGAATTCCTTATATTTCATGTTTTTATCCCATATTCCTATACCGAAAATATGAATTATAGGTAACGAAACATTCAATATTGTAATTAATTCTTTCCAAATACATTGCAAATGCAATCAATAACTACATTAATAAATAAATATTTTATTATCAACTAATCAAAACTAAGCATTTGTTCAGATCTAAATACATTTTAAATGATGTTGTTAGAGTAAATTTACACAAATGATTATCTAAAATAAGTTTCACCTCTATTTTTGAACAAAATAAACAAACTTTAGGTGACATTGTTGGAGTTGCTCTAAAACCTCAAACAAAGTATATATACATTCTTCAACTGCATGAATTAATTTAATAGTGTAATCAATATCACAAACTTTGGTGAAATTCTAGGGTAGAGTGCATTTACCTAAACTTTTTTTTATAACTTTATTGTTATTGTTGTAAAATAAGACTATTTTTGTATATTATTCAATTTTTTGTAAGTACACAAACGAGCACATTTTTACAAATAGTTTAATATAAATTTATTCTTTCATATTTCATATTTACATTGATTCTCTTCTAATTTGCAAGGACCCTCTTCTAAAACATATTTGCACTTCTCATTTTCAAATATCTGTACATAGATCATATTACAAAATCATCACACTGAGTTGGAGATTCTATACATTGCTGAACAGAATTGGAGCTGATTTCATGCATTTGAAAAATCATATATAGAGTATTACTTGCGTCAATAATGTTGAAATCATAACATTGATCAGACACACAAACCATCCTAAAGAGCACCGTCAGTTGAGCAATCAAAAACTCACAAAATCATCAAAACTTGGTGTAACTGTTAGGATTATGAAATCAAATTTGATTTATGCAGAGCATTGAGAACCATCTTCTCCTCTGTGATGAAGATCATGTGGAAGAAGCAGAATGAAGTTTAATACAAGACTTGTTCTCTTCTTTTGATCCAACACCTAGTATTAGCTAAGATGCAACCCTTATCTCAAAATCTAACATATATAACAAAAAAAAGGACAATTAAAGAAAAAAGCAAGTAACAGTACTGAAATGATATTAGCAATGATTTAAGATTCAGACCATGAAACAGATGAATAGTTACATATAGAACATCTCAAGAGCAAGTCGAGAGATCCACATTCATCCAAGTTTAGATTGGGGTATCAGAAGTATAGCTATTAATATTTACACAGAGACAATGATAGTCCCATATTTATATATCTATACTATGATTAATTAATTGTATATATTTAGTTTATTGTTATAATTTGAGTTATTTAATTATGTTTATTATTTTATTAGATTTTGTGGATAAATAAAGATAAAAAAAAGGAATAAAATGAGGACTCCTAGTGCAATTAGAAGAAAAGAAAAAGTTATGTGCAAGTGAAGAAGCTGAAACCAATAAGGATTATGAAAGATCAAACCAAGGAGTATATAAACTCACTTTAGGATTTTGGGAAAGGCTAATTAGAATTTTGGGAGCACACACTCGAGCAAGGAGAGAGCAACCGCGAAGATGATCCAGATGCCCCAATTCGACGGGTCTAAAATAGTTTCTCAACTGGTTGAACCGACGCCCAGATTTCTGCTTCTTCATCTTCCTTGTTTGTATCAACTCCATAGATTGTTTTGATTCTTTTACTATCACTACCAGCATAAGTACTATAGCCGACGACATGAAGTCGACTGCTTGTTAGACAAAAGTCGTCGGCTATAGTATGGCAGACAACATGTCGTCGGCTATAGTATGGCAGACAACATGTCGTCGGCTATAGTGTCATCGGGAAAAGGTTGTCGGCTATACTATATCCGACAACTTTTTATGCACCTTTTCGGCTATAGGTCCAAACTATAGCCGACGACTAAAAGTTGTCGGCTATAGATACAAACCATACCCGACAAATTTTGAATGGAACGTCGTCGGGCAAACCTTCCCAGTCCAGTCAATATTGTTGACCGGGAGGATACAATAGCCGTCGATGAGATTTTTCAACTGTCGAGTATTGTTTTTCAACCTGTCGGTTATAGTTAATCAATCATTCGATATAGTTTTGGCAATCGTCGAGAATTTTAGACTATAGTCGACGACTTTGGTACATGTCGCCAGCTATAGTATGCAACTTTCAGAAGAAAAAAAGTTGCAGATTCTGGATTACCCATTCCTAGAACCTGCAGTTTCAAAATAGCCAACAAACATATATTTTCATTTCCACAATGTCCAACAACGCATAATAGCTTCACAATCCACACAAAACACAAACTTATAAAAATTTAGCGTATAATTTTGAAACACATATGCATATAAACTAAAGGTTGCCAAAGTCAAAGTTGCGTAGATAAGATGAGTCACTACCATCATCATCGGGTGGATTCTGCTGCTCATGTGAGGCATCGTGAGGGTGCTGGTTAGATGGAGTCCATGGAGTCCAACCTTGGGCCGGGACATTTATTCCTTGCGTCTGAAGGGTTGAGCTCAGGCCTTCAAAATTCCTAGCCATTTTAACTCGCATCTGAGCTAACTCCTCAGCCTGCTGCTGGGCCATCTCTTGACGCATCTCCTCCATCTGTTGGGTCATCCGTCGCTGAGTTTCTTCTATCTTGCTATGATACTCCTGAGTCTGCCTACGAAGTTGCTCCTCTAGCTGGGCCTTGGAAGATCCCGATTTGCGTTGAAAACCGGGTGTGTTCCCATCGCATTGCCATCCTAAACCCTTGCAATAGTAATTGTTTCTTCGTGGTGGGAAAGCGTTTCTCGTGATCCTCGCCCCAACTCTTAAATCAGATTGATTAATCTGAGATATGGCCTGGGGAAGCTCATCATTTGATATATTAGGGTTTCGTTCCCTCGTAATCTAAGTCAACACCTCCACAGCTGTTTCCCTTAAATGAACTTAATTGACAAGGAAAACAAAATAACATATTAGTAAACATATATTAAATTTTTTTCAGGGAAAAAAATATATATATATATAAGCAATTTGTAAAGTTGTAAGGGCTCAATACTTACAGCTTGTTCGTGGGTCTGAGGATGCGTTTTTTCATACATCCACAATAACGGGTTTTCTTCAGGGTGTTGGGTCACTGCCTCCTCCCTATAAGACGCATAGGGTCTAGAACCGACATGATGGTTGTCTGTGTTCTTTGCTTGGTTCCTCGCGTTCATGGAGGAAATAGCCTTGTTTCATAAATATATATTAAAAAAAATTGATTTAGAAACTATCAACGCCAAATTATCCACAAGTAAATACATATGATGTTAAATATATCATGGATTAGAAGCCACTTCCACTCGTACTCCTTAAGCATGAACTTTATAGGGGTATCCGAACAGTCATTGAGCATGTTATTATTCTTCCAGAACTTATAGAGTTCATTCTTTCAGTCTTTATACCTATATATGCGACACAAATGTTAGAAACACAGTACATGATCCCTCTAATATCTAAATATATATTATATAACTCCCGTCACCTTCCTCCTTGAACCTCATTTGCCCAGGTAGATTTAAGTTCCTCCTGAACATTGAACCACACATGCAATGTCCCATTTTTTTATATGTTAATATATTTATATTTTAAAGGAATTAATTAATATAAATAGACATACACAATGAATATCTAACTCTCCGACATCGCATTGTTCACTTGGTCTTTCACGGACTAAGGGACTAAGGGACTAAGGACCACTTTAACCACAGAACAGGGACTTTGTCCTGGATAATGCTTCCAACTATGCCGGAGTACCTCCCACAAATGTTTCCCTCTCTCACCCATCCTTGCTCGTCGGTCTCTATAATTAGTGGCCCGTAGGCCTCGACGTCCTTCTGAAGTTGCTTCCCCACAACAGGGCCTCCGATCATCACTTTTTTCTCCCCTCCGACGTTTGTAGCATAAGACAAAGTAAAAAAAAATTAAAACAGGATCACCCAATTTAATATAAGAATTGTTGGAAAGTTTGAAATTAAATAATGCATATATTTACTATTTACCTGATTCTGACGTCAATGTGTTGGCTATCCTCACACTTTTCAGTCGTAAGGCTGGTGAGGCCGGTTGTTCGAGCCAGACCCGCAATTTTCGTCGCTGGACCCGTTTTCTCTATTCTTAGATGTCACCTTCTTTCCTCTACCCAAAAACAAATGCATAATTCCTAAAATTCACATAATTTGAGCATTTTCAACATCAATAAATTCATCAAACAATAACCTAAAACACAATCCCATAACCTAATGACAATAATTACAATCACAATAATCACAATCACATAACCTAATCAACACAATCTTAACCTAATCACAATTTCATAACCTATTAACACATCCTAACATCAATCACATAATTTCATAATCCCATAACCTAATCACAATTCCATAACCTATTAACCTAATCACTTTCGATCCATAATTTCACAAACCTAATCACCTAAATCACAATCACAATCACAATCACCTAAATCACAATCACAATCACATAATTCATAATCATCACTACCTAATCATAATAGATTAATTGAGAGAGAGAGAGAGAGAGAGAGAGAGAGAGAGAGTTACTGAAATTTGGGGAAAGGAGAGAGAGGAGGTGGCCTGGTGGCTGAGGCGGCGTCAAGCAAGGCAGCGCCGACGGGCAGAGGCGGAGAGGAGAGTAAGGTTGGGTTTTTGAAGTTTAGGGTTTTTAATGTTTAGGAGGAGGAGGAGAGGGAGGTCGGGTTTAGGGGTTAGGGTGATCGAATCCGGGCGGCGGTGATCAAATTAATGTGGCGGTGGCGGCTTGGGAGATTTTGAAGATTTAGGAGTTAAATGGCTTGGGCTCAAGACGTTTTCGGGTTAAAATGGTTTAGATAGCCCACGACTTAAAACGAATTATTTTCGGGTATACTATACCTGACGACGTGTCGTATGAACATCGTCGGCTATACTATACCAGACAAGAAATGGTAAAAATAGTCCGGTATACCCTGAAAATATTTTGAAAAATTAGCCTTGATCATTTGAAAACACAATTCACACAAAACCTGTTTAAGTAATTTCGGATAATCACCCTTCAATAAACACGTAAATTATGATCATCACCCTTCAACAAACACGTAAATTTAACACATTCATTTTTAACTAATCAAGGCGTATAATCAGAATCATCGCTTGAGTCTGATTCAGTGTCCGAGTTAATTTCTGGTAATATGTGCCGCTCCTCTTCACCGGAGTCTTTGTTGTCTTCATTTGGATTGACATCAATAAGTTCTGCTCGAGGAAGTTGAACCACACTACCCGAACTCACATTGTTAAGGTGAATTGTGGAGGAACCTGAAATATTAATTACGTTCGGCTCTTAGTATGCAGTAACTTTTTCATTCTTTGCGGCATTACCAAGTGTAGAAGCATTGTATATATTTCTAGGAACAACATGGTTAACTACTTTCCACGCGCCTTTGTGCACAAGACCATCAAGATAAAACACTTATTTTACCATTGTGACAAAAACTAAAGGGTTATCTTCATACCATATTGTAGCAGTATTCACCAAAAATATTCCATAGTCATCGGTCCTTGTGTTCTAAATGTTAGTATTAAACCATCTACACGTAAACAAGTACATTGTCATGTCTTCTCCATAAATTAGTTCAACCACTGAATGGAGAACGCTGTAATAGTCAATATCATTCTATTGACCATGCACCATTACCCCAAAGTTCTATGTTTTCCATCTCGCGTGTCTATGTGCACATATAAATTGCACGTCATTGACCTACACATCGGATACACTCTTGAATTTATCGGTTTCATCGCCAAAAGCCTCAATTCTTGTAACCAGTTTGGGTTACCATCATACTCTACGTGGTTCATATGAAGCAATAATAACCGACATGTTAGATGACAAACGTCATGATATTAAATTATATATGTCAATAAGTATATATATAGACATACCCAGCTACCAAAATAGTTTTCAAACTCTCTATTGTGGTACTCAAGATCACCGCCAACCTGAGAATAGTTAATCAATACCCACTAATGGGCAATGACTAGCTCATATTGTTCCAACTGGTATGACTTTGGCAAATTTCCACTAACTTCAACAATATATGAGAGGATAGAAAGTTAGAAGTGTAGTTCATCTACCGGCATATGTTGTGGAGGGTCCTCCAATGCTCCTAAATACAACTTGGTGTATGTTACACACTCGTGCGCAAGATGTGGTTCAGCTATACATCATTCAGGTATGGATTTATTAGCCACATAATTTTTGTAGTCTCCTAGTTGTCTATCAAGTTTAAAAGTGCATATTATGATTATTTCCAAATAATGTTAAAAAAATTAGAGACAAATCAGATGTTGAATCATACGTATCTTTGCATAGGATACATCCAAGTGTAGTATACCGGACCGGTAAGCAACAATTGTTCGAGAAGATGGATCATGAAGTGAGACATGATATCAAAAATATGTGGGGGAAATATCCTCTCAAATTTGTACATGATAAAAATCATGTCCTATTGCATTTCTCCCAGGTCTAATTTTTTCACTTCTCTAGTGCATAACTTCTGAAAGAATCTTGACAACGCCACTAACGACTCCACCACCTCTTTCGGCAGGTACCCTCGAATGAAAATAGGGAAGAGGCGTTGAAGTAGTATGGTAGTCATGACTCTTTAATCCGTACATCTTATTGTCCCGGAAGTTAACACACCTGCCTATATTGCCTGCACAGCCTGAAGGATACCTGACATTACCCATCCACCTAAAAATTTCATTCATCTGATCAGGCTTGACGGTGTAAGGAGCTTGAGGGATTTTTTTCTTCCCTTCTCTCAACCACAAATGTTTCCACAAATTCATTCTTTTCTCTATGTACAGCATTGTGCCCACCATACTTTCGCACACATTTTTCTCTATGTACATGACATCTAGGTAGTACCTGATCGGCAACTTGAGCTAGTACAGAAGTTCCCAAAATATGCTTTTGTGTGTCCAGAATTTATACCTGTTGGGTTTGTCAGGTATTGACGCCACTATTTCAGGATGATTGCTCAGCTGCCAAAATCGTATTCATTCAGCACTTCCAAAATTTCATCCCCCGTCCATCTTCTAGGTTGCACACCTGTTTCTATAGACTCATCAAAAGCCTCGAGATCCTGCCGTTATAGGTGATCACGTGGAATCCAACAACGGTGACACATCTAGACAATCTTCTTGCAATGAGGTATGCAGTATTCAACAATCACGCACTCTGAACAAGCCCAGTATCCCCTGGTAACATTGCCCGACAACATCCCGTGGGCAAAAAAATCATTGATGGTGTCAACAACCATGGCATGTATCTAAAACATCTGGTTTTGTACTTGTCATAAGTGGGATGGCCAAATTCACTCAGGTACTTAAGCTCCTCAATTAAGGGTCTCAAATACACATCGAGACACTTTCCTGGATATCCTGGCCCTAGAATTAACAGAGTGAGCATATTGTATTCCTTCTTCATGCACATCCGTAGAGGAAGGTTATACGGTACCAAAATAACTGGTCATATACTGTATTGAAAACTTATATTTCCAAAAGGGTTGAATCCGTCAAATGAGAGCCCCAACCAAACATTTCGGACCTCTGATGCAAAATGAGAAAACTCCCTGACCATGTGCTTCCAAGCCTCTTCGTCAGCAAGGTGTATAAGGGTATCATCATCAGGAAAATTCCTCTCAGCCCACAATCTCATAGCTTCAGCCGTGTATGAACACATGAACAACCGTTCCAGCCTATCAATCAGTGGGAAATGCTAAAGTATCTTTATAGCTTTCTTATTCCTTGTAGGAGTCAACTTATACCTATCCGTGTGACATACCAAGCAGACATCAATGCCCTCAAGATCATTCCCATAAGTATCTTCACCCCAGAAGATAACACAATTATATTTGCATGCATGAATTTTGATGTAAGAAAGGCAAAGATTTTTCAGGATATGTCGCATCTTACGATGAGTGGTAGGAAGAGGATGACCGGGGGGCAGCATCGAAGCTGAAACCGTAAGCTCCCAAGCAGTGGGAGGAGCCCTGGGCTCTGACCGCGTGCCTGTTGAAGAATGAGCCGGCGACTCATAAGCAGTGGCTTGGTTAAGGGAACCCACCGGAGCCGTAGCGAAAACGAGTCTTCATAAGGCAATTGTCACTGCTTATGGACCCGAACCTGGGTGATCTATCCATGACCAGGATGAAGCTTGGGTGAAACTAAGTGGAGGTCCGAACCGACTGATGTTGAAGAATCAGCGGATGAGTTGTGGTTAGGGGTGAAATGCCACTCGAACCCAGAGCTAACTGGTTCTCCCCGAAATGCGTTGAGGCGCAGCAGTTTGTCCACTTCAGCCAATCATCAACAATCTTGATACTCATTTTGTTCTCCATTTTGAGCTTCATTACTCCTATGACACTTTCAAGAACAGTCTTATTACACCCGTTGTACAATGGGGTCTATTGGAATGCAATCAGGTTGTTGTACTTGTACATACCGGTAGTGTTGACAGTTGTAGGTAATTACTGGACTTGCTCAATATGAGGGAAGCCCCCAACAACGGGATCATTATCTCGTGCTTGAGCTAATACACCGCTCTCATAAGGAAATACATTGTTGATCAACCTCGTTGTTGGATCATTGGATGTACTGGCCATCTGAGGATATTGCCCATGAATATGCTGACCCGCTGATAATGTTTCACCGTGATAAATTCAACATGTGTACTTATCTCAAAACCCGTTTTTCTTCAGGTGCTCCCATACTGTATCAATGGTAAAACGATACATATCGCTCTGACACTGACAATGTTTACACGGGCAATAATGAATGTTATTTACATTAGAATTAGCCCTCATATATTCCACAAAACTCTTCATTCAAATTTTTATAATTTCGATCCCATCTTGGAAGCAAAATCCAACTCTTGTCCATCCTAAAAATTTCAACTTAATTTATATGTATATGCATCTTTAATTCGATCATCTACTAGCTAGCTAGCTACGTAATTACAAAGTTACACACATATATATGCATGCTAGTTATATATCAACAATTAACATATAAACACACACACATACATATATATTTTTATTTAATTAAATCAACTCAATCTCCAAAATTCATATATATATATAACAAATAAATCAACTCAATCCTCAAAATTTATACATATATATTTTCATCTAATTAAATCAACTCAATCTCCAAAATTCATATATATATATATAACACATAAATCAACTCAATCTCCAAAATTTATACATATATATTTTCATCTAATTAAATCAACTCAATCTACAAAGTTCATATATATACGTACCTATATAGCGGGAAATAACTTCATGAACTTATTTTGGACAGCTACCGACAAACCCCAACAATTTGAGAGCGTTTTGAGTTTTCCTCCAATTTTTTTGAATAGTTTAGCTGCTGCCCGATCTGTTTAGATAAGGAACTATAGCCGACGACATAAAATATCACTACCAGAAAAAGCCTCTTAGACGACGGAAGTTTACCATCTCCATTGTCTTAGAGGTCTTAGACGACGCAAATACATTACGTTGTCTAAGACAACACTTAGACGATGACATATTGACTTGCGTCGTCTAAAAGAAGTATTAGACAACGCAAGTCAATATGTGGTCGTCTAAGTGTGGTGTTAGACAACGTAATGGTGTTGTATTGTCAAAGACAACACTTAGATGACCACATATTGACTTGCGTCGTCTAAGTGGAGTCTTAGACGACGGACCGACACCATTTGTAGGCGTCGTATGAGAAATTACTTAGACGACGGATCTACTTAATTGCGTCGTCTAAGTGATTTCTTATACGACAGAAAATTAATATTTGCGTCGTCTAAGTAAAAAAGTTCAATTATATATATCAATCACCTTCTTATTCATCGATCTCTTCGTCAGTCGATTCTCTCAATTCTCAGCTATATATTCGAGTTCTTCATCTAGCTAGCTCTCTTCATGATCATCAATCTCTCTAGCTATATATATATATATAGTTAGCTCTCTCAAATAAAATAATATATATAAGCCTAGCTAGCCTACCTCTAGGTAGTTCGATCACTTCATTTCGATCAACGACGACGTCGACCGGCCGGCTAATAATTATCGATGAATTAAGGTACATATGTATATTCAATGAATATAATATATATATGTTTAAATATTATTCCATAATGTGAACCTAGCTAGCTAGCTATTTTGTTTAATTAATTGTGTGCTAGCTAATTAATTATTGATGAATAATCTTGCGCTTGAAATGCATATATATATGTGTGTGTGTTGATCGATATATTAATTTTATAATTAAATAATATTAATTAGAGATAAATAAATAAATTAGTTGTTAATTAATTAGAAATTGTATGAATTAAACGACAATTTTTTGTTAACTTCTAACAATGGTTTATTCGATAATTTTAAAGTTTCGTTTACTTACATAGGAATATGGACAATAGTTGGATACAGTTGGCGAATAGAAGAGATGAGAGGTATATGGATGGAATCGGGGAGTTTGTAACGTTTGCGATGCAACATGGTTAAGGAAAGAAACATTTAAGGTGTCCGTGCAGAAAATGTCTTAACCATCAGTTTGAGGAGTCTCATGTTATGGATCATCACTTGTATGAGCACGGTATGATGTGGAGTTACACTATATGGAGTGAGCACGGTGAAGTAGTAGACTTCAACTCAGGCCCAGACTTCAGTTCAGAGTATAGTTACCAGAGTGCCTCATCCAGCGGTAGTTGCGCCCCTTCTTGGAACCCCACTGTGGATTTTGTCCATGATGCCTTTCCTGAATTCAGTCGACATTGTAGACAGCAACATGAATAGGGAGGATCTGATACTCCTAATGTTGACCCAGTCCCTGCTGTATTCCCAGAAATTGACACTACTGCATTTGATTGGTACAATAACATGCTACTTAAACGCCAAACCCCGGTGTACGATGGATGTCTACAAACTGTGTTGCATGCCATAAAGACCGAAATAGAGTACAAAGTGACGCAAAAAATATCGGATACAGGTTTTGACGAAATCCAAAAATACATGTGTGATTTGCTTCCTAACAATCGCAAGCTTCCAGGTTCCCATTATAAGGTAAAAAGTGTCTTAAGCAAACTCGGTCTGAAGTACGAGCAAATCCACGTTTGCAAAAATGATTGTGTGCTATTTTATAAGGAGTATGTAGATTTGGACTACTGTCCTGTTTGCAACCACTCCAGATGGAAGTACCCTGATAGGAGGAGTTCGAAAAAGAAGATTCTTGTGAAGGTGCTTCGATATTTTCCGTTAATTCTCAGATTGCAGCGTTTGTTCATGTCTCTATACACAGCAGAACTAGTGAGATGGTACTCGGAAAAGAGAATAGATGACGATGTGCTCAGACACATGGTAGATGAGGAGACTTTTAAACATTTCGACAGGGAATTTCCAGAGTTTGCAGCGGAGATTCGAAATGTCAGAGTAGGACTTTCTACAGACGGGTTCAATCCTTTTAACGATGGCACATACAGTGCTTGGCCAGTTATCCTCATGCCGTATAACCTGTCTTCCTAGATGTGTATGAACAAGTAATTTAATTTTCTAACTTTGCTAATTCCAGGGCCTAAGTCTCCTGGAAAGTGTTTAGATGTGTACCTCCGACCATTGATTGACAAGTTGAAACTATTGTGGGAAACTGGAGTTCCAACGTTTGACAAGTTCAGTAACATAATGTTCTTGATGAGAGCCGCGGTAATGTCGACCATCACCAATTTTTCCGCGTATGGGATGTTGGCATCTTGCACAACTAGAGGATATAATGGTTGTCCTGTTTGCTTAGATGACGTCAACTCTAGTTGGCACACGGGAAATGTATGTTACTTGGGTCACTGTAGATGGCTTCCTCATGATCACCAGTGGCCACAGGATAAGGATTGTTTCGATTAGACAGTAGAGAATGATCCTAAACCCCGACATTGGTCCGGCAAAGAGATTTTTGAGAGGTTAAATAGCTTCAATTTTGGTGTGTTGACCAATGACGATGATGTGAAGAAACTCAATCCACACCCTCCACAATATGTGGCCTATTGGCACCACGTGATTATTTTCTTTGAACTACCTTACTAGTCAAAATTGAAGCTGAGGAACAACCTAGATGTCATGCACATAAAGAACAATGTGTGCGACAACGTGGTGGGAACCATTCTCTGTATTAAGTTCAAGACGAAGGATACTCCCAAAGCGCGAAAAGATCTAGAATCTATGAATATACGTCGTCCCTTATGGTTAAAGAGGGATAAAATAGGTGTTTACAACAAGATGCATGTTGCACCTTACACAATGAAGCCAACAATGAAGGATGTTATACTCAACTGGTTTCAGCGTGTTCAGTATCCGTCTAATTATGCATCCAACATATATGACTGTGTCAAAGTAGGGGAACACAAGTTCATTGGTTTAAAGAATCATGACTATCACGTTATGCTGCAATGTCTGATTCTAGTGGTGATTCGACCTTATTTGCCTAAAGATGCCGTCGAACCAATAGTTGCATTATGTAGATGGTGGCAAAGGATATGCACCAGGGAGTTGAAGAAGTCGGATGTGGTCGAACTTCAATACGAAATTGTCCACATCCTCTGCAAATTAGAGATGATTTCTTCCCCTGCTTTCTTCGACATCATGATTCACCTCATGGTCCACCTTCTCGAACAAATTCTGTTTTCTGGTCCGGTCTAGTACACGTGGATGTATTCTCAAGAAAGGTAAAATATGGAGTAGTACTGAATTTTTTTAAACATATTTTTTTTTATCATTTATATATTTCTTTTCTTACAAAGATCGCTCCGAATTAATAATATAATGCTTATTTTGTAGACAATTCAAACAATATAAAGGATTCGTCAAAAATAGGTCTGCCCCGAATGGCTCAATCGCAGAAATATACCTAATACATGAGTCTGCTACTTACTATAGCAAGTACTTCAATGATCCGGTCCAGACCGCCTCCAATACACTTGTTACCTACAATCTTTCAGTTGTCACAGATCTTGTACGACTGTTTAGAGGAGTATTAACCGAAAGATTAAGTCATGAGGAACTTATTGAAGTACATTGGGTAGTGTTGCGAGACTGTGACAAGGTTACTGGTTACATGCAAAGTTACAGATCTAAAATTCAGATAGCCAAACCGAACAAGAGTCCTAACTGGAGTGAAAAAATGGTTAAGAAGAAGTTCCTTGATTATTTCCTTCAATGGGTATGTATGTTTAAATTATTAATCCATGCATATAGGCTTTGTGCTTCCTTTTTTAAATTTGATGTTGATATATATATATATATATATATATGGAACCGGACTAGGGATTAATTAGTTAAGTAATTTGTTATTTGATTTGGTGTTTAATTTATGGATTCGTAGTGTTTTTGGTCAATTTTTGGATGCAAGTTTATTTGTGGTTTTCTTTAGTTTTAGGGGAAACTATAGCAAACTTTTGGTAGATATATATATATATATATATATTCTTAATTACATCTTGTCCATTCACATTTTTTGCATACGGAGGATCTACAGAAATCCTCTAACCACAATAGGTGGTGGTCATGGGAAAAGCACATGTTGACCCATAAGTCGGTTCAACACTATATTTACCCCGGATGTTTTGTTAATGGTGTAAAGTTTCATTCAGTGGACCGAGATGAAGGAAGAAGAACACAAAATTGTGGGATCCCAGTCATACAAGGCGACGATGTATATTACGGAGTTCTTGTCAATGTCATTCAGCTACTATATAAGAATTGTATCAAAAAAATTCTATTCAAGTGTAAATGGTTCAAGCGTACAAAGAAAGATCTGGGCTTTTTATTAGTCGATACAAACTCAAGCTGGTATGAGGATGAGCTTTTCGCTCTTGCCACATTAGTTAGGCAATGTTCTATCTGGATGATCCGAAAACTGGTGCAGGTTGGAAAATAGTAAACCATATGTCTCACTGAGGAATATAGAGTGCCACAATACTTAAAGGGTCGTCACTGATTCACACTCAATGGGGTAATACCAGTGCATATCAAGAATCTGATACTTCTGTCATCCCAGACACAAGGGAACTCATTCGCCTTAACGAACGCTTACCCCTGCCTAATCGAGAAACAGATCTTACTGAAAAAGAGATCACGGACCTTACGATTGATAATGCATATGAAGATGAGGAGCTAGAGGATGAAGACGACCTCGGATGTGATGATAATGATGGAGACTATGATGACGAGGACCAGCCGTTAGTTGAGAGTATTGAAGAGGAAGATGGTGATGAAGACTATGATGACGAAAATGATTGATTGATCGACCAAGTTCGGTCCATTTGTAATTTTGACGCATGCATGAATATATGCATGATTGAATATATAAAACCAATGTATATTATTAATTAATACAAATTTTAGACGTCGACAATCGATTAAATATTTAATTTATATTAATTATGGACAAATTGAAGACCAATCGAATTTGACGATCGATATCTTAGACGACGATAAATTTGGTGAGTAATTTAAAAACACTATCTTATGCGAAAAAACTACAGGTTTCCGTCGTCTAAGTAACCACTTAGACGACGCAATCATAGGGCCGGGTTCCGTCATCTAAGCCGAAAATAATGGTGGGTGATAAGTAACCGCCTTTTTTTTGGGTGGCTTTTAAAAATCACTTAGACGACACAATCATAGGGTTGCGTCATCTAAGTGTCCACTTAGACGACGGAACCATATGATTGCGTCATCTAAGACAAAATAATGACGGTGAAAATTAACCGCCCATTTTTGGGTGGCTTTCAAAAACTACTTAGACGACGTAATCATATGGTTCCGTCGTCTAAGTGTCCACTTAGATGACAGAACCCTATGATTGCGTCGTCTAAGTGAAAAACTGGGTATAAGAAAAATCGATCGGTTTTTCTCTCTCTCTCACTTTGATTCCTTCTCTCTCCCTCACCCCGCCAGCCAAAACTCGATCTCCCCCCTCATGGTGACTCTCCCTCTCCCTCACCGGCCCCGCCCCCTCACCTCGGGTCCTCCCTCTCCCTCTCCCTCACCGGTGCCGCCCCCCTCACCGATCCCACGCACATCCCTCAATCGATCACCGGCCGGAGATTTTCTGCCTCTCTCTCTGGCAACCCGGCTACCTCTCCGGTCTCCCTCTCCGGTGCGTCCCTCGATCTCCCTCTCGATCCATATATATTATGCATGAATATTCCGGCCTCCCAATGCATCTATATATATAATGTATAATACTATGTATATACATAATATATATACTATGTATATACATATTGTGTGTATTTGTATGTATTTGTTTATTTGGATATGTATTTATAATATTGGATAATTTAATTGATATATTTACATATGTATAATTAATTGGATAATTTAATAATTCAATAATTTTTATATATGCATGTGTATAATATATTGGATAATTGATATATATGGATATGTACGTGCATTGAATTCCCGTGTTAATGAATATATAGATATGTTAATTTATATTTGTTAATATATATATTTATATATGTGTTATTTTATTTAGGTTTATAATTATATGTGAAATAAATATAAATGTGTTAATATATAGAAATATAAGATGCTGAAAAGGCGCACGGCAAAAAACAAAGAATCGTGGCATCAATCTGTCTTACGACAGATTGGTTGGGGGAATCAAGCCTCCAATGAGTCGGGCACGAGTTCGGCGCCTGAAGGGGAGATTCCGCATGCTCCTCCTATTGATGACGTTGCAGCTGATCGGGGAAGTTCAGGGTCGATGTCACAGGCGCCCCAATCTTCCGATGAAGATTCAACTGCAGTTAGTGCGAGACGACGAAACAAGAGGAACCCCTCACTTCCACCCCCTAAACGCATTCAGGGAATTTGAAATGGAAGCAACGCCGAGAGCGTAGCAAAGACAGAGGCAGGATGGAGGATCGATGTGCCTCTAAACGCATTCACTCGATGTTCTGAAGGAAGGAAGCTGACTAGTTTGACAGCTCACAAGATCGGAAACTACGTACGTTCTCACGTACGTATGATAGCCCCTATTTGAGAAGACCTCCCCGATGAGAACAAAATGAACATGTTCCGTGGACTCATGGTAAAAAAATATTTAATATTATAGTTTTTTCCATAATTGATTACAAATTCTAGTGTTTACTGTTTTTAATTATTTTAATTTTTTTTTGCTAGAACAATTTTAATTATGAACAGACTCTGGAGACAGTGGACTACATCAATAAAACTGCTCACCAAATCTTCAAGGATTGGAAGTGTGCATTGCACAAGACGTACAAGGCAAACCCCGGAAACACTCCGAAGGAGTTCAAAAAGGGAAGGGAAGATGAGTGGGAGTGGTTGAAAGCCCACTTTGAGTCCGAACCGTATAAGGTTCGTAATTTATATTCCTCCACATTCGTGTCATTTTTTGGAAAAAATTCTTTTGAATAATGATTAATTACGTAATAATTTAAATTGTTGTATAACAGGCGCAATCACAGAGGAACAGAGCTAATCGGGAGAAGAAGTTGTTGCACCATGGATCGGGCTCCTGCAAAATGCTCAACCTGGCGCATGAGCACTTGTAAAAGGGTTCAAAATACCCACTCATAGCAGGCAACATTTCTGCTTACAATAGGCCCAGGCGGACCGAACATCTCGGCACTCAACACGCCATAAGTAACATTTTTTCTCAAAGTAATAATATTTGATTTTATTGTTGCTTCTTCACTTGTGCATAAAGAGATAAACTTGATAAATGAGGATATTATTTGTGTGATACATAGGTAATTTATTATATGCATGTGTGGTATATAGGTGCATGTGGCTAGAATACATATGGTGAACATGAGAAATGTGAATGAGATTTAGTTTTGATGTTATTGGAAATGTTTTGGTTTTCATGCAAGATTTTGGTTTCTTCAATTTTTAGGGGAAATTATGTCATTTTTTTGGGGACACTCATATATATATATATATATATATATATATATTTCATGTTCATTTCAGGAGAGGTTGCTACAATTGGCCGACGAGAGAATTGTGGATATGCAGTCCCAAAGTCCAGGGATCACGTTTGAGGGGCTGTCTATTCTCTTGACAGAGTCTCAGATAGAAATGGTAGATGCAGTCTTCGACCGTCGACCTGGTAAAGAGGTTCGTAGTCTTGGACAAGGAGTCGAGCGAGATATGAGCGAGTCCACATCGTCGGGGAGTCGGCGCATGAATGCGGCGGGACGAGAACAAATACAGGCGCTTTCCAAGAGCAAGATTGAGTGGCCAACGACAACACTTTAGCCGCCCAGGAAGAGGCTCGGAGGGCTCAGGAAGACGCTCGTATGGCTCGGGAGGAGAGTCAAGCAGCTCAAGCGTGGATGGAATATATGGCTCAATTAAAGCACATCATGGCGATTAGGCTAGGCTTTGATACGATGCTATTTGTCACCCGTTTGGCTTTCCCTCTCCTCTAGGTCCCGACGACGACAATCCGAGAGGGGGTGGGATCAGCTGGGCCCATACGCCTTTTACTGTCGCTAGCTAGGTTTTTTATGTACTTTTGTGATCTTGATCGGAATCGAACAATATTTTATTAATTTTGTACGAATTTTGTATTTAATATATTTTTGATTATTATTAGTTATTTAATTTTTAAATTAATTTAATCTTTAATATATTAGATTAATTATATTTTAAAAAATAATAATATTTACTACTTAGACGATGGAATCAATGATTCTGTCGTCTTAGTACTATCACTTAGACAACGGAATCAAACTTGTCGTTGTCTAAGTAATATCACTTAAACGACGGCAAAATTGATTGTGTCATCTAGGTATATACTTATACCACGGAATTATGCGTCGTCTAAGTCCACTTAGACGACGCTTCTAAAACCATCGTCTAAGTGGACTTAGACTACGCTTCTAAAAACGTCGTTTAAGTGAAACTTAGATGACGAAAATTACAACTTATGTTGTCTAAGTACCTAAACTATGGTGCTTAGACGACGGCACTTAGACGACAGGGATGTCGTCGTCTAAATACCTAGATGACGGAAATGCCTACTTAGGCGACGGAACTGTTCCGTGGCCTAAGTAACTTTTTCTGGTAGTGAACGGTTGTCAACTATAGTTGATCATATCATCGGTCTTTTGCCAAACTGATCGTCGGATATAGTATAACTATAGCCGACGATGACTTTTCACTATAACCGACGATTAATTTTTGTACCGTCGACTGTAGTATTTTTACCGAAAATGGTTTTGTACCGTCGGCTAAAGTACAGTATAGCCGACGGTTTGAAATGTCATCGGCCTGTTTTTCCTGTTTTTGTCAGCTATAGTACTTATGCTGGTAGTGTATGACCGTAGCTAAATACCTTGGTAAGGGGCTGCTTGAATCCATGTATATGAAGTCTTTTTAATGCATACACTTTAACCTAATTTTGCATATTCTTTTGAATGAAGTTTCTTTCTCTATGTGGTTCAACGATGAATTCTTGTATGTTTTCTTTTTGGTCAACTTAGTAAGTATGCTAGGATTCTACTATCATGAGATACGAGCGACTAAAGATAATTTCTTCCACTGGATTCTCTACAGAGATACATCAAATAGATTACTTTGTCATGAGATTGAAACTCTAGGTCTAGTAGGAGACTCCCATAGTGTACCTGTGAACCCTTATAGCTTCTCAAACCTTTTCTAGATCGAAATGCTTTATTCTTTGTAAATCTTGGCCGGCGTCCATGATTATGGGTTTATAGAGGGATAAATATAGGGGAGATCTATGACAAACCTACATAAGCATAAGGATTAGGTAATATGATGTGGTTGTAACGATCTCTTCCTGAGAGCTTTCATTCTTTGGATATGTGCATTAGGTTAAGTATGTGTTAGAAAGATAGATTGAGAGTGGCGAATTATATTCCTCTTAACTCATTCATCCATAATTAATTTTAAACACTTTATATATATAAACATATTTATTTTCAGTATCTTAAAGAAGAGCGGGCGTGTGAATAGAGAGAGAGAGACAGAGAGAGACAGAGAGACGAAAGGGAGGCTGGAACGAAATGGAACGAACTAGAGAGCTTGAGGGAGGTGAAATTGTGAAACAGAAGAAGATGAATGAACGACCCAAATTTAATGCAGATTGGACAGTCGAGATTAATTTGTGGCTTTAGTAGTTATAGAATATAGTTAGTATTTAGTGGAACCCGCGCCAACCAATACTGATCGATTTAACATCACTCTCGATTTGATATACCATCTCACTTCAGTTGTCAACAAGAATTGTCTGATATGCAAGAGTAATTAAGACGTTAAGTGCCGAAAATTTTATAGTGCTCTGGAGTACTAAAAATTTTCAATTTTAATTTGGAGCGTTAGATCGATCACTTCTACGGTCTCCACTTTTGGAAAAATAAAGTGATCCAACCCTTCAAAATTGAAGAGTTTTGGTACTCCACAGTACTGTAGAACACCTCATTAAGTGTAGGCATTCCTAACCTACAAATAAACCTAGTAACCCTAACCTAATCGATCAATTGTCTCACCGTAATAGAATTATGAACTCCGGCCTGCATATATAGGTATGTGATAGTCGCATATTTATGCGCCTATTTGGTATTTAATTTGTTCCCTATGTTTAGTTTATTGTTATTAATTGAGTGAATTATTTATGTTTATTTGTTTTTAGGTATTTTGGAGATTAATGGAGAAAAAAGATTAAATAATATATTTTGGAAGCCTGACGAGCAGTTAAGAGGAGAGATATATGTACTGAAAATAAAGAAAGAGATGGCTTGGCGAGTGGACTTTGGAAAGAAGGTTGGGATTTGATTTAGTTGGCACGTGTGGTGCAGCTAGGAATTACCTAGCTTAATGGATTTATATTTATATATATATATAATTTGTCCTTGGCAAGAGAAGTTTGGCGAGGAGAAATTGTGAGAGTGAAGTTGGACTTAATTGTTGCATTTAGGAATTAGTATTCATTTAGGATACTACATGTTGTTGGCTAGCACGAGGGTTGCTAGGTCAATTGCTCTTGCTTACATATATATATATATATATAGCTCTTGCTTACACACATATATATATATACACACACATATATATATATAGCTAGCTACTGGAGCTATAAAGGGAGGAGCACGTGATTAAGAGATTAAAGAAAAAGACAAAAACAAGAAGAAAGAAGAACTTGAACATGGGAAGAGAAGATCCATACCGCAAGTCTGCGATCTCGACGGAGATCAAGAGTTTATTTCTTCTTCTTCTTTTGTTCATCTTTCATGAATTCTTTGATATTATTATTTAAGATTATGAGTAGCTAAATTTCCTTTGTTAGAGGCTGATTGAAGCCCTAGATATGCTTACGATTTTGAACACCTTTTGATTCTATTAATTATTTGGATGAGTTTTGTTTCACTATTTTCTCACCGTATGATTTCTATGTTCATATTTTTTTTAGTGCACGCTTAGATGCATGGCTTAGGATCTATAGTCTTGATTGTGTACATGACCACCTTATCATTGCATATTCTCTTGAGACAAACATGAATTTGTGTGAAACAAGCCTTAGTAATGTAAGAGTGACCACCTTATCAACCCTTGAACCTCTGTTATTCTTCAAACATTCTTAGAACGTAATGACTTCAGTTCTTTAGACTTACATTACCATATGTATAAGTCGGTTAATTGAGGATCAAGATCGAGCGGATTGTCCCTCCCTCTTTCATGCCACGTAAGAGAATGCAATACACAAGATGACTTAACCAAAGCTCTTGTGTGGAGAGTATTCATCCATGGTTAGTTCAGTTATATTGGGGAGGTCGTAAGTATGTCTAGGGTGGAGAGAAGTTCTTAACGTTCATATCTTATTGATTTTTTCCAACAATTTACTTTCTGCAATTTACTGATTTCTGCATTAGTTGTAGCTTAGCCGATTAATTTCGGTAACCAAATCAACTCATAAAACCTTCAAATTTTGTGTCGTAGTCCGCCACTGTGTCTAGTTTACCGTGTCCAATTTTTGTGTTATTTGGGTCTGTTTAACTTAGGTTCGTAGTATTATTAGTGTGCTGTAGTCGAGTCTGTTAGCATTTTAGTTTCGTGTTAGGATTTAGTTTCACCAATTCCTTGTATTCAACAACCCATATTTATCTTACTATATTGATATATCCAGGTTGTGAATAGGATATCTTTGAGAGGTGTTTACCCAGCTTGTCAGTATGACTTGGATTATATAAATGTGACGGAATGAAGCAAGCATAACCCGTATAATCATCAACTGTTAGTACTGGCATGGTGTACGTATCATCGGAAGAAAAAAACAGCTGGTACTGGTGTATTAATCTCCTCATGGACGAAAATTATGCAGTATCAACCTCTACCAGCAGCTTTGCTATTCCTTTTCTCTTTGGTATGGATATCAAGATTGATCGTGCAGAAAATCACAGCTAATAAGAGAAGAGGACCGCGGGAAGCTGCCGGTGCACGGCCAATACTCGGCCATCTTCCACTCTTAGGAGGGTCGTCACAACTGCCCCACGTAACTCTAGGAAAAATGGCCGACAAATACGGACCACTCTTCCCTATGAAGCTCAGCATGCACCGAACTCTTGTTGTGAGCAACTGGGAATTGGCTAAAGAGTGTCTCACTACGGATGATAAAGCCTTGGGAGACCGCCCCAAATCTTTAGCCACCGAGATCATGGCCTACGATTATGCCATGTTCGGATTCAATGCGTACGGATCTTACTGGCGCCAAATGAGGAAGATGATCGCGCTGCACATGCTCACTAGCCATAAGGTCGAATCTCTCAAATCTATTTTTGAGTCGGAGGTGAGGGAGTCTACAAAACAAGTATATGATATGTGGAAGCGACAGAGAGGTGTTTCTGTCTCAGACAAAGTGTTGGTAGACATGAAGAAATTGTTTAAAGACTTGACCGTGAACACCATGTCTAGAATACTTATTGGAAAGCGAATTGTTGGGGTTACCACGGCGGAGGAGAAGGAAGATAACGAAAGATTTCAAAATGCAATGAGGGATTTTATCAAATTGGGCGGTGCGTTTGTAAACTCGGACGTGGTTCCATGTGTTAGATGGTTGGATCTGGGAGGGTATGAGAAGGCCATGAAAAAACAGCTAAAGCACTCGATGGTTCAATACAAAAATGGTTGGACGAGCATAAGCAAAACAGAAGAACTAGCGATTGTGGTGAGCGTGACTTCATGGATACGATGCTTTCTGTCCTTGATGATGATACTACAAAAGACTTGGCTGCGGGTTCTTACACTCCTGATACAATCTACAAATCTACCTGCCTGGTATGTATATCGATACTCTTCATCTCGAATATCTTCCCTTTAAATTAATTATACACTTTCCTTACATGTAATTTGTGCAACATTTCATGTTATTTTTGTAGGCGCTGTTTCTAGGTGGTACAGATACCACAACAGTGACATTAACCTGGGCTCTCTCTTTATTACTCAACAATCCTGAAGTCCTGAAAAAGGCACAGCTTGAGTTAGACCACCTTGTTGGTAGAGAAAGGCAGGTGAATGTATCAGATGTGAAAAACCTAGTCTATCTCCAAGCTAATAAAGGAAACTATGCGGCTATACCCTCCGGGACCTTTCTCAGTACAACGTGTAGCTAGAGAAGACTGCAGAATTGGTAACTACCATGTAAGCGCCGGCACGCGTCTACTTATCAATATTACAACGATTCAGAAGGATCCAAATGTATGGCTGGACCCCCTGTGAGTTCCAACCGTACCAGAAAGGTTTCTTAGAACACACAAAGATACTGATGTTAAGGGCCAGCATTTTGAATTGTTACCATTTGGAGGTGGAAGACGAATATGTCCAGGAATCTCATTTTCACTTCAACTCATGCAACTAGCATTGGCTCATTTGCTACATGCTTTTGATATAACAAGTCCATCTCGTGGACCAGTTGATATGGGTGAGAGTTCAGGAATGACCAACATGAAGAGCTCCCCATTGGAGGTCCTAATTCTCACCCCAAGCCTCTCATAGTTGCATAAATGTGCAATTTTATTGCGTATAATTGTGTGAAAATACTTAACTTAATTATTTAGTTTTCAATATTTATTAATATTTTTTATTTATTTAGGTCATATGGAGAAATTACAAAAAGAAACAATAAAAAGGAAAATCTTAAAACAATTGGATCAAGAAGTCAATAGTCAACATGGAAAAAAGTCCAAGCCTTGTTTGGAGAGAAACCAACCCTATATAAAGAAATTTTCAGGAAATTATGGGAGTGGGAGATTTGAGAGAAAAAAATATTCAAAAGAGAGAGAGACCCGGAACTAGAAGAGGAGGAGTAGCTGTCGATCTTCGATCCATCGAAGATCTGGCCTTCAATCCATCGAGAGCACCCAGCCGAGTTTTCTAGGGTTTTGTGGTTCCTCTTCCTTTCTCATCATGTTTTGCTATGATGTTATTATGACTATGAGTAGCTAAATTCTCTTAGTTAGGGGATGATTGAAACCCTAGATATGCTTACAATTGTGAACTTCTTTTGATTCTATTAACTATTTAGATGGGTTTTGTTTCATTGTTCTTATCACCGAATGATTTTTATGTTCATGTTTCTTTGAGTGCACTTTTAGATGCATGGCTTAGGGTCTATAGTCTTGATTTTGTAGATGACCATTATCATTGCATATTCTTTAGAGACAAACATGTATTTGCGTGAAACAATCCTTAGCGATGAAAGGGTGACCACCTTATCAACCATTGAAGCTTTGTTATTCTTCAAACATTCTTAAAACGTAATGACTTTAGTTCTCTAGGCTTATATCACCATATGTATAAGTCGGTTAATTGAGGATCAAGATTGAGCGGATTGTCCCTCTTTCTTTCATGCCAAGTAAGAGAGTGTAATACACAAGATGAGTTAACTAAATCTCTTGTGTGAGGAATATTCATCCATGGTTAGTTAATTATATTGGGAAGGTCGTAAGTATGTCTAGGGTAGAGAGAAGTCCTTAATATTCATATCTCATTGATTCTCTTCAATAATTTACTTTCTATAATTTACTGATTTCTGCAATAGCTGTAGCTTGGTCGATTCAGTTTGGCAACCAAAACAACTCATAACGCCTTCAAATTTTTTGTGGTAGTCCGCCACATTTTATCAAAATTTTGTGGCATTTAAGTATGTTTAGAGTAGGATTGTAGTGTCATTAGTGTACTGTAGCCGAGTCTGTCAGCAATTAAATTTCATGTTAGAATTTACTTTCACCAATTCTTCGTGTTCGAAAACCCTTATTTATCATAGTACATTGATATATTCAAGTTGAGAATAAGGTATATTTGCATAGGTGTTTACCTGCCTATCAAATTTTGGCGCCGTTGTCGAGGAATTGCTTAATTCTAAGTCCTAATAGAGTCTTTAAATTTTTGTTTTGTTTTGTTTTGTTTTTCCTTTGAGTTTTATAGTTTGTTCAGTGTGCAGAGACATTGTGTATGCGTACTAGGCACACTAGAAGCGTTGAGCCATTATTACTTGATCCAGAGATTGAACGCTCAACAAGGCAAAATAGAAAGCAACAGGGACAATGGTCCATGGACGTAGGTAGTGGTGGTGAACCATTTGAGCAAGAAAGACATTCAGGTTCAGAGTCTAAATTTGAGGAAGAACATCATATCCCAACACCACCACCATCATCAAGAAGAATGACAAATGCAACCAAGTTGAGAGAGTCATTTGTGCCAGGCACAAGTGCAGCAGATTCACCGATAATTCTACCAGAGAATTTGGAGGCTTATTCTATTCTCTCATCCCTTATATAGAATCTACCACACTTCAGAGGAACGCCTTCTGAAGACCCTCATAACCATCTCAATGAATTCACAGCGTTGTGTAGAATCTAGATATCAACTAATGTGGAAGAGGACACTGTCAAGCTTCTCTTGTTTTTATTTTCACTAAAGAAGCAAGCAAAAGTATGGTACAATTCATTAGCTCCTTTATCTATTGACACATGGGAGAAGATGTGTTCTGCATTCATGAAAGAGTTCTACTCTGCTTCCCGAACCAAGAATTTGAAGCAAATTAGCACATTCAGGCAGAAAGACAGTGATGAATTACATGAAGCCTGGAGCCATTTTAAGAGTCTTTTTCGACAATGCCCTCATCATAAATTTGACATCAATACTCAAATGGAGTTCTTCTATGAATGACTTGATTCTTTTAACAGGTCAAAGCTTGATTCAGTTTGTGGGGGAAATTGGTGGAATATGACTGAAGCTGAAGCCAAGGAAGTTGTTGAGAATCAATTTGAAAATTCAAGACAATTCCAGTTAGGGGATAGATCTATGGGAGCAAGTAGAAGATCTCTCAATGCAGTTGCAATCAATAGAGTCATGGAAAAAAGATTAAGCTCTATAGAGAATGATATTGCTCTGACTACTAGTAGTGTGAAAGTGGGCAAAAAAACGTCTGTTGATGCAGCTCAAGTTGTGTGCACGTTATGTTCAGGTACAAGCCATCTAGCAGAAGATTGTCCCCAGTTCAGAGTAGATGAAGAGGTTGATCAAGAGGAACAAGCAAATTACTTTCAAAGACAACCCAACGCATATGGTGGAAATAGGGACCTGTTGAGCTATATGAGCAACAATTTGCTCAATTCCCAAATATTCCACCAGGTTTTCAGCAGAGACAACCCACAGAAGATAATCAACAATTTGGCCAAAGGCGTATGCCTCAGCAACAATAAGCTCAAGCATCATTAGGAAATTCTACCTTGGAAGCCATGATGAAACAAATGATGTTTGACAACAAGAAGGAGCGAGTAGAGAGCAGTGCCTTTCGCCAAGATATCAAGGCCACAACTCAAGAACTCAAGGCTACAACTCAGGAGTAAGGAAATGCAATTGACTTGCTTGGTGCCTCAAAGAGTTCAAACAGGGTAGAGAGTGTGCATTGACTACCATAAACTAAATGTCACAACAAGGAAATATCACTTTCCACTCTCATTCATTGATTAGATGTTGGAAAGATTAGCTAAACATGAATATTATTGTTTGTTGGATGGATATTCTGGGTATAATCAAATAGTCATTCACAAAGATAATCAAGAAAAGACCACCTTCACTTTCCCATATGGAACTTTTGCATACCGAAGGATGCCCTTTGGTCTATGGAACGCACCTGCAACATTCCAGAGGTGTATGATGAGTATTTTCTCAGACATGGTTGAAAAGATTATTGAGGTATTTATGGATGACTTTTCTATTTTTGGTGATTCTTTTGACTTGTATCTACACAATTTAGCTATGGTATTAGAGCGTTATGTTGAAACTAACTTTGTGCTTAACTGAGAGAAATGTCACTTTATGGTGGAGCAAAGTATAGTTTTGGGGCATGTTATATCAGTTAGGGGCATAAAAGTAGACAAAATCTAAGGTTGATATTGTGCGGACCTTACTTCCTCCTTCTACTGTGAAGGAGGTGAGATCTTTTCTTGGTCATGCAGGTTTTTATCACAGGTTTATCAAAGATTTTTCCAAGAAAGCCCGACCATTATGTGCATTGCTGCAGAAGGACATAGCATTTGACTTTACAGCTGAGTGTCTTCAAGCTTTCAACAAACTTAAGGAGTTGTTGACCACAGCCCTCATCATTCAGGCACCAAATTGGAGCCTTCCATTTGAGCTCATATGTGATGGTTCAGATTATTCTGTTGGAGTAGTTCTAGGCCAACGTCCAGAGAGGTTACCTTATGTCATCTACTATGCCTCCAGGACTTTAAACGATGCACAGTTGAATTACTCAACTACTAGAAAGGAGCTATTAGCAGTGGTTTTTGTGCTTAAAAAGTTTAGATCTTACTTGTTAGGAACTAAAGTTATCATGTATTTTAACCATGCTACTTTGAGATATCTAATGACTAAGCAGAATGCTAAACCTAGGTTGATTCGATGGATGCTCTTACTTCATGAGTTTGATATCGAGATCAAAGACAAGAATGGCACTAAAAACGTGGTGACTGACCAATTGAGTAGACTCACCCATGGGTCTAAGGCCGAAGAAGACACTCTTCTTCTCCGAGATAACTTTCCAGATGAACAGCTATTTGTTGTTCAAGCTGTGGAGCCTTGGTATGTTGATCTTGTTAATTACAAAGTAAGTAAATATATTATACTAGACTTCACCAAAGCGCAGAAGGATAAGCTTGTCAAGGAAGCTAAGTACTATGTATGGGATGAGCCGTATCTGTGGAAATATTGTCCACGTTTTTTGATAAGAAGGTGTGTGCCTGAAACTAAATTTCATTCCATTCTATCTTTTTGTCACTCACATGTAGCAGAAGGCCATTTTGTTGGAAAGAAGACGACGATGAAAGTACTCTAAAGTGGATTCTTCTGGACAACACTGTTTGGTGATGCACATGAGTTTCATAAATTATGTGCTAGATGCCAACTGACAGGTAACTTAGATCCTAAATATCAAATGTCTCAGCACCCAATTTTAGTGGTTGAGATTTTTGATGTGTAGGGTATTAACTTTTTGGGTCTTTTTCCTAGCTCTTTTAAGAATACTTACATTCTACTTGCAGTTGATTATGTTTCAAAATGGGTAGAGGCAGTGTCCACTCGTACTAACAATGATGTTGTTGTTTTGAAGTTCTTGAAATCACTGTTTGTGAGATTTGACACTCTCGGGTACATAATAAGTGATGGAGGTTCTCAATTTTATAACAAGTCATTTGCAGCGCTGCTCAAGATGTTTCATGTGCATCATAAGGTGGCAACACCTAATCACCCTCAAATGAGTGGGCAAGTTGAAGTATCTAACCGGTAGATCAAGCAAATTCTAGAGAAGACTGTCAGACCAACAAGGAAGGATTGAAGCTAACGCTTGGATGAAGTATAGTAGGCATACAAAACAGCTTTCAAAACGTCAATTGAAATGTCTCCTTATCGGATGGTTTATGGGAAAAGCTGCCACATTCTAGTGGAGCTTGAGCACAAGGCATATTGGGCAGTGAAACGATTCAATTTTGATATTGATGATGTCGGTGTTCATAGGAAGTTACAGCTGAATGAGCTTGCTAAGATTCGAAACAATGCCTATGAATCTAGTCGCATTTACAAGGAGAAGACAAAAATGCTCCATAACCAGATGATCAAGGGAAAATCATTTGTCATTGGGCAAAAAGTGTTGTTATTCAACTGGTGGCTGAAGTTGTTTCCAGGTAAGCTTCGGTCTAGATGGACTGATCTTTATGTTGTCCATAATGTGTTTGCTCAGGGTGCATACCAGTTTCAATACACCAGAGGATTGAAACTGGTATGCACTGTCTGACTGAAGACGTTAAACTTAGCGTTATTTAGGAGACAACCCATGTTGATGGAAAAGCGTGAAAAATCAAATTTGCAATTCTTAACTCTTTATCTTTTTTTTTATATAGTTCCTCCATATATAATTAGTGTGTTTGGTGTTTTGTGTGTGATAAGTGTCTTGTATCTTGTCTGGTGTATTGTATGGTCTAATTTCAGTTTTTACATTGAGAACAATGTAACTTTCAAGTGTGGGATAGAGCTATATCATATACTTAGCGTCTAGATATAGAGTTTTAATTTATTATTATTGAGTCTGAATTTTTAATTTTGATGTAGTGTAATTTTTCGAACATAGCTAGAGGTCTCAGAAAATTATTAAATTTTGAGTGTGTGTTGGAATATATGTCTAGTATATGCTCGTAAATTTTCAGCCTATTCGAATATGTGGTTAATTCGGTATAAATTATGCAAGTGAGAGTACGCAGTATCTTCAGTTTTTCCGTTATGTTCAGAATTTCCAAAGAAGATCCTTCGATCCATCGAATGATTCTTCGACCCATTAAAATGTCGTTCCAGAATGAGACCCGAGAGCTTACTTCAATGCATCGAAGGCAAAATTTTCGATCCATCGAAAAGTCACAGTGCCAGTTTTGAGTTTTCTTTGTTTTTGTGTGTTAAAGTGTCCTTTTTGAAAAATAAAATACAAAAAATAAATAGTGTCAAGAAAATAAAAAAAGAAGAGTCTTAGGAGATGATTATGTGACTTGAGTTTCTTTGGATAACTTTGATATATGATGCATATGCGAATATGTAGTGGATGTAGAAACAGGTTAACATGGTACAGATTTTTGAGCATACATAGATTTTGTTGAGATTCATTTAACCTGTGAGCTTTTGATCCTAAATGTGATATACATGCTTTCATTGTTGAGTGTCAATTGCTTGCCGCATATTAAGTTAATGGACTCTAGAGATTACTAGAACTTGCTCTTGTGTTATTTAAAGTTTTTAGTCAATACACATTTTGATTAAGGAAGTAATAAACGCATTTAGGGAACATCAACATTTTCATATATGCATGTGTCCCGATTTTGTGTACACAAGATGTGCACCCCATAGTTAGCCTTTTTTAGCATACATGTGAAACTATATGTCATCACCCATATATCTCTAACCTTGAACCTTAGAATAGTTATATCTTTACCCTTGTTCTATGACTTGGTAAAGCTATACATGAGACAGGTATGTGAAGACAGCGAAAAATGTCAAAATGTGATAACAAGAAATAAGTGTGGGGTATCAAACTAATATAAAAAAAAACAGAAAGAAAGAAAAAGTTATGATGTCTAGCTTGATACCCAGGTTGATTGTTGATGAAAAGAATGATGTGAAGGCCCAACAAGATGAAATCCGGCCACAATAATAAAAAGTTCATGGTTGTAAAGTTTGAAGAAGTCTCTTATTTGGTGTTCTACTAGGTTCTAGAATCATATTTAAATTATGTATCCATTTATTCTTTAACCTATGAGCCAAGCCCCATTACGACCTATGAAGTTCTTTTGATCCTCAAGATGATAGCCTTTGATCTGTGGAGATTAGTCGCTAGAGTGAGCATATGGTTTGGTCTATTTGGTAAGTAATCAAATTGAGTGATACCTTAGATATATTTTGAGAGCAACACTTATGAGAGCATATCTATGTAAGGTTGAATCTTGATTGATTTTGTGCATATTCTAGCTCTTTATTCACCGTGATTATGTCTGTGTCCTACATGTTACATGTGTGTTATATGTTGGACTTATCTTCGGTAACTTGTAGGTACATGTTGATCTTGGTGTTATAATTTTGTGGAAGATTGATGATGCAATTTGTTAAAGGCATTAGAGTTTGTGTTTGTAAAGTCTGTTGAGTCTTTTCAGAATCTTAGTTTAGTGTTTTGCTAGAGGACTAGTAAAAACTAAGTGTGGGGTATTTTAATAGTTGTATAAATGTGCAACTTTATTGTGTATAATTGTGTGAAAAAACTTAGCTTAATTGTTTAGTTTTTGATATTTATTAATGTTTTTTATTTATTCAGGTCATATGGAGAAATTACAAAAAGAAACAATAAAAAGGGAAATCCTAAGGCAATTGGATCAAGAAGTCAAGAGTCCACATGAAAAGAAGTCCAAGCCTTATTTGGAGAGGAAAAGGCCTAAGAAACTAACCATATATAAAGAAATTTTCAGGAAATTATGGGGGTGGGAGATTTGAGAGAGAAAAACACTCAAAACAGAGAGAGACCCAAAATTAGAAGAAGAGGAGTAGCTATCGATCTTCGATCCATCGAAGATCTGGCATTCGATCCATCGAAAGCACCTTGCCTAGTTTTCTAGGGTTTTGTGGTTCTTCTTCCTTTCCCATCATGTTTTCCTATGATGTTATTATGACTATGAGTAGTTAAATGCCCTTAGTTATGGACTGATTGAAGCCCTAGATATGCTTACGATTGTGAACCTCTTTCAATTCTATTAACTATTTGGATGAGTTTTGTTTCATTGTTCTTATCACCGGATGATTTCTATGTTCATGTTTCTTTGAATGCACGTTTAGATGCATGACTTAGGGTTTATATTCTTGATTGTGCAGATGACCACCTTATCATTGCATATTCTTTAGAGACAAACATGTATTTGTGTGAAACAATCCTTAGCGATGAAAGGGTGACCACCTTATCAACCCTCGAAGCTTTGTTATTCTTCAAACATTCTTAAAACGTAATTACTTCAGTTTTCTAGGCTTACATCACCATGTGTATAAGTCGGTTAATTGGGGATCAAGATCTAGCAGATTGTCCCTCCCTCTTTTATGCCAAGTAAGAGAGTGTAATACACAAGATGACTTAACCAAAACTCTTGTGTGGAGAATATTCATCTATGGTTAGTTCAATTATATTGAGGAGGTCTTAAGTATGTCTAGGGTGGAGAGAAGTCATTAACATTCATATCTAATTGATTCTCTTCAACAATTTACTTTCTGCAATTTACTGATTTCTACAATAGCTGTAGTTTGGTCGATTCATTTCGGCAACCAAAACAACTCAGAACATCCTCAAATTTTGTGTGGTAGTCCACCACTGTGTGTAGTATATTGTGTCAAAATTTCGTAACATTTGAGTCTGTTTAGAGTAGGGTCGTAGTATTATTAGTGTACTGTAGTTGAGTCTGTCAGCAATTTAATTTCGTGTTAGCATTTAGTTTTACTAATTCTTCGTGTTTGATAATTTTTATTTATTATAATACATTGATATATTCAAATTAAAAATATAATATTTTTGCATAAATATTTATCCGTTCTATCAGCCTCCGTGCTCAACTTTATGAAAATGTCTAGACGGCTTGTACTAGACTACTGGTACATGTTTATGCCGCCCACCACCACCCATGGTACCGTCGACTGAAATGCAAATAACTGAAATAAGGATGGATCATGAAGTACGAAGGAAGTACGTTGCTTATTAATTTGACTTGTCACTAATAGTTGGTTTAATTAGCTGCTAATTGACCCTTAATTAGTTATTTGTACGTTATGGCATGGCCTATTTCCAATAATTGAGAGAGTAACAAGTGTAATTCTCCAAGTCGACGAATGTAAAATAAACAATATATAGACAATAATACTAAACATTCTCTCGTAGTCAAGTCATGTTTGGTGCTCAGTTAATTCATGATCAGTTGGTCGTTTTCCTTTGATCAAATGATATTAAAATGTATTTCAACTTATAATCAGTTATCTAGAGTTTGATGCACATCCAATGGCTACTGACCACATATTGCCACCAGAATATTACTCTCTTTTCTCTGTCTAGTTGTGTTTAGAATAGTTGTAACTTTTCATTTTCTTTATCACGCTTGTACATGATATCAAATGGAACCGGCCTATATACTGGTTAGAAACAGAGCATATTACCGTAACCTCGCAGGTTCGATCTCCCAACTCAATCTTTTCTAGGATCCAAGAATGTCTAAACAAGTTAATTATCAACAATAAGCTAGTCGATGAAGTTGGCATATCGATAGGATGCATGGACATAGTTTAGGCAAGTGTAACAGCATACCCAGCCCCCTAAGAAAAAACGAGAGGAAATGAAAATGTGGTTGGGCAATCTCTCAATATATTCAGGTCGTATGATGGATACTGATGATCATGTGTAGCTCATTTCTAGCATCCGCACTTTGCATGGATTAGCTACTCGTCCCCTATCCAAGAATTAGTAAGAAACCCTATTTTCATGAAAGAGTTTGTTCTTTGTTGTTCTGCAAATCTTGATGCATCAATATTCGCCATAAGGGGCATCTATAGTCCAAGTCATACCTATATATGCGGGAGTTCATAGTTCCATTGTGGTGACACAAAATGATTAGGTTAAGGTTAGGGCCGGGATGACTACACTTATCATCTAACATCTTACTCTTGCATATCAGACACTCAGACAGTTCCTGTGGACAGGTATATGAAATCGATCAGTAATGGTCTAATCGACTATACAAGTTCCAAACTTGGCAGGGTTAATTACGTACACTAATCTGTTACTTACACCAAAGTGTCTAACCAACGTGTTAATTAGCCCTTAAGGGTATGATGTGCTCCAAACCTAATTCCCATTTTCTTGTCTAATTAATAGAGTCTGAGTTTAAAGGCATGCATGTCAGTACGTTGAGCTGAAAGTCTGTCTTAACTTGAATAATTATCGGTAATCCTTGAAAAAACGAGCTAACTACCTAACCTACCTAAGTACAAATGAGTTCTAGCAGCATGCACTCCCTGCGCTCTGTGATTATAATAGCTTGGGATGGTTCTTATATGCAAAAGCTCAACACTGGACGGTAATCAATGAGATGGTTTTCTACTGGCTTGCTATGAAGTCCTTAAGGCCCAAACTTATGATTCCAAATCAGAAATATATCGCAGAAACCATCTAATGAGTTTGGGCCTAAAGACACATCAGTACTGAAGAGGCAACTTTTTTCAATACATAGAATCCTAGTAATTAATCTGATGAAGCAATGCGTTGCCAAGTCAATAGATTCCGAGCACACACATACAATCATATGAAATTGTAGTACAACATAGTCAAAATGAAACATACATAAGTAGCATAACCGATGAAACTCCATTATTACCACTTGCTTGAGTGATGGACATTCCTCGTCTTGAATAACATAAAGTTTCCTATGAACGGATAATGAACTACTTCTTTTTACTGTAGTATTGCAGACCAAATGCAGCTGCCATGATCAACAAGGGCACCAGAAACTGTAGAAGCTTTACCACAAACCCGGAAGATTGATCCTCTTGAGGAGCTGTTGTTTGTGCAGGAAGCTTGTAACTTGGCTGCTCAGGTATGGTGGATGTGTCAATCTCGCCAACGTAGTACTTTTCCATCATCTCCCTTGCAGAGTCACTGTGGCCGACATCATTGAAATCATCTGTTGCATCTCTGTCTGCAAAACAATCCAACAAACTTCTGATCACCACATGCACATTTTAAATTAACTTTACTTCCTGCACTACAGAACAATTATAGAAACAACAGTAACAAAGAACAATCTAGTTAAGTTAAGTGCAAGTGCACAATCTTACCAGCTGCTAATAGCAAGACTTCGTCACCTCCAGGGTGTTCCTCGAGAAAAGGAGTGACATCATAGACCTGAGGAAAGTGAACCAAGACATACTAGTAAGTAACACTGGTAAAAGAATATAAAAAATAAAAAAAGGTTGGAATGATCAACTAGTGACACTAGTAAATGAATTATTCAACTACAAGAGAGAAACTTTAAAGTATCGGTTGTAGCTGTGAACGATCAACTTATCAACAATGCAAATGATCATGTGGTTACTTAAAAGCCCCACTTACAATAGGCACAGAATCATCACCTAAGTTGAAACAAATTGTATTGTTATAAATTCTTCTGTTTTTGACATAATTTCCATTGCTATCAAATTAGTTTTATCAAGTGGATTACAGAAGGAAAACAGTTAGCTCATTTGTTCTTCCTGCTCGATGACCTATCTCTTATAGAAACTATTTGTGTTGAAGACTCTCATCTAAAAGTGTTAGACCATATCCAAGTAGTGAATCTGGTTTTAATTTTTATATATGATGAATATGATTGTCATGGCATCTCTACACTATATATTGCAATCCCAACAGTTGGCACTGCTATTTAACAATAGCGTCATCACCAAGCATCACCACTGTCCACCTTAATTAGCCTGGCATTAGTTATGTAGAAAGAAAACATGTAACGCTACCGCCTTAAGTTCAAGTAGTTACCATGAAACATCTAGAGTTTCAGAACCATGCGGAGGTAAACTATCTAATTAGTTTGCTCAGGTGCCAAAGCCAGCAAATATGTCCCGTTACAAACGTCGTCATCGTTTAGGTCTGCAATTTACAACTCCTTTTCCAAAGTGACATACTTCTTTCACTCAGGTAAAATCGTATTTGATCACTTGCTAATCTTCCCTACCTTAGGATCCATATGATGCTATTCCTAGATTGATAGCATTATATGAATGAAGCATAATTTGATATACTTGGTGTTCCTAAGTGAAAGAATGTACATGAATTTTATGAGTATTTGTCCTGCTTTGAATAAAATCAGTACTGAAGATCGGAGTATAATTCTTGTTCTCCGTTCCATACTGAATATATAGTTGAATCAGTTCATAATGTGTCTAAAGCCTGTATTTTCTATTTGAATTCTCTACTAGTAGCTAGATCTATATTTTACTTCATCCAATACTAGTTTTTTGTTCAAAGTAGTGTTATAACGAATGTAAGAAAGAACACAAATTTACGTGGTTCACTAACAATGTGTTAACTACGTCCACAGACAGAGAAGAACAATTTTATTAATCCTTGAAAAAAACCGATTACAATTACAGAATACCACACTAGGTTAATAACTTAAGAGATATATATATCCCGAATAATAGGCCCAACAGAAAACAACAGCCCAGCATAACAGATTAATTTAGCTTCGGGGACGTTGCAAGACAAATACAACGAGACCCCATATGCCGACGGCTCATACCTGATTCAATATTCTAACAAGTAGCTATCTTGCTACGCATAACAAAATGAGTGACTAAAAGACTCTGCCGACACATAATTCATAACCCAGAAATATAATTCAGCCAACAGAATATCACAGATACACAAACATGAAGAATAGAAACAAGATCAAAGAGAAAAGACCAAAAGACCAACCTTTCCAGAGACTATAATCCAGCAATCCTTCTTGTACTTGTGCTGTGCCACCTCATCAAAGTGATAGACTTTAGAATCTGAAGCCATGTCTACAGCTGCCTCTGTTAATCACAAAGTCAAACCTCACAAGGCACCAAACCAACAGAACAAGAACACCCAACAGAAACCAAACTAAGATGTGCAGAAACTCTGAAGCTAGATATGATCCATGGACAGCGTAAACTATAGAAAAGTTAAGCTTCTTACAGAGTACAGAAGAAAGTGATGGGCACAGCACGCGCTCCTGCACGAGTGGTTGGAACGTGTGTTCCTTGCCTCAAAGTATAACTTAGTGTCACCCAAGTTTTGGGTCTAGTATATATATATTTGTGTTGCCTGAAGCCTGAATCCAGAAAACAGATCCATACTTGAGTATTATATTGACCCACCCACCCACCCAAGTTTCTAACTTATTGTATTGTTCAAGTCAAGGTTTAGCACCTTTCTCCAGTTTAGTCCAAGTTGGCTTTCCCAATTTTAAACTGCTCATTTTCTCTATTTTAAGGTCAGATCACAAATTTAGGTCAAATGCTCAAAGTAAAAACTTTTGCAAATACTACATCAGCCAAACTTGAAAAAAAAAATGAGATAGTGTTACACTACTATACACGACACTACTATACATATCGTGTGGAACTTAAATCTTCAGAAAAAAATTATCTACTTCATTTTATTCAACAGGATGACGAAATAATAAATAATTTGATTTAATTTTTAATATCTTGTAATGTCCTTCTACAGATGACAGTTGAGTAATGGCTGAAGCCAGAAGGCTCAATGAGGCTGCCAACTGCGTTTTCATACTTTTCTATATGGAGACGAAATATGGGAGGACACCTTGAGGTGTTCCATTGGCTTTTCATGACTGCTTATTTGAAACTTCTATAATCTTTCATAGTTTCATAGAACAGAAGGTGGCGAATTTTGAACACACCAATACCAGTAATATAACTAATCAAATCAAATCACGCAGCAACATCCGATCATATAGTAAACAAATACAACCAAGAGAATACAAATTAAAAAGTTACATACACTTGAAAATCCTAATTAACATTGTCCTTGAAATAGTTATTCATAGCAAGTACCACAAAAGTAGACTAATTCCAGAAAAACTTGAAGCAGAATGCCTTTACTTAATGCACAGAAGTTGCACCTGAAAAATAACGGCAAATATAACATTTAGATATATTCATTTAAATAACGGCAAATATAACATCATCTTTTTCTTTGGTAAAGATAAAAACAGGACAAAGTAAAACAACAAAAGAAGATGTCCACATTTGTATTAATTGGTAGCTAAACAGAAACTGCCTTTACAACTTTTTCCTAGCTTTTACATACAATTGGAAAATGCTAATGATCACCCTCTTATGACATGTGATTGAAATTCGCATAATGACCAGGTTAACTTTGATTTGCATTTATATATTGGGATCCAATTGCATTAATGCAGCTACACCAACAAAAACCATGGGAACAGGAAAGGACATGTAATGTTTGGTAAAGCAAAGATCAAAGTACGTTTGGGGTCAATGTGTTCAAGAACTCTCAAATGACGCTACATATGCATTTGCATGCTGATTTGTTATAACGAATTTCCAATGATTGGATCAAGATCTAACAAATTATGTCCTAGTAGATACCCTTTAGTACAGTGACAGTTTAACTATAAGGATAATGAAAAAAAAGGATGATCTGGGGCCTTTCAGAATGCTTCTGTTAGTGTCTCTTGTAAGATTTGACTAAGAAAGCATGTTAAGTGTATAGGTGATAGATTCATGTAGGAGGAAAAAAGAATATATGCTCTTTTTAGTTGGAAGCGAGAGGATACCTTGAATCGGAAGCAAAGAAACTGACTCAGAGGCATCAGTTTCGGCATTGGTACTGATAAGTTCTACTGCAGAAGTCGGCTTCTTGACATCAAGATCTGCTGGATGAATCTTCCTCTTCAGTATCCTCCTCATCAGCTATGACATTACAAATCAGTTAACTAATTCACCGAGGCAACAAATTAAGATTACACAGTGAGTCAGTGACATACTTTATCGTCTATGGACTATGAGATGAGTGGTTTACCTTGCTAAAAACAGCCAAAAATTACAATGACTTACTATGACATGGTTCCTTTATATAATCTAGCTAAATAAGAAACCAGGAATTATTCTTTTAAGTGTTTACTCACTCGTTGCATATTCTTGATTGGTGTTGCATCCTCCTTCACACGAGGAACAAGCTTCTTGGCAAATGCTAGGCCACCATTCTTTGATCGAGTGTTCATTTTCTTCTTCAACTCCGGTTGGACCTTGCTAGAGTCAAGCGGCAACTGACCATCGGCCATGAATAAGTCAGCAAGTGTTATCCTTTCACCTTTGTTCTTCTTGCGATCACTCTCAGAATCATGATCAGGTTCAGCAATGATTTCATTTGAAACCGTATATGGCGTAAGAGGAGCACCATCAATGGCTAAAATCACACATGGGTTTTCAACAATGGCATCAGAGTTGGACCCCATGTTCTCAGAACTGTGTCCAAACGTTGTAACCACTAAAGGGTTGAGTTCATCGTCAACATTATAAGTATCTTCACAATCATCATCACACTCGTCACCACTGCGTAAAAACTCTTGGCTATCCGTACAATCTTCCTCACTCTCCAGAACTGAATATTCAGTTTGGTTGTTCAAGGGTTTTGGGGGGTCAAAACCAAAGGTGCCAATAGTTAAAATCCCATCTCTCCATCCATGATCAAGCCCATCCACAAGGAAAACTTGTCTCAGAAATGCTTCTGTCTCCTTGTTGGCACTACTTTCCAGTTCAGTCTTCTCCACATGTCCAGCAACCTCATCTGTATTGAAATAAACGTACACATAAAATCAAATTAACATGTACGTTCATATACATGAAATACTGCACTCAGGTTGAACAGTAACATGATATTTATGACAAACAAATGTTGTTGCAATCAACTTGGTGATTTCAAAAAAAAAAAAAACTTGGTGATTAATATAAAATGTGAGCAATTTACATAACTCCATAAGCAAATGATATATATGATGTACCTTTTAGGACCTTGTGATGAAACCTCTGAACCCAGTTGAAGATCTATGAAGACAAAGAAAGAAAATAATGAATAATCAGTAGGAGACTAAAGATTTGATGCATGCCTACACTGTCAAGTGAAACGATGACATAATGTGCATAATTCTCTACTTCACCTTCATGACTTCGGACCAGGTTGACGAGAGCAAACTACTCAGCAAGAGAATAAGCAAAACCTTTGAATGAAATAATTATGGAGCAGAAGAAACTTAAAGCAGGGGCCAAATCGGTTGAACAATGAGATTACGACACGTGCCTAGGAGTAGGGACTCTAGAAAGTAGCTATGTTTGTGGGTAAATGGCATGTTTGACGAGCCGAAATGTTGGGTCTTTGTGGAATGATCGATGTGCCAAAATGCTTGATATGATGTGTTTAGTGTGTTTACCCTCCTCTCTCCATTGTCTCTGTAAAATTAATTCCCATGATATATTTCTTATGCTCTAGCAGCACCACATTTCTACCACCTGAAGATTGATTTCACAACCTAATTAACAAACAAGAAGGTTTCACAAATTTGCATGTTCATGTTACTCGGGGACGACGGGGAGGATGAGATGATACATGACTTATCCGGCTTAACCAATGAATTCGAAAGCCTGATCGATCAAGATGGTTGATTGATCCGACTCCCATTTGCTGGAATCACCAAATGACTGGCAAATTCCCATGCTCTATCTATTTCTCGATTCCTAGGATCACAAGAGACTTCAATGAAATGGGATAAGCACCTGTCCCTAGCATGTGAAATTTCTATGATTGTGAGACTCATATATAGTTCGTATCTTCGTCACCTTTCATATTCAAGTTTTTGGCATAAGTCATTTCGCTACATTACAAGTACATTTCATTTGCTCCTTCTTGCAGCATGAAATCACCAAGTACTGCAATTTTTAAGCCTACCACTCTGACTGAGAAAAATTATTCAGTACTGTTGGCTAGCTACGTTTAAGACTTATTCGAAAACTATCTCAGCAGGTTCAGTTCTGGGATATCAATATCATGAGTGAACAGGCAATCAGGCAATCGAAAAACAGAATGTTCGGCCAGGGTGAGAGCCTAGCTGGAAGAGGCTTCAGTAAAGGTTCCAGCCAAAGGGAAACAGAGCCATAGAAGAATTTGATGAAGTTCTAGCGATGCTACATGTTCCTTGTCTCTTAGCTACTTGTTTGCTTGCATTCCAAGGCTATAAGGCTAAAACCAGATTTGGATGGTAGCATCAAGTCTAGGCTTCACGGGGTCTTCTGAGTGTTCCTTAAAGCTAATGGAATTGCTTCGGATTCTTCTTAAAGCAAACTGATCTTTTTCTCTCCGATGTGGGGTGGGGCAGCTCTGGTCCTGTATCTGACTGCAAACCTACATCTTTTATCATAACGAAGAAAGGTTTGGAGAAGAAAACGAAATGTTGCTGCTCTTTGATATGTTAGTGTTCATCAACTAATCTGAGGAGACTGAGCACATGATCAGAAGGCTTTTAGCAAGGAAAAGGTATAACGTACAACCTTGTTGCACCCCAAGCTAAACCCACCTTTAACTTCTTATGCCCTCCATCATACGGCTATTTCCTACTTGTCCCAGTGTGTGTGTGATTAGGTAGGTACCGACTTACACAGGTTTTAAATGGTTTCATCATGCGTATTATCTTTGTAATGCCACTGTTAAGACTCACAAAGAAACCAGCGCAGAAGTCTCATTGAGGCATTTCATCATACACATTGCGGGCATCGGTAACTTACCTCTAATGTTAACCATTAGCTAGCTTGGCTGCTTTGATTCCTAATAATGGTGGTTGCCTGCACTCAAGATTAGAACCGTGTTAGATCAATAACAACATATCTCTTAACAGCTAATGTGATCAAATCAATCCCATTAGTATTGAGAAGTAATAGTGATAATGTGACTCCATAAAAGGAAAGTTGCTAATGATTACGCTCTTCCAATTAATAGAAGATTAGAAAAGAATCCTATTTAAAATGTTTGATTAGCATACAGTGTATCAGTCACAGTACCATGTTCAAGACTAGCCAAAGGGACTTTTATTGGGAGTTCCAAATAGCCTGGTAATTCCATTTTAGGCATCTAACCATTTCTAACCAAGTGTGAAGTTTGCAAGTCTTTTTCCTAATCAAACCATCAACTGAAGTGGAAATAGAAAAAAATATTGTACATTTTTCGACAATTAATATTTTAAACGTCCAGGACTCTAAATGTATAGTCGTAATAAAAACTTGAAACTAAACATGACATTAAAGTGATTGGTTTAAAATCGTAACATGCACGATGAACCGATTAATCCGCACGATCGTACTACTGTGTGGATTACTCAAAAAGATTGAGGATCATATTCCTTCACCATTATTGTAGTGTGGGTTTTAGAGGTGGGGGACTATTCAGTTGGCAAATCTAGCTTCCTCTTTATTCTGGAAAATGATTTTGCTTTACAACATGAAAAGAGTATAAACTAGTACACACACTGGAATATTGGGATACACACATTATTTTCTGTTAATTATTATTATTTTGGGTTGTGAAATTGGACATCCAAGATGTTTTGAGAACCAGAAGTTGGGGATATGAGCTAGGTAAGCTAGGTCCTTTGAATTGATGCATCATATCTGTCCACTCCAATGGCACATGCAGGCGTTCAAGGCTTTAGACAGCACAGAAGACCCACTTCGAATTTTAGAGATAGTATTGGTTTGCAGGCACAATACATGAATGTAATGTATACAGATTACAGAGGGAGAGTATATATGTACATATTGGCATATTTCTAGTGGATTATTTCTGGCTAGAGAATTTTGTGGGATCCATACAAGGCCAAAATATAGAGCAGGTAATAGATATTTCTGGGTTCAATGCTCTGTGCAATTATACGATCATGACCTTGGTGATCAATTTTGCTCCTCATGTATATATGGTGTTTGTATTCCATTTTAGCTTATGTCAAGCTTTACTACAACAGTGTTTAAGAGCACTCGAGTCTCGATTATACTGTTTGTAAAATTGTCTTTATCTTGATGTGTGTGTGTGTGTTGGTTAATTCTTACTGATGGGACTAAAAAGGATTATAGGAATTAGCATTCCTAATGTAGCCTTCGCTAGAACTAGGTAAACAAACAAAAACAATTCACAACACTTAGAACTCCATTGATGTATACAGCTCATAGATGACTAAAGTATCATAATAAGGACCAGGTTGCAATGTATCCAAGGTTTAAAGACTTAGATAGACTTTTTTTTCAAACGCGACACGTTGCATAATCACATCCTTTCGATTTTCAAGTTTTATTATATTTGACTGAGCTCAGGGACGAACTCAGAATTTTACTTTAAAAGGGACATAATTTATTTTACTTTTGGGAGGGGGGGGTGGCATAATCACATCCTTTCGATTTTCAAGTTTTATTATATTTGACTGAGCTCAGGGACGAACTCAGAATTTTACTTTAAAAGGGACATAATTTATTTTACTTTTGGGAGGGGGGGGGGAGGGGGGGGGGGAGTTTGTCGTAGACGAGAAGAATATTAGACCTCTTGTTATATCTATATTATAACTCATAGACAACAAATTTGAATCATAAGGAGAAAATTCGCATTATGCACAACAACAAAAACACCATTTAACTACACAACAAAACTATATTTATAAAATTTGTTTTATATATGCTAACGTACATAATTGTTGAGGGGAGCGACTGCCCACCCTTGGCTCCATGTAGGTCCGCCGGTGATTGAGCTTATAATAAGCTCAGGTTAAGGAAAAAAAACTCTCTCTTTACCATTCAGCCTTCCATGGAAATCTGACAATCTTCTGTTGTTCTTCGTCGTTTCATTTCTGGTTTTGCCAGATATCTGGAAGAAAAAAAAATCATATCCCATGGAGTTTTTCAAGATAACTCGATCATTCAATCTGATATGATCATTTAGAGTCTCTATCATTTATATTTCGACTACCATATTTGGATCACCGTTATCATGGATTACAACGACTTGAGGTCGATTGTGCATGGCTTTGGGGTCAACGTGTTCTTCATAGTGGCCTCAGTGGACACCCTGACCGAGCTCCGAATATGGAGATACACCATCGTGGAGCGTCTCTACACGGCCACGTTTGCTCCGCCGCCTGAGTCGATTGCCGCCAGCAGAGGAGAAGTATCAAAAATAGCAAGAGAACAAGGGAGGAAGACATAAGCAGTACTTACCTATAGTGAGCTTATCAAAAGCATAGTCAACACTAAAGAAAGAAGAGAAAAACAACCTTTTAGATTGTGACATGTGTCACTTTTTTATTTTAGACCTTAGAGCAAGTCTAATAGATTAGCCAAATCAAATTTGTCTAATTTAAATTTGAAGGCTGATTAGACAAAATGTTATTTTGTCAAATATCAACTCTAATGGTTATGTCAAAATAAAGAGACACAAATGTCAAAATGAAGAGATCCATTTCCAAAGAAAGAGAGTTTGACATATTAGGTTTTGATGTCAAATTTGATATTCTTGGATAGATATGTCATCTACGTAGATTTGACATATCGGTTACAGAGGCTAAAATGTAAAAAAAAAAATGTCAAAAGTTACCAATATCTTGCCAAGGTAGATTTTGGCATAACCATTAGACTTGTTCTTAGGTGAATACTCTTAGGTGCATTCCAGATTGTTTTCTTGTAATAATGTTAAATAATACAATTGAGAAGAAAAAAAAAAGGAGTTTGAAACATCATTTTCCTTAAGTCGGAAAAAAAATGAGTCCGAAAGATAATAGATATTATTCATCTATTTAAGGAGATTTATTCTCCATAACGTTCGGTGTGTGTCTTGTCTTAATTAGATAAGATTTAGTCTAGATAGAGATAAAAAGAATCCATGTTTTATAGAGACATTCATTGTAATAGATTGTATTAGCTTATACATGAGGCATTCTATCAATGAAAGAATTACAATTTTCAGTCTATCAAATATTCTTCTACAACACGTTATCAGCACGCTTTGAGCTAATAGCCAGCTATCGCCACAGAAAGAAAAAAAACTAACCCTAAAACTATCTCTACCGTTGCAGCCACCTTTCCACCTCCTATCTCAACATTTTGGCATTTCCTTCTTGATTCCGGTGATCCTCCTTTTGAAGCACACGCTCCAACGAACCTCGCAAATTTGACAAGATTGCTCGACCTCGAAAGAACCGCTACAAACGAGCTTCTCCTCAACGTCGTCCAATTTTTGTACCTGTTATTCCGAGCATAACACCAATCGAGGTAAATTTTCTAAACAGTCAATCTTTATATCTAGGAATAAAACTTACTTTCTGCAAAATCCTAGATCTCAGGATGGTGATTTGTGATTATTGAATATACATCCCCTAATTCCTATAGACTTGTATCCATAGAGTATAAGCGACAGTCTTGGGAAAGTCATAGTTTAGAAAAGAAAATAAAGAAAGAGAAATTGATACTATGTGATGGTTAATCACGATTTTTGGGTATGATTTTTCGATCATTTGATAATCGATTTTGTGACCGTCATGGATCACGTTTTTATCCATTAAAATTTGATGTTAGTAATCGTGGTTTTTCGATCGATACTAATAAAATATCTTTGTATTTTGTAGATGAGTTCGAATCAGCCGGTCAGGCCAGAGTTTGACATCCTTGATCTTTAAGGAAAAGAATATCATTGTTGGGTCTTCGATGTAGTTAACACATTCATCAGAATGAGACTCAACATCACTATTCAAACCACTGGGCCAAATATTATTCCACCATCAGATGAATCGAAAACTCAAGCCTTCATGTTTTTAAGGCATCATATTCATTCAACTCTCAAGAAGCAATACTTAAAGAAAAAAAATCCTCTGGATTTGTGGGATGCTTTGAATCAATGCTTCCACTACCAAAAAAACACACTTAGGTGATGAAGCAGTTTCGTCGCCTAAGTGAATTTTTTCGTCACCTACTTTCGTCGCGTAAGGTTCGTCGTCTAACAATCATAGCCTAAATACTTAAACGACGAAACTTTTTTGTTTCGTGGTCTAAGTAGCCACTTAGACGATGAAATAAACTTCATCGCCCAAGTTTTTGGACAATGAAACAAACAATTCGTCGCCTAAGTTAAACCACTTAGATGACGAAATTTTAGAATTTCTGCTGCCTAAGTGGCGAATTTTTTTAAAAATAATAAAAATAAATAAATAATTCACTTAGACGACAAAGATTTTTCGTCGTCTAAGTGGTTGATTTAAATTAAAAAACTTAAATAAAAAACTTAGATGATAAAACTATTTGTTTCATCGTCTAAGTGAATTTTTTTTTAAATTAAATGAAATTTAATTAAATAGTAATTAAATGTGAATTAAATAATTAAATGTTAATAAATAATTAATGCAAAAAATTTAATTAGGAGATAATTTAATGATGGTGGCAAGGTGATGGAGGTGGTGGTGGTGTGTGATGGTGGTTGTGGTAGTGGTGGTGTGTAATGTTTGAGAGAGAGAGAGAGAGAGAGAGAGAGAGAGAGAGAGAGAGAGAGAGAGAGAGAGAGAGAGAGAGAGAGAGAGAGAGAATGGATGAATAAGGGATGAATTTTTTTATAAGCGACCACTCAGGCAACGAAATCAACAAATTTTGTCGCTTAAGTAATTCAAATTTTTGGTAAAAAAGTGGCTGAAAATTATTGCAAAAAATTTGAACTTAGGCGATGAAACCAACAAGTTTCGCCGCCTAAGTGATTTTGAATTTTTGGTAAAAAAGTTTGGCGGAAAAAAAAATCACCAAAATTTTGAACTTAGGGGTTCGTCGCTTAAGTGTTTTTTTTAATTTTATTTAGAAAAAAATAAAATAAATTTTACTTAGACGACGAAATTTTATAGTTTCATCGCCTAAGTGAAAATTATTATTTTTTATTTTATTTTTGGTAGGTTCTTAAAAATCATCAAAAATGAACCGTCGGATGTAACCATTACATTTATACATTATTGAAAAAAATCAACCTAATTCGAATTAGTTTAGGATTCAATCGAATGAATTTAGTGATTATCAAAAAATAGTTAAAAGACGAAAACTATCGTAAAAAATAATTCGTAAACCCGTTTCCGAAGTTACGGGTGTTAGTCTTATCGTAAAAACTTAATTTATCAACTAAATATAAATTAATTTAAATTTGACATAAAAAATTTATTTAAGACTAAAAACTTGTTATATATCTACTAATGTTGTATGATTTAAGTGTTCGTATGTCTATATTCACTCCACATCAATATTAACGAAATTGAATTTAGACACAAAAATCGTTGGATATATTCACCATAACATAATATGTAAGTGGACGAATTTTCAGTAAATATGAAGTTTTTTAAGGGTTTGATCGGCACAGTCAAACATAAAATTAAACTAAAATTTCAACGAAACGGAAACGTTGATATATGAATCTTCATAACTCCGATTTTCAAACCGTCGACGCTCATAGTCTAATAATTGTTTACTCAATGCCCCCGATGAAAAAAAATATGCATTTTCCGATGGTACATGGTCATGCTCTTTGATCAAAGGCAATTAATGAAATTCATCTTGAACGACGAAATGAGTAACTTTCGTCGTCTAAGTGGTACTTAGACGACGAAAGTTATCCATTTCGGTGTCTAAGTGTTTAGAATCATGGGTTAGGAGTTGGGGGTTAGAGGTTAGGGTATGGACTTAGACTACGAAATTATAACCATTTCGTCGTATAAGTACGATTACTACGGCGGCGAAATTTTTTGTCGTTTTATGTTTCACTTAGACGATGAATTATGAGTTTCATCGTCTAAGTGTTTTTTAGACGACGAATTTTTTCTCTCTTAGATGACATTTTTTTATTTTGTCGCCTAAGTGTGACTTAGACGACAAATTTTCTCTCTCTTAGGCGACGCTTTGTATTTCGTCGTCTAAGAACACTTAGACGACGAAATTTTTGACTTAGGTGACAAAATATTATTTCGTTGCCTAAGTGGATTTTTCTGGTAGTGTTCGATAATGTCCATGATGCACTTTTTCCTGAGTTGACTGGAAGATAGGAAGCCATTAGGCTTCTGGATTTTCCAAAGATCCAAGATTACAATCAAGAGATGTTGGATCTGTAGTCTACGTTGAGCTTCTGTGAGGTGAAAAAGACTGAGAAAGACATGATTGAAAATTCGTTGAATACCTTCCCAATCTCTATGAGCACTCTTGTTCATTAGTACTGGATCGAGTACGAACATGAGAGGATCCTTACCTTCAATGATCTCATCAATAGCCAAGCTAAAAAGGAAAGGCATCATGAGATCATCCTCAATAATAAATCAAGACGAGAAGAGAAATGAGGCATTCGCCAGCGTAGGCCGAGCGACTGGTACTAAAAAGCGTGAGAGTTACCAAACTGGATGAAAGGCATGTAAGGACAAAAAGAACATTCGTTCAGAACCTTACAATCGTGGCGGGCAAGCTCCATGTAGTGGGAGAAGAGGGTGTGGGCATGGCTGCCACAGCCAAAATCTGACTTACCATAGAGATCATAACGTCAACTCTAACAAGAACCAGACTTGTTCGAGTAATAAAGGGTAAAGGAATTCCAATTCTGGAAACACATGCTACAGGTGTGGTTCAATAAAACATATGCACAAGCAGTGTCGTGCTAGCAAAGAAATCCAGAATATCTACAAGAGGCATAAGCAGTACTTGGCTCAAGAGTCCAACTTTACTGGAGATTTTGAGATGGATGTTGATGCCAATCTCGTGATTGCAGAGAACAAGGAGACGAACCTAGTTACTCCGGATTTTGAATAGCCTATGTCAAAGGCATTATCTCTGCAATAGATTCATGTTTTTGGTTTGTTTTTGGCTTGTTTTTATGCCATTTTTAGACTATTGTCTTGGTTTTGATTTGATTTTTGGATAAGAATATCTATGATGTGAATTTTCTAGTTGGCAAGTAATGGAATTTTCTCTATTTTTCGGTATATGAAAGTGTTGAGAATGTTATTTTACTACTCATTCAGTCTATTGTTTAATGTTTATAATTTTATATGGCATAATGACACAATGATACAGTAAAAACGATGCACGAAAAAGCTGATGTTTAGATCTCAAGAAATCTTTGACTTGTCGAGATTCTTCTCGACTCGTCAAAGGCTCTGTTCTAGATCGATTTTTGCATTTTTTGACCCATCGAGGATTTACTCGACCAGTCGATTGATTTCTCTTGTCTCTGTTTATGTCCCATTTCGACCCCTTCCCATTGTGGATAGATATCAAAAAATCGATATCGGCTTTAGGTTTCCTTCGACCCGTCGACAAATTTGTTTGACATGTCGAAGGGGTGCTTCTGGACAAATTTTTTGACCCGTCGAACATATACATTGACCCGTCAAGACTTGGTATCGAAAAATCAAATTCTATTTTGGGTTTCTTCGACTCGTCGAGAGACTTACTCAACTCGTCGAAAGTTATATCCCGTTTGTGGTGTTTTTGATGTATCTAAAATGACCAACCTGGAATTTGGCATCAGATATTGTTTTACATTGGCTTTTGTCATGCCATATCAACACCCAACAAGGGTCACATCCCTATTCAAATCTTTAAGTGTTTACTTAAAGTGTCTGCCTGGTCTTTAATTCAAAGACTCTCTTATTTACATTGCTTTTGTAGATGTCTGAAGGTGAGATTGAGTGTCTTGCAGATAGTGGTACTATCCACACCATTCTGCAGAATAGGCATTTGTTTGTGGATCTTTTTCCATACAAATCCTCAGTGACTACCATGATAGGTGCAGCGTCAGTTATTCAAGGGCGTAGTTTTGTAGAATTATTTCTACCTCGTGGTACAAGATTCTTTATCACTGATGCCTTATACATGCCAAAGGCCAATCAAACCTTGCTAAGTTTCAAGGATATTCGCGCCAATGGTTTCCACTTGGAAACATAGTGAGAATGGACAAGAACTATTATGTATCACCTCTATTGAATGTGGCTATAAGCACATTATAGAGAAGTTTCTGGTTATTCGTAGTGGTTTATATCTAACTACGATTCAGATTATTGAATCAAATGTCGTGACTCACACGACTTCGTGTGACTCAGAATCATATAAGCTTTGGAATTTTTGACTGGGATACCCAGGTCGTGACATGATGATCAAAATATTAAAAAAATCTAATGGTCATCCATTCTTCAGAGCGAAGAAGCATGTGGGAATACCTAAATCCATCAGTTTAGATGGGGCGAATGAGACTACTCCTCTCAAATCTGGCTCAGTCTCCAAGACGAGTGCAACACAATCCCGACAAAGTACTGTTGTGGCATCGTGTGTTATCCCACCAGATTCATATGTTGCAATCTTTGATGCACATCGCTCGTTTTGCAAAGCTTGTTCCTTAGTAAAGTTATAGGCACATCCTTCTTTTATTGTTGACAACACTGACAATATTTCATTCTTACAAAGGATCCGACAATATTCCATTCTTACAAAGGATCCAAGGTGAAATTTGTGGATATATCAAAGCGGAATGTGGACCATTTAAATATTTCATGATTTTGGTAGATGCATCAACGCGATGGTCAAACGTTGCTTTTCTATCCACAAGGAATGATGCATTTGCAAAAATCCTGGCACAAATTATTAAGCTCTAGGATCACCACCCGGGTCATCCAACCATGTCTATTAGATTGGACAACGCAGAAGAGTGAAATCGCAATGTTTTGATGATTACTGCATGTCTATTGGGATTAAAGCTGAACATCTCATTCCTCACGTTCATTCTTAGAATGATTTAGCGAAGGCTCACATCAAGCGGTTATAGCTTGTGTCTTACGCGTTGGTAATGCATACAAACTTTACCGGTATCCGCGTGGGGTTATGTAGTGTTACGTGCAGCTATGCTTCTTTGTTTTTGACCCGTAGGTCGTTAACCATTCAGTGTGCACTAATTGATAATTGGATATAAGCCTGACATTTCACATCTATGTATTTTTTAGTTGTGCGGTATATGTGTCTATTGCGCCTCCACATCACACTAAAATGGGTCCTCAACAAAGATTGAGCATTTATGTTGACTATAAAGTTCTAACGATAGTCCGCTATCATGAACCTTCAACATGAGATCTCTTTACTACAAGATTTGTACATTATCACTTTGATGAGACATAATTCCCAACTTTAGGGGGAGGAAGGAATGTATCTATGTTACGACCCAAACCGAAATTACGCGCGTATAGAGTTATATTAAGCTTTATTGCAAATTAGACGTGTCGAGTGAGTTGTTAACTATTTTTTCACCGGGTGAGAATTTGATTTGACTTTCTTCACGAAAGTTGTAGAGTATTTAATTTTGAGCTTGTAGAAATTTCCAAGAAATTTTTCGGATAAACGAGGTATTTCTTATGCTTATCGAAAGTCTGCGTGAGATATTATTAAAAAAGAAATTATTTGTAGTCGATTAAATCTCGACTGTTTGAACGCGATAAGATAGATTTTAGGCCTTTGATATTTTGAGGAGGTTAGGGTATAAATAGGTAATTTTTGAAAATTATCTTCAGAAAATTAGAAGAAGAAAAAAACCAGAAAAACTGCATGGTGCTCGACCCGTTTCACCCCGTCGATCCGATTTGCTCGACCTGACCCATACCGCCTATTCTGGTCACCTCCGGCAACGAAAAAGGTAGGGACAGAAAGGCCTTGCTTTCCTTGATTTATTGGTGTGCATATTTTTGGGAAATTTACAGGTTTGGAGGTGACCCGATTTGGGTTTATATCGTTGTAGTCGTTGCCGTTGGTGGAGGTACTCCAGGGTGAGTTAAGGGTCGAGGGTGGGAGATTTTGAAGATCTACGCCTCTTGAGTCTTTCTGGGTGGTTAGATTGGTCCGATGAAGCTCTATTACAGAACTTCGCTGCCTCGAAATTTTCGACCGGTTTCAAGCCGTGGTTTTCGAGGGAAATTCTGGCCATGTGAGGTATATTTGGAGTGAGTGAAGATAGGGGTTAGGTTGGGCTTGAAGAGATGAGAAAATTGAGGGGTAATCACCACCATTGGTGGCGGTTTCCGGAAAATGGATTTCTGGCTTGTTTACACAATTTCTGGCCAAACGCCGTCGAATTGGACTTCGGCCCAATTAGGAAAGTTGTAAGGCTGGTTGAGATCTTTCCAACGAGGGGTCAATTGCCCCCAATGGTGCTCCTTCACTGGAGGTGCATGTAGATGTGTGAGGGTCATGCGCCGTCGCCCACAGTAGTGCTCCGACGAGGTAGTTTGTAGAAATCATCGACGAGACTTTCGGAGTTGTTTTTAGGGCCAATTTCCATAGTTTTTCGCATATTCTGATATCGTATGTGATCCGTATTTATAGGACATCGTGATCGTGACTCTAGCAATGAAGAAAATTCTGCTGGACCCCAGCAGTAGTCGCAGACTTGTGAGTGGACATTTTTTATTTTCACAGTTGTAGCGAGTTCAATTTTCAGTATTTCAATTTAATTTACAGTATATTTTTAGAAGAGTTTAAATTTGTAGGTTTTTCTTTGTGATGGATTTAGTTAGTTGCATCGATGCACTGACTGTTCGGCTGATCACGGGATAGTCCAGTCAGGGGAGGTCAGAGTCCCTAGTCTGGCTGTAAGGGAAGGCGAGGATGCCTCGTGTGGTCCATCACCTATATTTTTTTTAATACAGATTGTCGACTCAGGTTAGGAAAAAACTTCTGAGCGACCACCTTCATCAGAGTTCAGATTTATTCATGAACTCGTTTTATTTTACAGAATTCAGTATAAAAGCATTAAGTCATATTTTATTATTTACACAGTTTATTATGATATTTTTGTCCACTCACGATAAAGTTTATATTTTTAAATGTCTTTCCCTAGGCCTTTCGGTTTCTGTTGCCCAGGCTGCAGTATAAATCCTGAATTTGCGTAGTGTCGTCGAAGGCTTTGATTCCGCCTGTTAGCTATTCATTTAGTAGGTTCAAGTCCACTATCAGACTTGTTCATATGTCTCATATGTTTATAGAAGTCGCTCTGAATTCCAGTTGTATTATGTTATTTTTAGTTACTAGAGTAGTTGTCGAGTTTGCTTTTCTTTATATTCAGAACCAGTGTATTGTAAATTCGTTTTTAAATTCTTGAGTTGAATTTCTAGTTCTTGTTTATGTTATTTGTTGAGAAATCCGTATGGACAATCGGTTGTCCACGGTTTGTTTGTGTGAATTTGGTTTAGAAGTGTTCTTTTCTTGCAGGTTTTTGGGTGTCCAGTTTTCAAGGGAAATTATGTCAAAATTTTCGTAGAATTTCTCAGAGTTTAGTTAATCGTTAGGATTTAATTCTAGTTTAATAGCTAAACTATCTAGTTTACTAGCTAAAATAGGGTTGGGTCCTTTCAATCTATTCCGGTTCAACATTAGGAATTGACGTGGTCTACTCCTACTATGTCTCGTCATGATCCTCACACATCTCAGATTGAGATAGAAGTGCAAAGAATACTTGATCTTCAGAAAGTAGCAAACTCTATGCCTGACTCCTTTACTGATATCACTAAAGTGACAAGATCAGATATACTTTCTGCACATATTCCTGCAAGGTTGAAAATCCCCAAAAAAGGATTAGTTAGTACCAACACCGAGCAAGGAAACGTTCCTCTTGCCCATCTGGAAGGTGTTGCGTCAGCCTCGGCTCCGACCAGGAAATGAGGAAGACCAAAATAATCCACTGATGAGCCGTCGGTTAAAAGGTAAGCCATCGAGGCACAAAATGATCTATTTATCATCAATATTGTGAATCCTTCACATGAGATTGTCTCTGACTACAGTTATGTCCATGAATCACAATTGGCATGTCTGGCGGACGCCTCAAAACCACTTGTGATGTCAGAAAACAAAGAAATCTCACTTAGAATAAATGATGTGCACATTCTTATAGATAGATCTTCCATGTTAGTTGATGATGCATTTACTTATTTCATCGCTCAAGAGATTATAGACGACGATGAAATGGAACCTTGCTCTGTGGCGGATTGCCAACGAAGAGCGGATTGGCCGAATAGGAAGGTAGAAATCCAGGCTGAACTATACTCTCTAAATAAAAGGCAGATTTTCGGTCTGGTAATGTTATGCCCACTGAATGTTAAGCCGGTAGGACATAAATGAGTCTTTTTTCGGAAGTGAAATGAGAAGAATGGGGTCTTGCATTATAAAGCTAGACTTGTGGTGCAGATTTTCTCTCAACACCCTGGAATTGATTATGAGGAAACGTCGTCACCTTCCGCTACCCGATAAGTTTTATAGTTTTCGAGAAACTAAACATGCAGCTTATGGATGTGGTTACTGCATATCTCTATAGGGATCCTTATTTTTGATGGCATTTCTATAACCAAATCAAGTAACTCTTAACCATGGAGTGCCCATGTAATCAAATTGAGACGTTCACTATATGGATTGAAACAATCTGGTAGGATGTGATATACACATCTTAGTGACTACATGATTGGGAAGAGATACAAGAATAATGACTTATGCCCTTGCGTGTTCATTAAAAGAACAAATTCAGGATTTGCTATTGTATCAGTTTATGTAGATGGTATGAATATCATTAATACTCTTAACGAGATCAATGAGACAATTGGCTACTTGAAATCTGAATTTGAGTCGAAAGTGTTTGGCTCAGAAATTCCCAGGTTACTGAGAAGTCCACAAACTGTCTCTTTTACTCCACTGTGATGTATGTGTGCATCGGCGTGCCATTGCCTTCAGGCAGGAGAATGTTGGTCGTAGCGTGGACCGCTACCTGACTTCAAAGAAGCAATTCTATGGACGGGGAGAGTACCAACCCCGTCCGGTGGATCCTTTTTGCTTAGTAGGCCTAGGACTTCGTAACTTCGTGTCTCTAGATGAGCCATGAAAATTGATACTCCACAGCTACTTTGGTGTGAAGCAGAGAAACTTCCTTGATGAGCTTTGAGAGCATAAGGGTGCATCCTTGAATCTCCAGATACTCACTCTCCTTCGAGTGAATATCTTTTGCTCGCCGATTGCTAAGGCATCTCAATACGAGAAGGTTGTTTTCCCCTTAGGTCTTTCAAACAAAATCTAAGACTTGATGATAAGATCTCTCAGGAATCCTTCCCTCTCTACGAAAGGTCATTGTTTCTTGCGTAGCCGCTGATAACGGCCTTTTATTATTAAAACTATTTCACATGCGGGACGCTGGTGTCAACCCATTTATACCCTTAAAAATAAAGACTGTTTATTTTGTGTCCAAACATTTCCCCTCAAGCCTCTAGATAAATCTTGTATGCAATCAAAGAGGTTTGTAACTATGACACGTCGTCTGGGGTCAAACGGTAATTCCTGTTCGCGATGCCACTTCAGCTCGTTTCGTTTCTGAAAAGCCACGCCCTTAATGAAGGAAAGCTATTTAAGGGCACACAATTTCTTAGAATTTCATTTCCCAAAATGCTCTTCTGCCTTCAGTCTCCCGGATTGACTAAACTTCCTTCCGAAGCCTTTTACTTTCTTCTCCAACCAACTATTCCAATCCACACCATGCTGCTTGTTTATCAAGCCAACCCCCAACCTCACATTTCCCAAAAGGCTTCTATTAGGATCATAATTATGTACCTATTACGCTCCTAACTTTATGCTTATAGCTTATTTTCTATGAATAAAGCATTGCTCTTATGACGTTTCCTGTTTTTGCTAGAAAATGTGAAGTTGGGTCAGAAATGCATTAAATATGAAGAATTAGAAACTTATTAGAGAAGACGTATACATTTTCGAGGTCATGAGAGAATTTGGAGCAACTTTGGGAAAATGATGAAATAGCTTCATCGGAAGTCGCCGAAAGTTGTCCGGAACCCGCCGGAATTTGCCACAGCCTGATGACCCACCTTGGCTGGCCCATTCACATGGAGTCCAGCCTAAAGGAGGCCCATTCAGCCCATTTATGCTTACCAATCTGATTTAGAGAGAAAGAGAAGAAGTTGGATCACATGATGTCAGTAATTTGGAGCTTAGCCTTCCATAACCTAAAATAGTGGATCATGATCTCCCTAATTAAAAGCTAACCTGTAGATCTTTCACCTCCTCTTTTATTACCATCTTAGGTTTAAAATGGAGTCTTCCAACTCAGCCAAATTCGAGCTCCCCTTTCACCCACACACAACACACTTCATTTTCACTCATTTTCCAAGTTTTGAGCCATTTTTCTCTTTAGATTTCTCTCTAGCTTCTCTCTAGGGTTCTTTGTTGAGTTCTCTAGAGAGAAGCTGGATTTATCTTTCAATATTTCTCCATTTTCTCCTCTATAAGCTTAAAGATACTTTGGAGCAAAGAAGGTGAAGTTAGTAGCACAAGGGTGGACTTGAAGAAGCTTGGCTTGCTTTGGGGAGATTCCTTGGTTATTTCTTCATCCTACTTACTTTATTGATGTATTTAAACTTGATTTTAATTATGTGTAGTGAGTAGTTTTATTTGGGATGTATTTAAACATGTGATGAACAAATGATGTCTTAGATTATGTATGATTTATGATTTTAGTGTATGTTATGAGATTGTGTGTTGTGAATAAGCAATTGTGTGTTTGTGAGTGTTTATTATGCTTGAGCTTCATGTCTAGTTTAACTTATGTATGTGTTGACCCTAGCTAAGTTAATATATGTGTAAAGAGACTAAAAATGAACCTTAATTGAATTAGCTACTCACTTAAGGCTAGATGAGCATGTAAACATGATTAGGGTATTTTCTAAGAGGTTTACCTTGAGACTTGGTTGCCTTAGCACCTAGCATGGATTAAAGCTCCTTTGAGTCTCAATAGACTTGAGGGACTCTAGTCAAGCACACATTAAATCCAAAAGGTTATTGTGGCTATTAGTAGATTCTCTTGACTTGTAACCCAATAGGTGCGAGTTGGGGGAATCACATAGACTTTCTCTAGGATTCTCCAATAGAGATTCGAGAAGGGAAACCTTCCACATATATCACTTGATATGTTTGTTGACTTCACAACGTGACATATGATCGAGATGCAAGCCCAAAATGGCTTGGGGTCTTGGTTCCGGTTCATTAAATACTTCAATGTTGGGCTCAAGTCATCTAGAGTTCGAAATGACCTAGGAACTTGGGTTCAAAACCAAATGTGACCCAAAATGTCATACTTTGGACATTAACTTGTATGAACGGACTTTAATCTAATACATAAATCGGGACAGTGTTTGATGCATCATATGGTTAGTGGGGATTTCCCTAGTCAACCATCTTTCCTTATCTAGAACTTGTTTGATATTTTTCGTTTAGGCATTGTAGTGTAATCATCAAATCAATTAACTCGTATAACCACTCATTGTAATTCAATCACCCCTCACAATGCTAACTCTCCTAAGGACTTAGCGATGTGAGATTCATTTCCACCTTTTATTTTAGTCTTTGTGTCAAGTCGTGTCTAGTTAGTCGTAGTCTTTGTGCTAAACATTGTGAGATAGGGAGTCTAAGTGCTTAATCCTCGTGGGTATGACACTCGACTTCCTACATTTATACTAAAACTTGACCTCGTGCACTTGCGAGTGGAGAACTCTTTGTACTTATGAAGTAGTCAATAGTTCATAAGTTTAAGGGGTACAAAATCTTCAACAGTTGCTAACACTTTTCCGAACACGGTGCACTCCACACGAAAAGGAAGAATCTTGGCTACATCGTCGCTTTAAAGCTGTCCGATAATGCAACCGGCTGATTGGGTCCATCCATCCAGACCCCCTTCAATCTAAACCTTTTCCAAACCCTTCACACTGACCTCTGCCACTCTGCCCTAATCTTCCGGAGAACAAGAATGGCATCAACATGATGGAACCACAAAGACGTCCTTTTCCAATTGGGTAAATGGTCATCGATTTCCACTGATGAAAGGACCTGGTACCTTGCTCATCGAAAAATCAATCACCGTCACTAGGAATTGGCTGGCATTTCCCACTTCATCGATCTATGCTTTGCTTTACCCAAATGGGGTAATCGAGCACTGTGACGACGCGAACCAGAATCAGTAGAGTAAATAGCGTAATTTTCGAGTTATCACGTAATCGCGGTTTATCGATAACTGTGTGATTTGCCGGTTTGTTTGCGACTTAATTATCGGCCGAGAATTTGAGTTGAGTCTCTTCTCGAGAATTGTAGTTCACGTGCTTTCGAGTTCGTGGGCGGTTCCAGATGATTTTTTCGATAACCGAGGAATATAATATGATTATTTGAAATTTCGGAATATCGACGAGATTACCCGTTCGTATCGTGTTTATCCGAATCGTAATGGTTATCCGTTTTGGACCGTCGATCGTCCCGAGGCGCGAGTATAAATATCGGAAATAGTCGTAAATTGTCGAAAAACACTGTTGGAAGTTTGACCAGCGTTGACTTTCACTGTTTGGGCGTTGACCAAGTTGACCCGTGGAGGAAAACGAAACATTTAGATTTCTCCGGCGGACCTGCCGATTCCAGCCGTTTCAGGCCACGACCCTTGAAGGTAAAATGTTCTCCTCGTGATTCTAAACAGTTTAGAACTTGGAATTTCTTGATTTGGTTGAGAATTGAAGGAGAAATTTGGAGTTGAAATCCTTGGTTTTTCCGGCCGGTTTGGGTTTTGTGGACGGTGGCGCTCCGGCCACGGGGGTGGCCGGAGATGTGAGGGGTTTGGACCGTGGGGCCACGGCGGTGCTCTTGGGAGTGGCCTCGATGGCTGCCGTGCGCCGTAGGCGGAGGAACGGCGGTGGACAGTTTCGCCGGAGGTGATGGACCACCGTGGCTTTCGAGCTGATTTCCGGCCACGGTGGTGGTTGGATGGTGGTGGTCCATTTGTAAAAGTTGCTCGCCTTGATGAGGAGATCAGTTTGGCAGCTCGGTCGCCGGGAAAACTCTCCGGTTGACGGCGCGCGGCGGCGGTCAACGCCGGAGTTCCAGCGACCCGTTCACTTTTTGGAATTTAGTGATTTTAATGTCGTTTTTCTCGTATTCGCGCCCCGATCGTCACCTTGAGGTTTTCGAGTTGATTTGAGTATCGGATTTTCAGTCGAGGGTTTTGAGTGGAGATTTCGGGAATTTAGTCGATTATTTTGCACAGTATTATATATTTCCGGGAACGGTTGGTTTCCGAGGTGTGGTACAGTGTTGTGGATTATGATTTTGATCCGATATATTTTATGACTATTCTGGGGATCGAGATCGTGCTTCGGGAGAGGGATCTTCCGCCGGCCCACGTGATTAGCGCCAGTGCGCGTTTTGCTCATCTGTGAGTGGACATTTCTTTTCACGGATTGATTGCGAATCTTTTATATACGTTTTACGAGCATGAGCATGCAGTTATGATCATGATTTTTATGAGCATGTGTTTTACGATTATGCATTTGCGAATATGCATTTATGAACATACGTACATTTACATTATGTTTTATGCATGTGCATGGAAAGTATTTGTGATTTGGTTTACACAGAGTATAGTCTTAGTGAACAGGGTTGTATCGATACACATGGCTTCTCGGCTGATCCCCGAGTACGCTCCGGGGGGGGGGGGGGACAGATATCCTGACCCGAGGCCTTTCTGGCTTGGAATCACGTGTGGGTCTAGGATCCCGTGATTCACACTGTACTAGCGCGAGGGAGTCCATGAGTGACCCCGCGGTATTTATGATGCATGCTCTGTACGCGTGAGGAGTTAGAGTCTCCCTCGTGTACCATTTGATTTTTATGCATTTAGACTCGCATATGTTTTTATAACATATATTATTCGGCAAAAGACATTTATTTTCGTCCACTCACTCTAACGGTTTATATGTCTTTCCCCTGGGATTTTCGGTTTCCGTGCCCAGTTTGCAGTTCAGATTCTAGAGTCTCACGTCGTGGTTGGAGGCTAGTTGTTCGAGCTACCTGTGTTTTCCAGTAGGTTTCTTCTTTCGCCTACTATTGTATATTTTGTATATATATACACTAGAGGTCGCTCTGATACGTTCTGATACATGTTTTATACGGTTTTTCCCGGATATATTATATATTACAGTTATGTTTACTGCTTATTTCTATTGAATTGATATTGAAAAATCCGGATGGGATTGGTGCCCACGGTTTGGTTTTTGTGGCATAGGATGAAGTGTTATTTTCCGGGTGCAGGTAATGGCAATTCCGTGTTAGTAGCGTTACTCTGCCGAAATTTTAATGGTTTTTGTTGGTTCACGTTTTCAGAAGGGGTTTGATTCTGGTTTAGGAAACTAAATCGGGGTTAGATCCTTTCAAGCACCGTTTGCTATAGTGATGTGCTTCTGGAATGCCAGCTGCAACTGCTTTCGCCTTCCTTGTGGGGACATGAGCATCCCTCTACTCGATTTGGCACCATATTTAGGGTTCCTGTCGTGGATCCAGTATGGAAACAAGGTGATCCTTACCTTGCGAAAGACACTGCCAATAAATTTCGACCCGGCTCCTACCTAGCCAAGATCAAAGGCTTCAAATAAAACCCTATAGCGCTAGGAGTTATTGCCTTTCTTGAGTACTAGTTATCCAAATATGTTTTTTTTACAGCCTCCAGCAAAGTCAACAAAAACTAGACTATACTCACTAAAGCTTTGTTCGAGGGCACCAAGCTAGGCCTATCCCAATCTATCATCGTCTGCCTCTACTGCAGCCTGCGATGGATATCTCTGGACCCAACAAAGTTTGACTTTCCTTGTCCACTCTAGATGGTAGACCTCTGGATACAGGTCTATTTCCCCGTGTTTTGTCATCAGGACGTGCGACCGTTCCAAAATGGGGTACTCCTAGGAAGGACACTCGTGAAGTTTCAGCATGATAATAAACTTACTTATCAGAACAACGTCATAGTCTTCTATTCACTTAGTGGCTTCTCATCAGATACTACTGAGGTAATTTTCTAGTGTCACTTTCCTGAGGATTTAGCGATTGGCTTCTTTCCCTCGCCTGAATAAAGTAACGCAGCGAGGATGATTTTCATCCAGAGTCAGGCCTGTGGGGACTTGAAAGTCCCCGACCCCAACAAGATCTACCATAAGCTGTACGCTTACAAATATTTCTCTCGCTAGCTCGGATTGACCCAGGATGTACCACTACCCTTGGTCAACTCAGTTAACTGCTAGAGCACCTGATAGGTGCACTCAAATCCTGCCGAAGCTGATATGGAAGATCCCCACTTCGATTTTCCCATTGTGGTGCTACTGGAAGAGGATTTCTAGGATATTCCTGTCATGCCTCTTATGCCATGTTTTGGTGTAACTTAACATTACCGCGCCTGGCGGGCTCAATTCTAGGACAAGATTTGCACTGTATAGCTCATGACTCTCTTTGCCATAATCTTTAGAGGCTTTGACCCCTTCTTCACTTCTCCTTATGATCAAGAAGCCCTTCGGTACGATACATCAGATGATCCTGACGTACCAACACCATGGCCCTACTGTTAGTGTCCCAAACCTTTGATATTTTAGTCTTGCCACTATTCCAGGAAGTTCTAACAATCTATACTCCTCGCAGGCCGAAAAGAGACGTGGCCCCATGAGCAGTCCTTATGCAGGCTCGTCGAAGAAGAATCGACACTCTTGCCAAGCTAGAGACTCCGACCATGAAGTAGTTGAGGCTGAGAACGAGACAGCTGAAACCGTCCAACCGGTAAGTCCTTTGTATCACATTAAGGATTGAATCCCCTTATATGAAAGCTTCAATGTTAGCTAATATCAGTTTGAATCTAGGTTACCCGCAAGAAAGCTTGGCGCACCCCCCTTGCGGGTGATGACCAAACCCTTCGGTGGGGGTAGCAACGCCGCCGTCTTCAAATTTGCTCCTCCTCCATAACCCTAGCTCAGCCTGGACAAGGCTTCAGAGCATCTGATGAGGTTGACCTCCAATATGATCAACGCGACCAACAACACTAGGCTGCCCAACGGGAAGGGCAACCTATTCTCTTTGGTAATCCTGAGACATCTCCTGCCCACTCGCCATCGCTTGAGGAAGGAATAGAAATTTCCCATCTAAGCAAGTGGCAACGACGGTCACTAATCCGGCCTTCTACTGACCTTGCTGATGAGGTAACTATTCTACCATACATTTGAAGTATGAGTATCTATTTCCTCCTTTAACTGGTTTTCACGTTTGCAGGCCATGGATCACGACGAAGCCCAACCTGAGGCTAGCCACTTGGTCAGTATACCTATTGAGAAGGGTGCTGGCACAAACATGATTGAAGAAGAAGAAGTGAATTCCCAAGTGATAGAAGTCGCTCACACAACGAGAGAAAACGCTGGTGGCGAGCGAAATGAACCTTCCAATTTTGAAGAGGTTTGTTTTAGCTTGCACGGTCAGTTTTATGCCCATAAGATTCGAATGGTAACCGTTCCTGACGAAGCGGCTACACCTGATCCCTTCTAGGAGGAAAGAGTAGAGAGCCCCGATGCTGGGCCCAAGTTAACATCAATGACAAGCACGATGGTCCTCTAGTAGATTGCTCAGAATTCCCCAGGAAAAATGGAGGTAAGTGATGACAGTCTAATTTTTGAATCTGAATATGTCCTTTTGTCACCCAGATTCTCTTTTAACTTCTCTCGGGGTTTTCTAGGAACCTGGGCTTTCTAATGCCTTGATTCTATTCTAGGGCAGGCCAGAGACTGCTCTGGATAGTGTTCCCAAGAGGGCCGCTGTCGCCGGACCTCGTTTGCCTCCGATCACCACTCCCGTTAGCGTTGAGCAACCAATGATCGTCGAGTAGGACAACCTTGTAACTGTCATCCAAAACGCCCTCAAGGAGCCCGTTCTGGACATAGAGGATTTTTACGTTCCTGGTGTTGAGTTTTCCCAGGCTTCGAGTTCATCTGAACTTGTTGTGGATGTTATATCTGTCTCTGGTCCTGCCCGCGACCTTGAGACCTTGTTTGACTGGTTCATGATCACACCTCTTGTTCCTACAGAGATTTCCCTTGCCAAAGGAAAAATACGGCCCTTCTCAAGTTCAACCTCGAGGACCCTGAAGTACTCAAGGAAATCCTGGGTGAGGTCATAGAGCTGCTACCTCTCACTCCTCACGAGCTTGCTCCCTTAATGAGTCGGTATAAACAGAATCTCCAACACCTCTAAGGGCTGCAAACTGAGAAGAATGAGCAATCCCAACGCCTAAGGTAACTCTCTGAGCTCAGGTGAGAGTGAGCCCAGCTCATACACTCTGAACGCCAACAACTCCAAAATTTCCTCCAGACTGTCGAGGATCGCCACAGAGTTTTGGCAAAGAAAGAAGCAGAACTAGCCCGACTCCAAGCAAAGGTAAGCACCCTACGAACCACCTCTGGCCTAGCTTGTGCAACCGGTGAGCAACTGCTTCAGGCCAATGTTGCTTATATCAACTCCCTCGCAGAAGCTGAGAGAGACTTTCCCTCATCCTTTGACATGCTCTCTGACACATTGGTCAAGTATGAGAACGCCAAAGTGGAAGTCAAACTAACTATTATTCGTATGTAGGCTATGGGCCTTTTTGTAAATATGTATTTATTAAAGTTTATGGGCTTTAACTAATATCAAGCCCGGATTTGCTCTTTTAATTCTAATTCCTTATTTAAACGATTGGCAAGCCCATGAATCACTTTACACCCCTCCCCCCCCCCCAATGATGGTCCGCAATGATCGACCTTATTTAGGAGTTTCCAATTCGATTTTGGGCTAAACCAACTAGCAGGCTTAGCCTACTTAATCAGTTAACTCATTCAATATCTTGAATTTGAATGGAAACGTGCTATCAAATCAATCATGTCGCTCTCCGACTTCCAAAGAACACGCCATCTCCCTTCAATCATCCGAGAATAAATGACAGTAATCATCCTTTCCAAGAAAGGATGAATCGTCATTAAAGCGGTTAGAATCTTGGAGCCAACATATCTCCACCATTAATTGGTGCATTGAACCGATGTATTTCATTGTTTTGTTTTCATGCAGAGCCTCTAGGGATAGACTCATATAAATACCCCATTTTAGCCAAAAACATAGAGCATCCATTTTTCGTTTAGAGCAAAGATGTTCCTCACAAAGCAAACCCTCTGGCTCCTCTTGAAAGGATTTCCACCAAATCTACTGCATCATGTTTCAATCCTTAGATAGTGATATCAATGCCGAAACCTGGGCTAGATAGTGATATATATGCTAAGGTTTAACCTTGGTAAAGCTGCTCCTAGTATTTCTAGGAGAGCAGAGTCTCAATGCCGAGGACGGTCCTCGCCAGCGAAACTCGCTAGCAAAAGCTCTGAACTTCACCTCTAAATGGAGCTAGATACATTATATATCAGTATTGATCTTGGAGGAAGAACGAGGAGTGTTGTGCTACCACTCCCCATTTACATGGGTCTAGGAGGTGGTACGCGAGAATATAGAAGTTGACGACAACTGACTCATTCCCAAGAGACGCCAAGGTTGGGACTGCCCCATCAGCGCTAATGATTAATGACCGAAAGGATGCATCCCTTTTGGTGGTCTTTTGCCTGGTGTTCCAGTCCCTCTTTTTTTATTTTCGTCGTTTGCATCCTTCTTCTTTTAGCATACCTTCTAGTTTGGGCTTGCATGCCACTTGCTTTTTATTTTTTCATGTTATTAGAGCTTGAGGCCGCAACGCCTTTGTAATAGTTTGTATTTCAATAAAAACATGATTCCATGTACTTGTTGTGTATATTTTTGTAATACTTTTACTAATTATGCCTTAGTATTGTGGAGCATTGATCCCCTTGACAAATAAATTAGAACAACATCGTATTACTTAACAACTTAGCCACAAACGTTGGTTTTAAAATGAAATCCACACAGATCTATAGTTTCATGATATTTGGCCATATGAATTGGCGATGTGTTTATTTTGAAGTTTAAGAAACAATTTGGAAATTACTTGTCAAAAATTTCAAAAATTTAGCCACTGATATTGGTTTATCCATAGATATTGGCTTTAGCAATGTACTATATGGGTTGCCCCTTAAGTTTGATCATGTGAGCAAAAGTAAGCGAGAATGGGCAAACTCAATTAAGTTGTTGCAGGCGGGTCATTATGTTCCCATGTAGGCATGATGTACTTCTTCAGGAAACAACCGCTGATAGGGTTCACATGGATTTTACCATTGCGATCACGAAGGCGAACGACTCCTTTTCCAAGAAGATGGTCGATGACATATGGACCTTCCCACTTACAAGACCACTTATCGCAGCCATCTAGTTTCTCGCCAAGGGGTAGGACTACCTTCCAGACTAACTCTCCTTCCACGAAACTTATGCCCCTTGTACAGTTATCACAAGAATGAGTAACCCTTCTTTTCTCGGCGCAGAGATGTTTGTAAGCTTCTAGACACTGCTCTTCTAAGTCTTTTAACTCCTGCTACATAACTTGAACATAGTCCTCGCCAATCAAGTCGTGCTGCTCCATTACTCTTAGTGAATGGACATTGAGTTCTAAGGGCAAAACGGCATCGTGTCCGAATATTAAGACGTAGGGTGTGGTCCCTATAGGGTTGTGCTTGCTCGTATGATATGCCTATAGTGTGTTGAATAGGTTGGCATGCCATATGTGAGGGTTGTCCACCAGCATATGCTTGAGGATGATCTTATTGCTTCCCTTGGCTAGACCGTTGGACTATGCATAATAAGGAGCATAATGGAGGAAATGAATATCGTGATCCTGCATCAAAGTATTGAATTTGCCAGACATGAAAGTTGCTCATCTGTCTGACACGAAGTATTCTGGGATACCAAACCTGTAAATAATATCTTCGAATAAAAACCTTCGAATGGTACCTGCCGAAGCTACTTTTAAGGACTTGGCCTCTACCCATTTGGTGAAGAAATCCATATCCACCATGATGAACTTGTGCCCCTCAGAAGAGTGGGGGTGAATCATTCCGATCAAATCCAATGCCCAACCTCGAGCAGGCCAAGGCTTTATGATGAGCTGCATATGAATATTAGGTATGTGACTGACCGGTCCATAAGCTTGACATTCTGTGCACCCTTTGGCGAAAGTGATGTAGTCCTTGAGGATAGACGGCCAATAATATCCATGACATCGTAGTAGTCAACTCATCTTAGGGCCTGCTTGATTTGCCCCTAGGTGTACTTGTCTCATTAGCCTCTTAACATCTCGGCCGTATACACATCAGAGAATGATCATTTCTTCCCTTCGCCTGTATAACTCATCGTTCCTTAGCACATAATTTGGAGCTAAAAAACAGATGTGTTTGTCGAAAGGGACATTTGGGTCTAAGAGATAAGAGATGATAGGTTGTCGCTAATCTGTATCAATGTGATCAAGTGCGGCCATATACCATTCATTGTTATCCTCCTGCCTGGCTCTGAAGGATGGTAACATACGTTGCTCTACCTTCAGAATTCGTTCGCGAACTCTATCTTGGAGACTGACACTTATAGCAAGTTGAGCTAATTCATTTGTCGCCTGGTTCTAGTAGCGAGGGATATGTTCCGGTGTTACTTCAGTGAATAACCCTAGTAGTTTAGCTGCCATTTTTGCATACGGCTTAAGTATGGCACCTGCTCTGTATTTTGTCTCCAACTGTCGTATGATGAGCAAAGAGTCCCCTCGGACATAGATGTTAGTGGTGTCCAGATCTATTAGCATTTTCAGACCAATGATGAGTGCCTCGTACTTAGCATGATTGTTGGTACAATGAAAGCCCATCCTAAAATAATAAGAAAAAGTGCCCCCGTCTGAATTAAACAAGGTTATTCCTTCCTCAGCCATGGTGCTAGTGTTGGAACCATCGAAGTATAAGAGCCAGGGGCGAGTGCAATACATAATATATAGTTCCAATTCCTTCCCTTCGAGAGCATTTATCATTGGGTGATGAGCTAGAAAGTTAGTCACTGCCTGGCCTTTGACTACCTTTTGTGGAACGTATTGCAGTGAGAATTCGAAAAGTGCCAAGATCCACTTCCCAATATGACCTCTGAGTATAGGTCGTGAGAGCATATACTTTACAAAATCTGTTTGAGCAATGACACATGTGGTAAATGATAGCATGTAGTGCCTCAATTTGTATCCAGAAAAATACAAGACCAAGCACAATTTCTCCATGGGTGAGTACCTTGTCTCACAATCAGTAAGTGTGCGACTGAGGTAAAAGATGGCCCGTTCTGTATTGGTTGTATCGTCTTGTGCCAACAAACTCCCAATTGAATGCTCGATAGTAGATATATAGAGCTTGAGAGACACTCCAGGCCTTAGTGCTACCAGGACTGGCGGGTTAGCGAGATATGCCTTTATAGCTTCGAAGCCTATTGATGAACAGGTTCCCACAAAAAATCTTTCTGGTTATGTAGTTTGGGTAGCGGCGAGAACAGTTGAACCTTTTCTGCTACATTTTCAATGAATCTCCTTAGAAAATTAAAATTTTCCCACCATTTTGTTCTTTGGCGGGCGAGCACCGCCTCCTTTTGTCATTAGGCCTTTAATCCCTCGTTGGTGAACTAAGAAACCTAAAAAGTCTCCTGCTTGGCGGGGTTCATCTTCAATTGGTGAAGCCTTATACGATCAACACTTTCCTCAAGTCGTCTCTGTGATATGTTCGATGCTTGGTTTTGACCACCACGTCATCAATATAAACCTCCATGATTTTACCTATGAGGTCATGGAAGATTATATTCATGGCTCGTTGGTAAGTGGACCGGCATTCTTGAGTCTAAATGGCATGTCCACATACTCAAAAATGCCAGCAAAACTAGGGAATCTAAATGTCGTCTTGTGCCCGTCATCCTCGGCCACCGGAATCTGGTGATACCCCATTGTGCCATCCATAAAGGACAACATCTCGTGGCGAGCTACGGAGTCCACCAAAAAATCTGCTACTGGCATGGGACATGCATCCTTTGGAGTAGCATTGTTAAGATCGCGGTAGTCGACACGGACTCTCATCTTCCCATTCTTCTTCCTAACTAGGACGACGTTAGATAGCCACTCGTTGTACTTGGCTACCCTGATGATGTTTGACATAAGCATCTTTTGAATCTCTTCTTTAACTAGAATTGTTGTCTCGGTATTCATTCTATGCATCTCATGCTTCACTGGTTTCTTTCCTTTAATGATTGGAAGGTTATGACACACCAAGTCTGGCGACAATCCTGACATTTCCTCATATTTTTCTGTAAAATAGTCAGCATATTCATGTAGCAATTCAATGAGCCTTTTCCATTATTCAGGCTCTAAGAAGGTACTAATAACCACATTCAATGGCTCTTCTGTGGTTCCCAGATTGATTTTCTCTATGGGATCCTTAACTTTAGGTAGAGTATCATCCAAGGTTGTTGGAGATAGTTGGATGGTTTTCTCCTCTTTCGATTCGTGCAGCACATCGTCATCCACGTATTCCAAGGCTGCAATCATTGAAACATGTTCGTAGTCTTGTTTCCCCATCAAGTATTCATATAGACAATCGTAGAGAGAATAACAAGACTCTGCCTCTACGTCTGATATAAGTTCTAACATTGGGATACCTTTTATGGTAGTTCAATGGTGTAAGGGCAACATTCATCTTCACTTGCATGCCTGATGCCCCATTGAGATAATTGAGAGGCCGTCACCCCTAAGGGGGGGGGGGGGAGGGGGGGCTTTTGGTCGATGCCACACATTTCTAATGGCCTCATGTCTCCATTGTAATAGTTGGCATCTATGTTGTTAGCTGACACCGAATATGGACGAGGGTCTGCTTCAATGACTTCTGCTTCGCCTGATTCCATGTTCCACAAAACCATTTACTGGTGGAAGGACAATGGCACACAATAGCTTTTGTGAATCCAGTCTCGTCTAAGTATAACATTATACGATGCTATGCATTCTGCCACGAAGAAGGTATGTGTCCCAGTTGTTGGTCCAACCTACATGTGAAGAAAGGCAATGCCCAGGGTCTTAGATATGTTACCTTGGAAACTCCGTACATTGAGAGTCGTTTCTTGAATGGCCGACTTAGGGATGCCCAAAAGTCTCATTGCTCTGATTGTAACTATGTTCACGACCGCTCCTGAATTAACCAACATTTTGTTGAGGGATATCCCCTGGACATTGGTGGTAATGTAGAGGAATCGCATGTGCATAGCCATATTCAAGGTTGATTTGTTGAAAAGCATGTATGCCTTCCTTAGTAACAAGTCGATCTTTGGCTACACCGAGAGCAGTTGTTGCTCTCATTTCTCCTCCTTTTGGTTGGTCGTCGTCGAGATTAGGTCTTTCTTTCTCTCTTCCTCCACCAATGTCTTGGGCTTCCACCTCAGCCCCCGTGTCTTACTTGAGGTGATGTGTGCTTCACTTGACTCGCTCAGCCGATGAAGACTTTTAAGCATCATAAGCCTAGAATTCTTAGTGGTCCTTGTGCGCTTGTTGCTCCTAGGTTTCTTATGGTCTCACTAAACCTTAGGGTTAGGTTCTTGCACTTGAGCCTTCTGTCGCAACTCAGGGTTCCGAGAGAAAATGCTAGGTCTGACTGCTCGGTCCGTGGGTTCGCAAGACTTCTTACCAAACACAACAATGGGGTTGGCTGCCAATGAATTGAGCCATCGCCGCAGCTCTTCAAGTGTGCGGTCCAACGTATCTAGTTGAACGAGGCCCATATCCAGTGCCTCTAGTGCCCTTTTGGCCTGCCCAAACCGATGTTCCAGGTTCCTGCGTTTACTGGGAGTGACCTCAACGCCTTTACCCTTCTCCTAACGTACCAGACATTTTCTTTGGTAATGTTCCTTGATGCTGGTTGGATGTAGGGCTTGGCGAGATCATCCTGTGCCTTGCACTTTGCTGCTGTTGTTGCTATTGTCGTTGGTTTTATGAACCGTTCGGCTACTCGCATCTACTTGTAGGCCTGCGAGTCTCTCGTGTTCAACTCCCTTGGGCTAGTGGGTTGGTAATGCTCATGCAGTGAAATCAACTCCGGGCATACCCTGACTACTTCCATCAGCTTCTCATATGATATCTTTACACCAAAATGGACATTACATCACGAGAAGAGTGTTACTGAGGAATCTGCCTTTGGGATAACCTTTTCTTTACCCTTGTGAAGAGGGTGTATGCTTTATCACCTTAGGAATGTCACCTTTGGAGGTCCAGAGTCTGTTTCCTTTTGATAAGATTGGACCTTTGCACCACTACCATGCCTACCACGAGGCTGTCGCCAATTTTGGTGTCTTAAGCAAAGTCCTCGACTTGTAGTTCGATGGCTATCTCATCCTCGTCTATCCACCGTTGAATCCTAAATCTCAGGCTCGTACATTCCTCAATTGTATTGGTCTAGGCATGGTGGAAATGGCAATACGGGAACCCCTTCCACACGTGCAGGGCCTGGCGAGGGTCCACTAGGTACTTCAACAATTGTCACTTGAATCGGGTAATCTAGGATTTCTGACACTCGAAAAACATCATAGGTGAACTGCTGCTTTGGTTTCGTCGTAGGCTTAGGCCCCCTAGTGGGTTCTGCCTTTGTGGCTGGTACCACCTGCTTAAGCTTCTTATAGAACGGTGATAATGGTCTGGGATCGCTACTTGATCCTCCTCATTGGTCGAAGCCAATCACCCAATAGTCCAACAGGCTTTAGACAATATTCTTCAAACTGAAGCACGATGAGGTTGTATGCCCAAACTTGTTGTGGTACCTACAAAAATAGTCACCTGGTCTGATATAGGCTAGGTCTTCTAGTCTCCTCATAGACTTGTAGTTGATCAGATCCTCTATGATTAGTTCATCAAGGATTTCATTCATATGATTCTGATTTTGTATAGCCGTGACGATCTGGGCATTTTTTCTGGTTGAACTCGCCTGAGCTCGTTTGATCCTTTTTCATTTTTCTTTACCCCTCACCTAGCTGGAAATCCCTATATTTCTACCATGTTGACCTATGGGTCAGGGAACGGGTGAGCATTAACTAGTGAGATTATCTTGGGAGATGACTCTAGAGCAAGCTTGCCCTCATTGATCCACTTCTGGATTTGGTCTTTGAGTTTGACACAATCCTTGGTGGAGTGATTCCATATGCCATAGAACTTGTAGTACTTTTTTCCTTTGAGTGGCTCAGTGTTAGGGAGAGGTCAAAAGTTTGTCTTCACTACTCATGAGCTGATCAACTTGTCCAGGATTTCGTGAGCCAAGTTAGCATCATATGTGTATATCTCGAACTCTGGTTTAGTAAAAGCCATTGTCGAGAGATTCACTGGACCTTTGCTCTGCTGGAGCTTCCTCGGCCTGAGCATCGACTTAGAGGTCAGCTTGATGTCGTGAATATGCTCACCTTCAGACTTGTATTCCTCATTAGCAGTGTGACGACCCGGAACAGATTGAGTAGTGTCATCAGCTAGGTCCGTGAGATTATGAGTAATAGCAGATTTCCGATAATGGATTTACTCGCCAGGTTTGATAACGACTTAATTATTGGTCGAGAATTGGAGCTGGGTCTCTTCTCGAGAGTCGTTGTACGTGTGATTTTGAGTTCGTGGGCGGTTCCGGATCGTCATTTGGATGACCAAGGAATTAATTATAAATATTTGAAGTTTCGACGGAATCGGATTTTATTGGCGATCTTCTTAACGACTAAATTACTGGACAAGAATTTGGTTTCGGCTTCTTCACGGAAGTTGTAGAGAATTTAATTTCGAGTTTGTGGGAACTTCCGGAGCATTATTTTGAGTTACGAAGATTAAGTTGTGAATATTTCCGATTGTTGATTGTTTAGTCGGATTATGTGTGTGTTTGGGTTGATCAGTTGACTTTTTATTGGTTTGGTCGATGTGTTTGACTTCGGGTGATAATTGAAGAGTACGTCGAGACGAGTTTTTTGCCGCGAGAATTATTGGAATCGGAATTACGACGAGAAAGTTACGGATATTTGAAGTTTATCGAAAAGGATGTTTGAAAGTTTCTGTTTTTGGAAGGTCTTTATATAGTTGTTACCTGTTTGAGCAAGTCAAACATTTCCAGAATGGGAGTTGACCGAGTCAACTCGGTGGAGGAGGAAACTTGCGACGTGCTCGGCGGCCTCCACGGCGGCGCGACGTTTCCGGCCACCCCTTGGCACGGGACTTGTTCTGTTTGGTGCGCCTTGACCTCCCGAGTCTATCCTCGGTCACCACGCACAGCGTGGCTCACGGTGGAGAGAGAAAACTTGGACCAAAGTTTGTGATTTTTGGGGTTAATGGTGGTTTGCGATTCCGGCCGAGTTGAGCTCAAATAAGGACTGGGTTTTGTAGCTCTCCTCACCATGATTCTAACCATGTAAGTATGGAGTTCTAATTTGATTTGTGCTTGGAGAATTTTGGATTTGAAATTTTGGGAACAATTCGGTTTTGCATGAAATTGACCTAGTTAGAGTGAGAATTGGCCTTTGTTGTAGTTGACAAAGTTGCTCAGTGGGTGATTTTGCATGGAATGGTGGTTGCTCCGCCATGGAATTTTCAGGTTGGTGGTGGCGCCGCCGTGGGCGGTGGTCAACGACGGTCAACGGCGGTCAAAGTTTGACTTTTTGGGATTTTCGACAAGTTGCATGTCATTTCACTCGAAATCGCGCCCCGATCGCAGTGGGGAGGTTCATTTTTCGAGTTGAGCGTCCAAACTTACAGTGAGGTGTTCGTGATCGTTCGTTTGGCGAGGGACTTTCCGCCAGATCACGGGTTAACGCGAACTGCGTTACGCTAGTCTGTGAGTGGACAAGTTTCTATTTTCACTGTTGATTTGCGAGTTCGTGGATTTTATGATTTCCGTATTTATTTTATACGATGATTGAGATATATGTTATTTTTGGAGGTGTTATTATATGTTTATTAGTGATGGCATTTATTGCATCGATGCTACCAGAGTTGAGAGATTCCTCTGGCCCAGAGTTGAGAGATTCCTCTGAAGCAGGGTTGAGAGGTTCCCCTGAGTGCCGCCGGGGTTGAGAGATTCCCCTGGCCTTTCACCGTCGGGTTGAGCGATTCACCTAACGTCGAGCTTGAGAGATTCGCCCGACAACCTCCATATATATATGTGTTGTGTTCCGAACTCGCATTGTTTTATATTGAGTATGTATATAAACTGGTGAAAGGCATATGTTATTTTCGTCCACTCACTCTAACATTTTTATTTTCCTTTCTCCTGGGCTTTTCGGTTTCCGTGCCCAGTTTGCAGTTCGGATTCTGGTGTCGCACGTCGTGGTCGGAGGCATAGTGCTCAAGCTACCTTGTTTCTTCCAGTAGGTTTATTGTTCTACCTACTGTGGTATACTTATATGTTTATACATTAGAGGTCGCTCTGAGTAATCTGTTGTTTATGCTATACGATTTTACTCCGGATTTCAGTAAAGTACAGTTATATTTATTGTTTTACTTTACTGTTCATATATTAAGAAATCCGGATGGGATTGGTGCCCACGGTTTGCTTTTTGTGGCATATGATGAAGTGTATTTTCCGCGTGCAGGTAATGGTAATTCCACGTTAGTAGCGAAACTCTGCCAAAATTTCTACGGTTTTTGTTAGTTCGTGTTTTCGAAGGGGTTTGATTCCGGTTTAGGGAGCTAAACCGGGGTTGGGTCCTTTCAAGCAGAGTCTTCAATATAAGCCATAAGTGCTGGCTTGTTTCTCTCCGAGTAGGATGATCTAGGCGCATAAGTTCCTTTCGAAGAGTTCCGCATGTTATCCCTCTCCTACATGGCATTGTAAGCCTTTGTGAAGTGCAACGATGAACTCGTTAAGTGAAGGATGCTTACTGCTGAGGAACAAGAGATGGTATTGGTCCTCTAGACCGTTGATTTCCATGTCAATGATGGTATCCTTTGTAAGGGGATCTTGCATAAAGTGTACTCCAACCTGAAGCGATGCAAGAATATCACCGGGCTCTCAAAAGGCGCCTGGCTCATGGCCACCAATTTGCTGATGCTGGTCTCTGGTAAAGTCATGCCTAAATGATCGACGAACAACTTCTCCATGTTGGCCCACTCCTTTATGGACTACGGGTCAAGGCTCGTATACCAGATCATTGTTGAATCGGTCAAGGAAGAGCCAAAAACCCTTAATTTCAACTGTGGGTCTTCTCCCCATGGTCTAAGTTGCAATGTTAAAGTAGCCAAATGAGTGGATGCACTCCCGCTTCCATCCCCGCTGAAGGTCTGAAAGCTGATTGGCTTATAGTTCCTGGGCCATTGCTAACCAGCATTGATATCCCTCAGCAGTGGGTAAGGGGTCACATAAGGCTTGTGAGGCTTGACGACCAGTAAGTTACACTGGTCCATGAATGCTTCACACTTCTCTTGCCAGGCGGCTGGGAAAGTCTCAGCCTGCTGTTGACTTCTCGTGAGGTCAGATAAAGACTTGCCGAGTTGCCTGATATCATTATCAACCCTTTTGAACATGTCTAGCATGTCCATCTTCTATCGCGTCAATGTAACCTCGACAACACTTAAAAGTTTGGCCCGCAATTTATCTTGCCCTTCTAGCAGGGTTACAAGTTGAGCCTTTTGGGCTGCTTGCTCTTCCAAGCCCTTTGAGAACTTGGCCCTTAGAGTGACTACTTCAACGTTGGTAGCCTCTGTCTTCTCGCCATTTTCGGCGAGCAAAGCCGCTTGATCGGCTAGTCTTTGGTTGATGAGATTGAGATGCACCGCTTGGTACTGATCACACTTGGCAGCGTACAGACGATAATTTTAATATGTCAAGGCCCTACTCTCTTCTTCATATAGGAATGTAGCCTCTTTCGTCAGCAGACGTATGCTCCTGGTAGGTCGGTTGAGGATGTCTGCAACACTGCGGGTAGGCTCTTTGGTAAGGGTCCCCTATTGTCTCTTAGAGACACACAGTAAGTCCAACTGGGCGTGCCAAAATGTTTGGCTCAGAAATTCCCAGGGTGCTTAGAAGTCCGAAAACTGTCTCTTTTACTCGACCATGATGTATGTGTGCGTCGGCGTGCCACTTCCCTGAGGCAGGAGAATATTAATCGTAGCATGGGCCGCTACCTGACTTCTAAGAACTGATGCTATAGATGGGAAGAGCATCAACCCCGTCCAGTGGATCCTTTTTTCCTAGTAGGCATAGGACTTAGTAACTTTATGTCTCTAGACGAGCCACAAAAATCGATACTCCACAGCTCCTTTGGTATGAAGCAGAGCAACTTCCTTGACGAGCTTTGAGAGCACAGAGGTGCGTCCTTGAATCTCAGATACTCACGCTCCTTCAGGTGAAGATCTTTTGATCGCTTGTTGCTAGGGTTTATCGAAACAAGATTGTTGTTTTGCCGAGAGCAAAGTTTGTATGATCGTGGATCCTGATTACGTAGAGATTTCCTCAATATATAGAAAAATATGGTGCCTTGTCCTAGTAACCTGATTCTTTGCACTTCGACTCACGTAATGACTCTAATTATCGGAAATCTTACTTTTTATGTCTTTCAATCAAAATCTAAGACTTGATAATAAAATCTCTATGGAATCCTTCCCTCTCTAGGAAAGGTCACTATTTCTCACGTAGCCGTTGATAATGGCCCATTTTTATTAAAGTTATTTCACATGCGAGCCCCCAGTATCGGCCCATTTACAATATAAAACCCTTAAAAATAAAGACTAGTTATTTTGGGTCCAAATAGAAAGACCTTGGTATGACTCAATTTTGTCTCGGATTAGAGCTGGAACATCGAGTTGGTGGAATCCTTATTCACCAGTCTGCTTATGTCCAAAAGATGCTCAAGCGATTTAATATGAACAAAGCACACACTATTAGCACGTCAATGGTTGTTCGTAGTCTGGACTCCAAGAATAATTCATTTCGTCCGCTAGATCACGATGAGGAAGTCTTAGGAGATGAAATTTCATCTTAGTGGTATTGGAGCTTTATTGTATCTAGCTCAGTGCACGCGTCCAGATATTGTTTTCTCAGTAAAATTGTTGGCTAGATTTAGCTCCGTGTCTACACAACATCATTGAAATGGAGTAAAATAAATCTTCAGGTACTTGAAGGGTTCCATTGACTTGGGTTGATTCTTCCCTTACAAAGAGTACAGAGAGAAATTTGAAATTGCCGGAAAAAGGATGATTGAATCGTAGCATGCAAGTTCTGGGCTCTTCGACCCGTCGAGTAGATCTCTCGATCCGTCGAAGGTAGTGAACGGTGATAAACCGAGAGTGTCCTTCGACTTGTCGAGGAATGGTTTTGATCCGTCAAAACAGGTACCTTGGATCAAACAGAACCAACATTTTGTACAACAAAACTGCTTTTTTTTTCTTCTGTAATAGATGGTACGCATTTTTGTTCCTACATCCTATAACACAAAAGTCAATATAATATTATATTGAAACTGAAAGAAGGTGTTTTCGAACTTATAACCATGACACAATTACATTTTTATTAATTTCTTTTGACGTAATCAGTTAAAATTTAGGTGAACAATATTATAGGTCTCATTATTTGGCCCGCGGGCCTCGGAGGTCCGAGAAGTCCAAGTTCGGTCCGGCCCAAAAAAAGCTCACAATAGACCCGGTCTGTCGAGCCGTGGGCCGGACTTGGGCTTAGTGTCTCAAGCTCAGTCTAACCAGTAAGAAATCCAAGCCCGACCCGGCCCGGCCCAAAATTTCGTCTTCTATTTTAATTTCTTAAATTTAATATATGAATTATAATTTATACTTATATGAAAAAAATTATAATAAAATAAGGAAACAAGCTACGAACTTAATGAATAAATTTTTAGTTGGATAGTTGGATTTGCTCTTAGATTCTCATTTTGCTACTTGGCCTTATTGAATAAATTTAGTTTTATATAAAGAGAATCTTTATTCCTTCTTTTGAAAATACTATATGGTTTTAGAGTTGATGTTTTGGTATTGATCTAAGAGCATCTCAGTAGTAGTCTTATTTTATAGTCAAATTTATCACAAAACTAAATATAACCACCATATTTTTAACTTTTGCTCCAATAGCTATATATATTTATAAGTCATATTGAAATAAAACATTATGAAGAGAGGAAAATATTGGAGAGAAAAGTTTAATTATTAGTTATTTTCTCTCTCCATTCTTGCTAAATTTGACAAAAAATTTAACCAAAAATTATATTTAACTTTAGTATATGCTATCTATTAAAATGAGAAAACGCTATAAATTAGTCAAATTTTTAACATTTTTTTTTTGCGACTAGTGAGTTTGACGTGTTTTTTATGTAGAAAACAATTAGGCTCCATTCGGTCTAAAAGTTATAGAGATATCCGGCCCTGCCCGCAAGACCCCATGAACCAGACTTGAGCTTTACGATTGTACTTAAAACTCGGCTCGAAGCCTGCAAGACCCCGCCCACAGAGACCCGGCCCATTTACGATCCTTACAATATCACCTCTAGATTGAGTTCGGGTTCCAATCCATGAGATTTAGATTGATCGACATATTATGGATCAGTGTTGCGGGTGCAGGCCCAAACCTACCCGTTCCTGCCTCTAAACTAAACGAGTCAATTACTCTATGAACCGTGTCCTCGGCGCAGAGTTCTAAACCCTTTGCAGAAAGCAAGCTCAGAATCCAAAGTGAGTAAGTAGTTCTCAAGCTCTCATTTTTATTCTTACCCATCTCTAGCTTTCATGTTTGTAATCTATTTATGGAAACATGCATATACTGATAGTGATGAATAATGAATTGATGATGACATGCTTGTTAGATAGTGCCTTGAAGGCGTTTGATGAAATGCCTGAATGAAAATGATCATAGAAAAATTATAGCAGTCTTGTCAAATCAGTCTCTAAGTTAATGGTGCTAAAGCAATAATAAGAAGTGATAGGAATCGATGCAAAGCTCTGCAGTGGTAGCACTGCATAATAAACAGGCCATAGCCACTTTTATTAGAAACAAAGGCAATTAACAAATAAACAATCTTCAGTCAAATCTCACTAGGAGTGGAAGAGCTGAAGAATCAGAACCCACAATTTTTCCCATCTTTCTCAACACTTAGATATGTCACTCGCGATTTTATTCTTATCACAAATTATATATATTTATAGCCTAATCATTTCAAAACACAAAAGAAATCAATTAAAGTTTTTGACCTGTCTCCTTTGATGATTCTCGGTTCTTGGGGGATTCTGTCGATATTTTTAACAGTGGCGGCCGTTGACATGGCTCTTGACGTCGAATCCATCCCCATTGGGCTTCCTAGAGAGATTAAGGTGTACGCCCGGGTCGTGGTGAGTGAAGGACGTGTTGTACACGATGGAGTTGTTGATGCCTTGAACATTGCTATTCGTGAATGAACTAAGAGGCAGGTGTGATGAGTTCCCTGCCATATTTCCTCTGTAGTGACTTTTGTCCTTCATTTTGGGCTTGCCTTCCTCGCCACTGCTGGTGCTGCTGTAGCTATGATCAGATTCATGATTTCCAACTGTTTGCGCTGGCTTACCTTGGTTGCCTTTCTTGTAAAGGTAATGAGAGTTCTCCTCACGCTGCTGCTGATGTTTATTAGGGGAGCGAATGAGCTCCATAAATGCTCCTTTGTTTTCACCTGCAATAGTTATAACCCTCATGCTAGGAGCCTCCTCAGAATCTGACGATAACTTCTTCCGGTTGAATTTCTCTTCATGCTTTGGATGATGGGCATGCATGCTAGGCCTGTGGGGCTCACGATTAATGTCATGATCCTGCTTTGAGCCACCTGTCTTTTGATCAGTTTGATCAATGGTCTTTTGGACCAGCACTGTCTTCTGCTCAGCCTCTGATGGAATCCTTTGATCAGATTGATCTGCAGTGCTGGAATTTAACTGAGATGGTGGCAAGTTAAGAGGGGAGGGTGGTGGGGCAGTAGGTTTGAGCCTATTAGGGGACTGTGGTGGGGTATTATTTTCCGGCTTAATGGCTCTAGACGATGGGTTGGAATTAGGACTAGGCTCTCGAGCAGTATTGGCTGATGAAATGGGTGTGTTTCTAGGTTTACGAGGAGAACGTGTCTGTTGTGGCTCTGAATTTGCAGTGACTGTGGGTTTAGGTGGAGAAGTTTGCGGTGGTGTTACTGCTTTAGAAGTAACCAGAGAGTTTGTCACTGAAGTAGTGACCCTAGTTCTAGGAGAGGGTACACCTGATGTAGAGGATTGGCCTACCTTGTTTCCAGGAGATGCTGGCACTGAATATGATGCTGATGTGTTGCCATTTGCTGTTGCGGGAGGCAATGCTGCTGATGGAGCAGAATTAATTCCACGAGCCGGCGACGTTGGAACAGATGCAGTGGTACTAGTAACATCAGTCGGTGGTGGTGGCGGGGAAGCAGGAGCAGGGGCAGTCGGTGGGGGTCCGACAGCAGCAGCAGGTCGTGTAGGAGTTAGAGTTGGGGATGCCGGTGGTGGCGGAGTTGGAGCTCGGGCAGCTGGTGATGGCGAGGCTGGAGCTCGGGCAACTGGTTGTGGCGAAGCTGGAGCTCGGGCAGCTGGTTGTGGCGGAGCTGGAGCTCGGGTTGCTGGTTGTGGTGGAGGTGGATCTTGAACTGCTGGTGGAGGCGGAGTAGGTTCAGCAGGAGAAGGAGCTAGTGGCCTCATTGTAGGTCGAACCAGAGGTGCTGGAGTTGGTGCTGGTGCTGGAGTTGGCGCAGGTGTAGGTGCAGGGGCTGGGTTACCTGCCGGTGCTGGACGCACCATGGAGCTTAGCCGAAACCAAGGACGAGGTTGGGCTGCCATTATTTATTAAAGGGAATGATTCTAGCTAGATTGTCTATCGTAGAATCAATCTAGTTTGTCTATCGTAGAATTAATGAAGAAACATAGGAATGGGACGCAATGAGAAATGGTTTGTGTGTGTTGTTATTTATAGGTATCAGATGTTCAAGGACAGCTACTTAAGTTTGAAATAGAAATTAAGGGGCTGAAGGTAACTAGGAAAACATGCGAAACACACCAGTAGGGGAAAGACAGAAACAGAAATAAGGAAGGCATCAGATGCAGCAAAGCACCTAATTTGCTGCTCTTTTGTGAAGGTAAAAAAGCACTCAAAATTCACGATGCAAGATTGGTATCTAGTAGAGTAATATAGAAGAGTTGTATGCTCGCCAGAGCCATGATGGGGTGACCGCTCAAACTGCGGATTCTTTGGTACCATAAACAATTTTCAACAATGAAATCCTCCATGCAGGCATGCACTTTTCCAACTTTTTCAGAGAACCCATTGTCTCATTACTTTATGCATTTGACAGCCAATTGATGATATTATGTATGCCTTTGATTTCTGATGTGAACTCTTTGACATAGGATATCAGTATAGCATTCTCTCTTAGTTTTGAATCTTATTTGTCAACCCACTTTGAAATGCATTTCTTGCAACACTAGTATCTAAGTTCTGTAACACTTTGTGTGTAGTTATGTCACTTGTGTGTCTATTAAAACAGTTTGCGATGATTTTTCGAAGGACTCTTTTAGACAAATAGTAGATCATAGACAATTCACATTCTGTAACTTTGTATACATTTCACTGTTATGTCTAAGTTGTTCATGTCTCCTCCTATTGTCATTTTCATAAATTTCAGTAGATGCTCTTCATCTCTATTTTTTGCGCAAGTTGTATTGATTTTTAGTGTGTTAGTATGTTACTGTGATTACTGTGCTAATGGCTGCTTGATATCTGAAGAACATGTCACATCGCCTGATAGAATGGGCCGGCTAGCAGTAATAGCTTATATGCTAATATGCTTATGATCTATGTACGCACATCGCCTGCTTTAAGTTAGAACCGATGGCTGCTAACGGTGGAAGACACAAACAAACACATTCAGAGACGATGTTGGGATTCTTCCTCGTGCTTAAATTATAGGTCACTAGTTATGCACATTCAGTGATGATGTTGGCATTCTTCCTCATGCTTAACGATCACAAAAAACTAGCTAGATAATTTTAGGGTCACTGTTTTAGGATTCTTGAAATCCTTCTGAGGATTTTGGTACTGCTGATGGGCATCTTCTTCTTGGCTTTGCTTGTTCAGGCTCGTGATGCTGCTACTCATTTCACTTTTTCCTTTCTTCATGTTTGCATCTTGTAGTTAAATCTAAGGGCCTTGTTCATGGGTGATGGATGTACGGAGGTTCTGATTTTGATATTTCCTCGGAGAAAAAGGAAAGGCTTGAACAACTCAAAAAATAGAGGATTTCCTACCTGTTGAATGATTCCCACAGTGACCAATTTGGGCCACTATAGAAAAAAGTGAAGGAAAGAAAGTTGAGATGGGGGTCCTAAGAATATCTGCCCTTTTTTTCAACAAATTGAGGAGGGTTATTTTGAGTACTTGTTTAGCAATTACTTTTCTCTCGGATGACCCCATTTCATATTTTCTGCTAAATGAAACTCCCAGAAGCAAAGCACCCATGCAAGCTTAGTAGCTAGTCCAGAGCGTGAAATACACACAGAAAGAACAGGGTCAAGACCTTGGATGTTCATCCGGGCCTGCTGTTAGGTCGAGAATCTGAATCCGTGACGGAGTTTGGGGATGTCCCTTCTTTTTTTGTTCTTTTCTCGATTACAACTAAATGGAGCCAGAAGTCCAGAACTAGTAGCATGTCTCTCTTTTTGGTCTTTCTTCTTCTGTGAGGAAAGAAATGTACTTATGTTGAACACTTGAACACATGAGTAATAGTGGGAGGAAAAGAGTCGATTAATACTCTGCTGGTAAATATACAAGACTAGTATACTAAAAAAATATAGTAGGTGCTTCCAATGGTACAGCAAAGAGTGGAATGCTTTTTCAACATATACCAAAAAATGTAACTGGAGCAGATACGGCATCCATTGCTTCAACGAAACACTTTACACCACCTACATCCAAAAGAAACGAATGTCTCCGGTTCAGGCTATGAATTTGAGAAAGTTGCAAATAGTACTTGAACCAGAACACAGAAGACTGCAGAGGAACTCAACTTGAAGTGTCCGTAACTCACGGCCACTTGGTGAATTCAAACACTTTCCAAACTATGTCGAGTCCAGTAGGTATTTGCCATATGAAAAGTAAAACGTTTATCACATTGAGTGCAATGTGAAGGCTTCTGGCCGTCTCGTTTCCTTTTTGCATTGCAGGTACAAGCGCAGCTGCTGCCGCCCATAGCACTGTGATGCCTGTTGACAAGTAGGAACATCAACCGAATCAGATCAAGCGTCTTCTACTAAGGTGGCACATAATTTTTCAGGTTTGATTTTATTTTATTTTAAATGTTACTTTGCTTTACCTGCTCCTGCAAACAAATGTGGACCGGGAAATAGCTTTCCTGTTCTGAACCATGTGTTAACTCCTCCACCGATAGCCTCAAAAACTCCGAAAGCGAGCAGTATTGAACCTGCATTGAAGTGTCTATCCCGGTAACCGCCTTTCACCAACTCCTTCCTTTCCTGGTAAAATTTGTTTCCCCTAGATCAGATACTCATGAAGCACACCATTTTAATACACAAAATTAGATGTGGCACACTCATTTTCATCAGTGATCTTCGCTACTGAGGCAAATACTTCCATCCCATTTAATTTGTGGTTTTGCATTTGATCAACACTTCTATTATGTCTACTCAGATACATATGATCATATAACATCTACGCAGCTCTAAAGGATTAGTAGCATTTTGGTACATCAAACATATGCGCATTAGTTTTTGGTAGTGGTACATTAGTATGCAGAACAACTAGAAAGTAGAAACACATTGCATAGGAAATCAGGCTAGTCATACCTCAGTGAGTTGCTTAATCTGAAGAGAAACAGGAGAAGGTGGTGCTTCAACTGGTGTACCATCTGGTGTAACAGGGGTAGGCTTCTCTTGCTTCTTGAGCTCATTGATCTCATTCTGGATTGTCCTGACCCGTCTCCATTGCCAGCCCAAGTACCCGGCCCACAATGTGTAAACAAACAACCCGCCCATCACAACTGGGTGCACCAGAGCAAACGTCCTTCCCTCCAAAATCCCAAACTCCCCACCAGCAGCAAATGCATCCTGTATTAGAATTGAGACAAAAAAGATTAAAACTTGATTAACAAAAACGTGATATGGGATTAGCAATGCGAAATGACAGAATTGGACTTGCCTTGGGGTCTAAGAAAAAAGGCAATGTTAGAGCTGTGAGGGGAAGAGAGGCTAACTTGAGGCTGTGGAGGGTGGTGGTGAAGAGCTTCTGTGGACCCTGCTGGTGATCAGCTGATGAGTCATGACGCTGCTTTGCAATAATGGGTTTTGATGAGTTGAGTGAGGAGGGTTGGAGTTGTAATTTAGAGATGCAACAGTAACTGGGTTTGTGGGGAAGGAGAGTAGGGACCTTGAAGAAGCTGAGCGTGGCTGCCATGCTTCAGACTTCAGAGCTTGTGTGTTTGGACAGAGAGGACAGGAGAGCCTTGAGTGATGGGGAGAGAAGATAAGAGGTGAGATGATTAAGAGATGGGATTGTCAGATTGTGTGTCCATTGATAGGGGCCTACGACCAACTCCTCTCTTTTCTTGTTTCACCTTATTGTTGAAGGAGGCCTGTGTTTGATCCACAGCCTCAGAAAAAAAAAGATGCATGCCCGCTGCGCCAAGCAATGCCATGGCACTGAAGTCACTAACTGACCTGTGGATTTGTTTTATCCTATTTTTTGTTTCTAGTGGCATCAAATTCAGAACTATCAAGAGTGACAATGTAAGCTTTGCTTCAGGCTTCAGATTGTTGCCAGTGTAGCACAAAATATATATGGAACATATATAATAAGGGTCTTTGATCTACAAGTCACATTGAGCCTAGAAAATATCTCAAAAGTCATTCAAATTAAAAACTAGCTTTCAAATAAATTGTTACTTGTTAAGAATTTAAAGTTATGTACTTGACCAGAATAAGATGGATATGGGGTAAGATTAGGAGGAATAAAAGGAGACAGGGCAAAGAGGACAGAAAATGTTCTTCCTCATTAGACGAAATGTTTTTTTTCCCCTCATTAGACTCCGAGAAAAGCTTGCTAATTAAGTAAGGGTGAAAATTAAGAATCGACGAACGAACAAAAGCTTCTATTGAGGATTGATGTTTGGTGGCGAACCGGCGGTGATTAGTTACAAGGGAATGAAATTTGTCGACCACAAGAGAAACATGGTCATCAGACCAACCCAATCTGCTTCTGTCCTGTGGGCTTATTCATTTAACTCAAATTGGATTAACTACTATAAGTTAATCATGATTGATAAATAAGTCTACGTGGCAAGAGTTTATTGGTTTGGTTTGATGACGACTTTCTTATTGTGATTGGCAAATGTAAAGTCAGTTGTAAGGCTTCTCCACTTAACATGAGCCTCGCCAATCTAGTATAGAAATTCTTGTTTGATACAAACTGAAGATAGGCTAAACACTTCATTACCAAAAAAAAAACAAGAAGATAGACTAAACACTAAGACCCTCTCACACAGCTTACATTAAGTTGATAGAAAAGAAGAGCACTACTAGCACAAACTGAGATGAAATTATCCCAAAAATGAAGATTATGTGTGAGTTGTATGCTCCCAAACTGCGAACTTGTATCTCCAAAAAAAAAAAAAAACTGCAAATTTGTCAGCTATAAAACTTGTCTATCTAAAAATATGGTGGAAGCAAACTTGAAATTACGATTTAAATACCTATTATTTTAATAAATACTAGAAAATGTACACTTGTTATGCATGTGATAATCAATTTTTTTTTAAATGAAGAAAACAAATTTTACACGTGTAAACTGTAGTAGTTTGAGAAAAAAGAGGAGAGTAAGAGAGATATTGAAATATTTTTATATTTAAATTAATTTTTTTAATTACTAAAAAACTCTTAAATAATTATATTTTACTATAGTGTAAATGGTGTTTTTGGAAGAATCGACAAAAGTGGGGAAATAATCCCGCTTTTAATTTCTTAAAGAATAGTATAGATATTTAAAAAAAAAATTAGTCTAGATATTATAGAAACTTTAGCTCTAATTTAAAACAATTTGTTGAGTATTGATCCATTTAGATATCAAGTAAATGTGTAATTTTTCTCAAAAAAAAAATTAAATGTGTACCGTACAAATATTAACATATATATATATATATACACAGTTTTCATCAAGTCCGAAGCTTCATACTGAAATTTCGGTGTGAAGTTGCATTTTACACAAAATCAAAAACATAATTCGATCATAGAAATCAATCATCTTTTAGATACATATGCAAGGATCGGCCATGCAAAATTTCAACTCAATCGGAGATGTTTTAACCATTTGATTGTGGCATTATTTAACAATGCACACAGATTGTACAATTTAGTTCAAAACTTGAATGTGGTGATCCAATGGTTAAAATATCTCCGATTTGGCCGAAATTTTATATGTTTGATCCTTGCATGGGTATCTAAAAGATAATTGACTTTAATGAGCGAATTACGTTTTCGATTTTGTGTAAAATGTAACTTTATACCGAAGTTTCAGTGCAAACCTTCGTACTTGATGAAAACTATATACATATATAAGAATTTTTTTTCTGTGATACCTGAACTTTCAAAAGTATCAAATACATACCTGGTCTTCCAAAACCTTATCTTTACCATACCTAGAACACATTTTTCGTCAATCTCCGTCTCTTTTGCTGACGTGGTAAACAAAAAGTTCAAATTCAAAGAGTAAACAAGTACTTTTAAATATAATTTTAATTTTACTATATTATTAATTTTTGAAAAAGAATTTTATATGTTTTATGAGTTGAAATTGAAAACTGGAGCTGGGGAGAAGAAGAGGGTCACATTCACACAGTTTGTATCGTGCTCCTACAGCACGGCGTCGTCGATGAGAGAGAACCCAAATACCACATCTCCAATGCACAACCAGAACAAAAGCGAAGATGAAGAAGAGTGAGGCGAGCAGTAGCATTAACCACCACCACAGAGCTGAAAACGTTGTCGTCAATTGCGGCAAGAATAAGAGCACTTGCGGCTACTGTAAATCTAAAGCTCGCACCAGTTTTTGATGTTTTGTGCAGGTTTGTGGGCGTATAGTATTACGATCGATGACTACCAAGGTTGGATTTTTGTTGGATTTTTATATAAAGGTTAGGTTTTTGTTGGATTCTTATTGCACTATTAGTGTATTGGTAACTACTGCAGTGAACTGATGATGCCGTGTTATCTTGATTTTTTTGGCTATGCTTTTAGATCTTCTTGACCGGGGTTGGAAAAGATCAGGTTGTTTTCTCTACAAGCTTTTGAGATGGAGAGGACATGTTGCCTTTCTTATACGATTCGTTTTAAAGATGGAGACGGAGTGGTGGTGGTGTGGTTTTTGTTGGCGACAGAGTTGTGACGGTGACGGTGGCGGGAGGTGAGGCAGAGGGAGAGGAGGAAGAGGATGACAACGACGAGTGTTAATATGTCTTGAATCAGGTTTGTATGTCTGTAGTATCACTGTTGGACTTTGGCTTTCTGTTGGGCCTACCATTCGGGAGTGTGTATATATATATATATATATTTTAAATTATTTAACCTAGTGTGATATTCTGTAATCTGTAATCTGGTTTCCTCAAGATAATAAAATTGTTCTCCTTCTGCCGATGGACGTAGTTAACATATCGTTAGTGAATCACGTAAATTTGTATTCTTTCTTACATTCGTTATAATAAATTGGTATCTAGAGCGTCAGGATGTCTAGGTTGATTGTGAAGATCGACAAATTCACGGGGAGGAACAGTTTTAGTTAATGGAAGATTAAGATGCGAGCTTTGTTAAAGGAAAAATGGTTGTGGGCGTCGCTGACGAAGAAGTCATGGGATCCCGAATCCGCTGAGATGGCTAGTCTGGAGGAGAAGGCATACTCGATAATTATGCTGTGTCTTGCAGACTGCAGACGATATCATCACTGAGATCGCAGAGGAGGAAACTGCATCTGATCTGTGGTTGAAGCTTGAGAGTCTATACATGACGAAGTCTATAACCAACAAGTTGCTTCTAAAACAACGTCTGTTTAGTTTGCGAATGCAAGAAGGGGCGCCTCTAGGAGATCACTTATATCAGTTGAATACAATTCTGTTAGAGTTGCGTAATATTGATGTTAAGATCGAGGATAAGAATGCTGCCTTAATTCTGTGGGTATCTTTACCATTATCGCATGAGAGTTTTGTGCAATCCTTTATTGTTGAGAGAGATACTATGACTCTGGAGGAGGTTAGATCATCTCTTCATACCAGAGAGTTACGTCATAGGGCGACTGGTACAGGTATAGATAATCAAGCTGCTGGGTTAGTAGCCAATGGGAGTAAGGGACATGGATACTCGGAGAAGAAGAACTTCAAGAAACCAGTTTCTAAGGGTCCTAAACCCAACGATGTATGTAACTACTGTAAAGAGAATGGACATTGGAAAAGGGAATGTCCAAAGAAGAAGAAGCAGGGGAAACCATCAGGTACTGCTCCTGTAGCAGAAGATGACACCAATTCAGGAGAGGATACTGCCTTAGTTTCTGATGATCATACACATCGCATTGATGTGTGGATTTTAAATTCTGGGGCATCTTATCATATATGTTCGCGCAGGGAGTGGTTCACTACCTATGAGCAAGTTAATGGAGGCAACGTTTCTATGGCTAACAGTTTTCCTGCAAGGTGGTTGGAATAGGCTCGATTAAAATACGAACACATGATGGTAAATTCTGGACATTGAACAATATTAGGCATGTTCCACGCATGTCAAAGAATCTGATATCACTAAGTTATTTGGATAATAAGGGTTTCAGTTTCAAAGGTGAAGGTGGAGTTTTACGTGTCTGCAAGGGTTCTAATGTGGTTCTGAAAGGTGTCAAACGGGGTACTTTGTATATTCTGCAAGATTCTACGCTGTCAGGTTTTGTTGTTGTTGCATCATTGGAGGTTCACAATAATGATATGGCAAAGTTATAGCACATGAGACTCGGTCACATGAGTGAAAGAAGGATGCAAATTCTGTCAAAAGGGGATCTTCTTGGTGGCCACAAGGTCAAGGATCTTGTATTTTGTGAACATTGTGTCTTCAGGAAATTACATCGCAGTAAATTTCCTAAAGCAGTTCACAGAACAAAAGGCACACTTGATTACATTCATTCTGATTGTTGGGGTCCTTCTTGCGTTGAGTCTTTAGAAGGTCAGAGATATTTTGTGTCAATGATTGATGATTTCTCAAGAATGACTTGGGTAATTATGATGAAGCATAAAAGTGACACTTTTAAGAATTTCAAGCAGTGGAAGACGTTAGTTGAAAATCAAACAGGGAAGAAGATTAAAAGGCTACAAACTGATAATGGCCTGGAATTCTGTTTGTCTGATTTTAATGAGTTCGGCAAGAATGAAGGGATTGCTAGACATCACACAGTCAGGAACACACCGCAGCTAAATGGTGTGGCATAACATATGAATCAGACACTTCTGGAGAAAGCTAGGTGCATGCTCACTAATGATGGACCAGAAAGAAGGTTCTGCGCAGAAGCGGTTAGTACAACATGTTATCTGATAAATCGTGGACCTCACACAGGTATACATCTCAAAACCCCTTATGAGGTGTGGTCTGATAAGCCTGTTGATTACTCAAGTCTGAAAGCTTTTGGTTGCACTATTTATTATCATGTAAGTGAAGGTAAATTAGAACCAAGAGCTAAAAAGGCAGTATTTGTAGGCTATGGGGATGAAGTTAAATGGTACAGAATCTAGTATCCATCTGAAAGAAGGGTGATACTTAGTAGAAACGTAGTCTTTAATGAAAATTCTATGTTTAACCCTTATGTGAAGTCTATTGTTGTATCAGAGAATGGTAGAGTTGAGAAACAGGTGGAGCAGCAAGACACTCAAGATGAGAGTGAATCACAGCAAGAAGAATAATGTCAACACTCACATTCAGAAACAGAGCCACTAGTAGTTAACCAGCACAGTTTGGCTCTTTATCAACCTAGGAGAGCAAACTTTGGGAAGCCTCCCAGTAGGTATGGTTTTGAGGACATGGTGGCTTATGCACTACAGGTTGCTGAAGAGGTGGATCCCCACGAGCCATCCACTTACAAGGAAGCAGTTACATGTACTAAGTCTACCCAATGGATTGCTGCAATGGGAGATGAGATAGAGTCACTTCATAAGAATTAGACTTGAGAATTGGTCAGGCGACCTCAGGAGAGAAAAGTTATCACTTGCAAATGGGTTTTCAAGAAGAAGGAAGGATTGTCACCTGCTGAGGGTATCAAGTATAAAGCTCGGGAAGTTGCAAGAGAGTTTCATCAGAAAAAATGTGTAGACTACAATGAGATTTTCTTGCTAGTGGTCAGACATACTTCTATCAGGGTGCTACTAGCTGTAGTTGCATATCAGAATCTGGAGCTCGAATAACTAGATGTGAAGACAGTTTTTCTACTTTGAGAGTTGGAGGAAGAAATATAGATGACTCAGCCAGAAGGTTTTCAAGTTCCTGGACAAGAAGATTATGTTTGCAGGTTGAAGAAATCTCTGTATGGACTAAAACAATCACCGAGGCAGTGGTACAAGAGGTTTGATAGCTATATGATAGAGAATGGCTACACGAGGAGTCTGTATGATTGTTGTGTCTTCTACAACAAGGTAACAAATGGTTCTTTCATTTATCTGGTCCTCTATGTAGATGATATGTTGATAGCTGTAGAAAACAAGTCAGATTTTCAAAAGTTGAAGGGTTTTCTTAGTGCTGAGTTTAAGATGAAGGACTTGGGTGCAGCTCGAAAAATTCTAGGAATGGAGATCTACATAGATAGAAGTCAAAAGAGGCTTTTCCTATCACAGAAGGATTATATTCAGAAAGTACTGTCAAGATTTGGCTTGTCTACAGCAAAACCCATAGATACTCCAAGTGCTACAAACATTCATCTGTCTATTGCGTTTGCACTTAATTCTACTGAGGAGAAGGAGTACATGTCTCGAGTTCCCTATGCTAGTGCAGTAGGAAGCTTGATGTATGCTATAGTCTGCACTAGACCTGATCTTGCACATGTTATCAGTGTTGTTAGTAGATTTATGGGTGAGCCTGGAAAGGAGCATTGGCAAGCTGTGAAGAGGATTTTTTGTTACCTTAGAGGTACGTCTAATGTTGGTCTCATTTATGGAGATGATACACAGTGTTTAGTAACAGGTTATTCAGATTCTGATTATGCTGAAGATGTTAACAGTAGAAGACCTATGACTTGTTATGTTTTCACTCTTGGTGGTTCTGTTGTTAGTTGAAAAGCTATTTTGCAGCCTACAGTGACTTTGTCTACTACATAGGTAGAGTATATGGCATTGACAGAAGCAACCAAAGAGGGAATCTGGTTGAAATGACTGGTTAGTGATTTGGGTCTACATCACGATCAAGCTATAATGTATTGTGACAGTTTAAGTGCAATCTGTTTAGAGAAGGACCAAGTTCATCATGAGAGGACTAAGAACATCGATGTCAGGTATCATATTCTGAGAAGTGAGAAGAAGATTAAGGTGAACAAAGTGGATACTGCTGATAATCCAGCTGACATGTTCACCAAGTCAGTTCCACAGAGCAAGTTCCAACATTGTTTAGACTTGCTAAATGTTAGAAGTTGTTAGTTGCCATTTGGGGGCAACATCTGGGGCAAAGGAGATGGTAGTACATCTGGCACTATTATGGTGCATCTGGTACATCTGGATATATGTGAAAGGATTCAAGTCAAAGTGAAGATTTGTTAATATGCCTTGAATCAGGTTTGTATGCCGGTAGCATACGGGGGCCTTGTTGTGGACTTTGGTATTCTTTTGGGCCTACCATTTGGGAATATATCCTTTAGGTTATTTAACACTAGGTCAAGGTGGAGATTTGTTAATATGCCTTGAATCAGGTTTGTATGCCGGTAGCATATGGGGACCTCACTGTTGGACTTTGGTATTCTGTTGAGCCTACCATTCAGGGGTATATATATCTTTTAGGTTATTTAACCTAGTATGATATTCTGTAATATGTAATCTGATTTCTTCAAAATAATGAAATTGTTCTCCTTCTGCCCGTGGACATCGCTAACATATCCTTAGTGAACCACGTAAATCTGTGTTTTTTCTTACATACGTTATAACAATGAGGGAGCCAACGAGGATTCCGATGACGACCCAGAGATGTTAGCCGAAGATTAAAGTGGGTTTGGAGAGCTCCGGGTCGGGTTTCATATTTTCCGGCGAAGGAGAGAGAAAGGTCGTGGATGACATCCGAGTCAGATTTGATCAACCGAGTCGAGTTCGACCCAACTAAATCCAGAAATAACAAAATAAATCGAAAATAAAATGGTGATAGAAAGCATGCAAATTAGTACTTTATACTTTGATTTAAAATTTTCGTTTGCCACATCATCAAAGTTACGGTTATTGACAAAAAGTTGGTTCTAAGTATCAAAGTATCACCAAGATACGATTTTTGGAGTTCATGTATGAAATTGATACTTTTGAAAATTCAGGTATCAAATTGATAAGGCCAAAAAAATTTAGGTATCTGTGACGACCCGAACCAGAATCAGTAGAGTAATCAGTACGATTCACGAATTTATGCTTAATCGCGATTAATCATTAATAGAGTGGTTTGTCGGTTTAGTTTGCGACTTAAATATCGGCCGAGAATTTGAATTGAGTTTCTTCACGAGAGTTGTAGAGCACGTGATTTCGAGCTCGTGGGCGGTACCGGATGATTTTTCTGATAACCGAGGAATATAATATAATTATTTGAAGTTTCAGTTTATCGACGAGTTTATCCGTTCGTTTCGTATTTATCCGAATCGTAATGGTTATCCGTTTTGGACCGTTGATCGTCCCGAGACGTGAGTATAAATATCGAAAATAGTCGAAAAATTGTCGAAAACACTGTTTGAGGTTTGACCAGACGTTGACTTTCCATTTTGGGCAGTTTGACCGTTGACCGTGAGGGAGAACTTTCCCGTTTGAATTTTCGCCGGCCGACTTGGATTTTCCGGCCACCTCCAGCCACGTGAGGGGTATAATTCTTCTTGCCTTGAGTATCTAAGTTGTTTTGTGTTTGAAATCGTGAAATTTGGTGATGAATTGGTTAGTTTCGAATCGGGTTTGTTTGCTGGAGTTCGCCGGTGACGGGGGGTGGATTTCCGGCGAGCTACGGTGGCGGGGGAGTGAGGGTTTCGACTCCTCTTGCCCCTGTAATGCTTCCCATAAGGTTGAATTGGGTTGAAGTGGAGGTTTTGGGTGAACCCGAGTTGGTTGCCGGAGTTGAACTCCGATTCAGTTTCGAGCTGTTTTGGAGAGGTTCCGGTGAGAATTGGGTCTTGTGGTAGTTGGAAATTGTGTTGGGCTTGAGGGAGATCTTGGGAACTGGAGCTTCCTCGCCGGAGAAACTCTCAGTTGACGGCGCGCCGCCGCCGGCGGTGGCGGTCAACGGCGGCGCTCCGGCGAGAAAGTTGACTTTTCAGTTTTCAATGATTTTAATGTCATTTTTCTTGTAATCATGCCCTGATCGTCGTCTTGAGGTTTTCGAGTTGATTTGGGTATCGGATTTTCAGTCGAGGGTTTCGAGTGGAGATTTCGGAAATTCAGTCGATTGTTTTATACAGTTTTATATGTTTCCGGGAACAGTTGGTTTCCGTGGTTAAGTACAGAGTTGTGAGCTATGATTTTGATCAGATATGTTTTATGATTATTCAAGGGATCGAGATCGTGCTTCGGGCGAGGGATCGTCTACCGGGCCACGAGATTAGCGCGAGTGCGCGTTTTGCTCACCTGTGAGTGGACAATTTCTTTTCACGGATTGATTGCGAGTCTTTATACACGTTTTACAAACTTGAGCATGCATATGAGATTATGTTTTATATGAGCATGTGTTATACGATTATTCTTATACTATTATACATTACGTATATACATTTAAATATTACCTTATGCATTTGCATCGAATTATTTATGATTTGGTTTACACAGAGTACAGTCTTAGTATATGTTGTTGTATCGATACACTCACATCCCGGCTAATCCCCGAGGGTGCCTACCAGGGGGAACTGTTTCTTGTGCCGATGTAGTTTCGGGTGGAAACAGATATCCTGACCTGAGGCCTTTCTGGCTAGAATCACGTGTGGGTCTGGGATCCCGTGATTCGGACTGTACTAGCACGGATGTGTCTACGAGTGACTCCGTGAGATTTTCCATGCATGCTCTGTACGCGTGAGGAGTTAGAGTCTCCCTCGTGTACCATTTGATTTATATACATTTGACTCGCATATGTTTTTATAACATATATATTATTGGCGAAAGACATTTATTTTCGTCCACTTACTCTAACGGTTTTCATGTCTTTCCCCTGGGCTTTTCGGTTTCCGTACCCAGTTTGCAGTCCAGGTTCTAGTGTTTCACGTCGCGGTTGGAGGCTAGTGATTCGAGCTACCTGTGTTTTCCAGTAGGTTCTTGTTTCGTCTACTGATATAGATATTGTATATATTTACACTAGAGGTTGCTCTGATACATTCTGATACATGTTTTATACGGATTTTCTCAGATATATTATATATTACAGTTATGTTTACTGTTTATTGATATTGAAATGATATTGAGAAATCCTGATGGGATTGGTGCCCACGGTTTGGCTTTTGTGGCATAGGATGAAGTGTTATTTTCCGGGTGCAGGTAATGGCAATTCCGCGTTAGTAACGTTACTCTGCCGAGATTTTAATGATTTTTGTTGGTTCGTGATTTCAGAAGGGGTTTGATTCCGGTTTAGGAAACTAAATCGGGGTTGGGTCCTTTCAGTATCACAAATTTTATTTTCATATATATAATTATATATATAAGAAATTGTACGATGGAGTGCATCTATCTAAACTTAATTAATTTTATAATTTTGTTGTTATTGTTGTAAAACGAGACTATTTTTGTGTAATTTTGTTCAATTTTTTGTAAGTGCACAAACATATTTTTACAAATTTGTTGAGAACAAATCAAAGTCAATGTTGTAATTTAGTTCAATAGTTTGTAAATAATACAAAAAGTGGTTGCAATTTTGTTCTAAATGTAGTAAATTCTTGTTCAAAAAGTTGTAATTTTGTTCAACTAATTGTAAATATTATTTTTAGATAGATCTTATCTACCATACCCTTACCTCTTATATATATATATATATATAAAAGAAATTTTTTTCTTACGACAGTTGAGGGGTAGAACTTTCAAAAACTCATTGATTGCCCTTCTACGAACCTATCTCTACATGAAAAAGAAATTTATCATATGAGGGCAAGATAGTAGTCAAGTCTTGCCGAACCTGTTCTCTCACGCACAACATTTGACGAAAAAATTGAAACTGTTTCCAATCTTACTTCCTCCAACTACTCTCCCACTGTAATAAAAAAAATTTGCTCTCTTTCTCTCTCCCTCTCTCACCCTGTTAAAAACCCAATTTGGGGAATATGTGTCGTTCAACTTAAAATGGCTCTCTCAAAGGAGTCGGCATTCTCAACCACGTCTACTTCGCGTCAAATTCCCTCTAGTTTGGCCATTTTGTAGAAGATGTGCAGTACATTATGGACTTCGAACTCTTCCAAAAAGGTCCCAACTCAATTTTGATTTTGATTTTGATTTCAATTTTAGTATTGATAAATGAGTTTTTGTTCAATTTTGATTTTAATAAGGGAAAATTGAAGTCTTGAGATGAGCAATTAAAAGCTTCGAAGGATATTCAAATTTTAATAATTGTCATCTTCATGAAGAAATAACGAAGTGGGAGCTTTGATTAAGGGTGAAGATTATATGCTTGAAGCTCAGCCTTAAGAAACACTGTGGGTAAGAGACCTAAACCCCAAATTTGATTAATTTTGGTTGTTCAATCGTGTGTATATATATATATATATTGAAATTAGTTTTGCAATGTGTGGGAAGTTAATATTGAAGTTGTTGAACAGTTTTTCCCATCTCTCGAAGCCAATTAGAGAAGAAATGAGTATCTATGAATTCAGTTTTTTTTCGAAAGAAATTGGTATAGTTCGGATTCAATTTCATATGATTTTGTGTTGTTTGCTGCATTTCTATAAGAAAATGTTTGTAGTATGTTTCTTTAGTAAACTGTTTCTCAGTGTTGAATTCTCACAAGCATGAATACATGAAAGTTGGTATGCAGAAACAATTGGACAAAGATAAAAAAAATTAAATAAAAAACTCTCTTGGATTTCTTGGGATATTATCTAAACCTAATTGTTCGGTTTAACTCTCGATCTTTTGCTATCAATGTTCCAATTTTTATATTAAATTTTAAGTTTTGTATATGATCTGGTTTCCTTCGATGATGCTCTGGTTTTTTAAATGAATATTTAAGTTTTCAATTATGGACTTTTGACTTTTCTAACTTACTGAGTTAGATTAACTTGAAAGGTGTGTTGCGTTAGTCGGCCTTGCAGATCTAGGTTGCATGGAACCTTGAAAAGAGCAGCGATTCGCGCTTCTGAAGCGGTAGCGTGGCGGAAGCGTGATAGAAGTGCGCTTCCTAAAAAAGTTGATTTGGAAGCGCAATTGAAGCGCGAGATTCCAAATTAGAAATGCAAGGATGGTAAATGAGTAGGAAGCACATGGGTATATACTAATTAAACACAAAATTTAATTCTATTGATCCATCTCAATTCCATAGCCTCCCGCAGTCCCTTATTCATGCCTCTGAGGAGTCCGATTTGAGCTCAAATATTCAAATTTCAAAGGTAGTCTCTCATTCTCTCTCTTTTTCTTATCATGGGTGGCGTGTTTGACTGTTTGCTTTCTCTATCAGTATTCAGTATTCTGGTATTCTGTTCTTTAATAGATTAATAGTTTTTGTACTCTGTATGTGCTTATCTCATAATGACTGGGAAAAGAAATCGAGCTATCAACGCCATCGGATGCAATATTTTAACTCAACTGTTTTCTTCAAATGTATGTAGCTCGGTCTAGGGGGGCTGGGACATCTCAGTGAAGGAGGTCCTTACCCAGGTCGGCCCAAATATTTGCAGATTTCTCAACTAGCTTCAGTAGCCTATATGTATATGTATTTTATGATGCACATGTGTGTGATGGGTGGTAATGAGTTATGACTTATTGATGGGACTTATGGGCTTACGAGCATAGGACGAGCATATGAGAGAAAATATAGAGCAGCTGCGTTGATATAATTTGTGAGATTTTTATTCATGAATTTAATTTTTATGATATTTAGCTGTCTATATAATATATATTATTTTATTCCAACACTTTTAAAACGCTCCCACTTCCAAAAAAAAATTGAAAAAAAAAAACACTTCCACGCAACCGCTTCCGTTTCTATGCAACCTAGTTGCAGATGATCAATCATTTGATATTCATTGATACATTGAATATATACGCAATTGACTAAAATTATACCGAAATACATACACAGGTGCATCCGACAATTAGTTTATGAGACCCGTTAATTTGATCAAGTAAGCACCAAGCTGGGTTACCATAGTTTCAACTAGATGGCTGATTGATAATCGACACATGTTTGATAAATATACTGACAATTGTCATGCTGCGCAATGCTTTTCTGCACACGTATACATAAATAAACTAACAATTTGCACGCACAGCGCGACGTTCTTCCGCACGCGCATATACTCGTGTATGAAGGGTTGTATGTGTGTACATATAGTCCCTATTTAGAACGGAACTTCGTTTTGAACACAAACTACCTTAATCAATGTTGTGTGTGTGTATATATATCGACACACACCAACTGCATGTTGTCCGACTCTTATCTAAGAAACACAGATATTGAGTTCTATGTTGCAAGTACATAGTCCGACTATTGATAGCATGTGTGTACTAACATGCATGCTCTTAGTTAGTTCATGAACACGAATTTTAAAGCGTGTGCAGTTGGGCTTTTTTCTAGTAGTGTCAGCATATTTATCAAGATTCCAGTGGCATCTTCATCGGTAAGCTCTGTGTAATTCATAGAAAATCATAAATAGAAACTTCTGGAGCACGTTAAATTTTAAAAATTAAGAATGCCCAACGATTAATTTCCATTTGTACAAGAAAACAAAGGGCCGGTCGAATTCCGTTCCAGAAAGAAAGAGATGGTTTGTGCATGACCTAAAGCAAGAGAAATATCAAAGTTCAAGTCTTCGATCAAAGTTTAGACCACACATCTGTGCTAGCAATTGGATCTTATATGTGATATGACAGACTCGATCATGACTCATGACTCCGAGTCTTTGAGGCTCAAATGCTCTTAGCCATAATCTTTGTCATTCCAATTATATGTACTTCATTCTGTACACGTAACTGTGATCTTTGTTGGTAGTTATAATTGATCCAATACCAACCTAGCAGCTGGCATGACTATAGAAAATGAGCAATTAACGGACGAAAAGGAGTGAAAAGGAGTGAACTAATTCATATGTTGGTTTCATTTCGGCCGGCCTGCTTCCTTTTCCTCTTTGATACCTAAGTTATTAGGTGATTTGTAAAGCCATTATCAACCCAAATGGCAACAGTACCCCCCTCCCAGCTGCCATCAACAGAAGCATTAACACTATGATGCCGTGCTGGCACAGTGTTTACATTTTATTTTTAAAAAAAATAATTACAAAAAAATCTCAATTTATTACAGAGTCTAACCTATGCTGGCCAGGTCAATGTGATATCCGACCTTCAAATCTTATTAAAGTGATTCTCGAAGTCCTAAAATCATATCAACGTGACGTCAAGAGGCATTTTTTGTCACTATCACCTCAGGTCAATATGATGCTCGACATTCAAATCCCATCAAAGTGATGCTCGAAGTTCCAAAATTGTATCAATGTGACGCCTAGAGCTATTTTTCGTCACATCACATCTCTAGGTGATGCGAGGTGATGTAACAGAAAATAGCTCTAGATGTCACATTGATACGATTTTGAGACTTTGAGTATCACTTTGATAAGATTTAAAAGTCAGACATCACATTGACCTGATCCGGATAATTTAGACTCTGACAATGAATTTTTCATTTTTTGTGTGGGGTGATTTGCACATTTCATCGTGATCTTCGATCTTTGAGTACTTAATAATATCTATCATGCGGTCCTTACTCATTACTCATTACCTTGGCGGCAGTAGTTCTTAATTAGAGAGATTAATTAATTCGTGAGTGTGTCCTTAACTAACTCGATTAAGTTAATTGATATATCAATTAATTAGTTTGTATTCATCGGTCTTCGTTTGCAAGGGTAACGGTGTGCAAGAGATAGTTTCAAAGTCCATATATATTGAAACCTAGCCTTACGTATACTTCCCTATCAAACCAGCAAGCTAGAGTCCGAGATCGCTGACTAAATCAATACTTCTCGATCGACTTCTGAGAATTGAAGCAGAATATTTTGACCTTTCATGCACTAAATGGGGAATCTGTTTATGTCAAAATGGATATGTTCCGGCCCTTGGTTGGTGCCTCTTCTCCAAACATGTTGGCTGGCAAATGGCGGCGCCGCGGCAGATAGCCAATGCTCTTTAGTTATACGTAGAGTCAGGTCTGAATGCTCGAGCACACAAGTAGGAGATATTGTCACTGTTACACATGATGCATCAAATAACTGAAAAATACTGTTACAAATTGTGTTACAAATTAGGGTCAAAAATTATTATGTACTACACGTTATCTGATGATATCATCAGATAACGATAATTTAAATGTTGTATGATAAAATTCCTACAACGATTATTATATAAAAGTTATTGTGTAATAAAATATGCCAGTTCGCTTGAGCCAGCATGCGACCTTGGCATCAACGTGCACATGACATTCGGCATAGTATTGAGCATGACATTCTGCATGGCATTCAGCGCGCGCATGATATTCGGCATGGCATTGCATTCAGACGATAAATTTCAGTGAAGAAAATGGCATCACACAACGTTTTTAGACTTTATATCGTTGTAAAACTTTATTTGTTAATTATTCAGACATCATTAATTATAATCATAAATACTGTTGTTGAATATGTCTTTATGTATAAGTATCTGGGTAAAACATACAACGAATGTTTTGTAAAATCATTGTATGATATCATGTGAGACAACAGTTTTTCCATTTTCTTGTTGTAAGAGTTGTTTTTAGAAGCTATAAATTATACACTGGATAATGATTGTTGGTCTTTCTTTGTTGTGTAAAGCTCAATTATTCAAACCCTTCACACAACAAAGTATAAAAATCATAACAATAATGTTGTATGATTTAAATCTATTATATACCATTTATATATAAACTAAAACCATTCCATTTAGAATTCAAAAGCATTTGTTACATTGATGCATAAAGGCAATAGCCATGCAATTAAAAGTCTAACTAAATACATAATAATAGGCTATAGCTATGTATGAGTGAAAAAAATTAACCCTAATAGGAGTGAAGTACCAAACAGTAGCTTATACATGAGTGAACCCATGTATGATATTCACACCTTGACATGCTCATCTTGAGATTCCTGAAACCCATTCATTGTACTCATCCATCCTTGTGATGAAGGAAATAGAAATTGGGGTGCCTCCTCCTCCATATGCCTGCACATATCAATTCTGTAATTCAATACACACCATGATTGACTGGATGACACGAAGCAAAAATGGCACAATCACGTTCTGTATAGAAATCACATCTTGATAGAAAACACAACTCAATATCTCTTTTCGTTTCTCCACAATTCTTCCAACTCTAAGCTAATTAAATCCTACACAAACTCAAACCAAAGAAAATAAAACACAGCAGATTATAATGAACCTACTCACAGAGATTCGTGATGCCGCCAAAAACAGTCTCGACGGAGAACCGAAACTCGTCCAAATCAGACCATTTCTGAAACAGTTCCTTGCACAGCTCCCTGCGATTTGTATCAAATTAAATCACTTCAAGCCAAAACGAACACAAACGAGAGAGAGAGAGAGAGAGAGAGAGAGAGAGAGAGAGAGAGAGAGAGAGAGAGAGAGAGAGAGAGAGAGAGAGAGAGAGAGAGAGAGAGAGAGAGAGAGAGAGAGAGAGAGAGAGAGAGAGATGAATGATCTACAAAAGCTTTGACAATTTCATTGGAACCTGAGAATGAACATAGAAAAAATAGCACTAAGATTTATAGTGAATAATTATAATGTTTTAAACACATAGGAAAAACACATACATGCTACACATTCAAGAAAAATGGAGTACAAAATAATTAACTAAGGCATAATCTTAGAAAGAAAGAGGATGGATCCTCTTGCCACCCCCAGAGTTTGATCTCATGAAACAACATGCAGACAAGATACAAACATCACAAAATTATAATATCTTTGGAAAATAAAAATCAGCTTACATTTAGACTCATTAATACAACACACCAAATACACCAAATGCAAACATAGCAATTAAGCTAAACTCATTCCAACCTGGAATTTAAACATCAAAAAATAGTTATTCAATCCAATGAAAAGAGGACAATGACTCCTACAAACAACAAAGGTATCATTCATTAGCTCTACACTCATTTCAAGCAAACTAAACAAACTAGAATATATTAGTTCTACACTCATTTCAAGCAAACTAAACAAAATAGAATATATGCACAAATTAACTAAAAATATACATACATCAAGCTCCACATTCTGGGATGCTAATAACAATACACATAAAGTGTTTAAAATACTATTCAGTGATCGTTCATAATATAAAAATAAAACAAAAGGCAAAGATCATGTACAAACCTTTAGCAGTGGCTCTTGCAGCACGATGAGCCTCTATAGCACACACCTTTTAGCTTAGCTTTCGACGAGTTGAACTCCTAGGAACTTCACTCTCTTGTTTCATTATGCACAATCAGAATACCTCAACATTTTTCTACAGAAAACAAATATTGAAATTCAGCTAATTTTATTCTACTCAATCAACCAACTAACCAAATTGCAACAAGATCAATAATCTGATTCCGATTTCAATTAAAAAATAACCAAAAAATGATTGAGAAAGAGGAGAAATAGGAATGACTTATCAAAGTCGAGCCTCCTTATGGCCTGGAACAAAGCTTTGAAATCCAAAATCCTTATTCTCCAAACCCTAGCCATATCAGCAACTGTTCGATGAGATCGGGGGAGTGAGAGGGAGCAGAGACACCGACGCGAGATTGGCGTGGATCTTTGTGGTGGAGCTCGAGGACTTTGACGAGATCGAGGGAGAAAGCGGGAAATGGAGGTGGAGGCCAAGGGGAGGAGGGAGACGGGGCGGATGCGCCGGAGGGAGACGAGGCCGATACAGCTAAGGGAGAGCAGGGTTGAGCTCGCAGAGTCGCGACACGTGGAGTCAGTCACGATGCATGGGTTGAGCTCGTGGCGGGGTGAGGATGGCGACGAGACAAAGAGCTAGGTCTGAGAGCACGGCGAAGCCGAGGAATGGTGGAGGCCAGGCGGCAGAGGGAGATGGAGCCAATACGGAGCTAGAGAATTTCGACGAGATCGAGGATAAAGGTGAGGCTGGGCATCGGCGAACCCAAAAAAAGGTAGAGGCTGAGCGTCGAAGGTAGAGGGGGTTGATGCGGCGGCGGTGCTAGGTTAGGAGGTGTAGTGGTGTGGTCTATCTTCTATTACTTCTTTTTTTTGGTCTGAGAGAGAGAGATGGAGGCACAAAATTTTTAAGTTTACCTAAGGGTCTTTTTCTTTATATCTTAATTTTTGAATATTCAAGATTATAAAAAAAATGTTACTTCGAAATGCAAATTATATGTACGGTGTCTATTACTATAAGGTGGATCCTTCTGTATATCCTCTTTTATCATTAGAAGAGTTTTAATTCTCATATTGTTTGAATTCCTCATATGTATACTAATGTTGTTAACTTTGCTCACTGGTTATATGGAAGAAAATACTTTTATGAAACTCAATTGATAATGTGTAATCATTTTACAAAATTGACCATCAAATTGATTTTTTGGAATATTCTAAGCATGCTGTTAAAATTTTATAAATTTTGGACTTCATTTCGACCTCGATCCATGCGTTTCGTCAAATGTGGCCATAGTACCCTTATGACTAAAACGTAAATTATCGCTCCCTAAAGTGATTTTTTAAGATCAATGTATGAATATACATTCTTGTGGATTACATATCTATATCATAGTGTCAAAAAAATTGACTCCGACGAGCCTAAATTTTACCTACGATGTCTATTATTACAAGTTGGACCCTTCTATATGGCATCGTTTATCGTTAAAACATTTTTAGTTCTCATATTACTTGAATTCTCCATATTTATATTAATGTTCTCAACTTTGACATACATTCTTGTAAATTAGATATCTATCTCATAGTGTCAAAAAAATTTACATAAAAAATTGATTTACCTTGTTCCCCCTTAGGAAAATAAGCAAAATATAAGAGAAGGGTATTGATGTCATTTCACACAATCTCAATTGAACGCTCACCATTGAAAATTACAAGATCTAATCTAAACCATCTATTATTTTTTACTCTTTTACTATACAGGGTGAATCGGTCAAAAAAGTTTACCTAATGTAAATGAAACCCTAAACCTCAAACTCATAAACCCTAAACAATGATTAAATAGTAAAACAGATACATAACGTATTTTAGACTCTCTCTTTTGTGACTGTTTCAACATGACAAGAAGCAAATGACAATTGTTGACAATCATTTCTATCACACAACAATTTGATATGACTTTGTTGTCTGAAAGAACGAGATTAAGGGGAAGCCAGTTGACATCCAACGTTTGACACTCCCATTTTTTCACATAACAGTATTGTTGTATAGGTTGTTGCGTGAAAGTGAGTCACTTGGCATGGATAACAAAGTGATATACATAGTTTGGCTCAATTCTTCACACAACACATATATATATATGTATTATGTTGTATGAAAAAAGACACATGTGAAAGATGGATACTAGCACACATACTGGCATGTACAGTTTGACACCAATATTTTGATTAGACAATAACTTGTTGTATGATTTTTTGTATGAGTAAAGAGAATTTTGAGGGAGAAAAACTGACATTCAAAGTTTGACTTTCAGACAACATGGTTGTCTATGTTCTGTTATATGACAAAAATGGATGTCAACTGACATGTAAAGGTTACCACCAAAATGTTCATCACACAACAAGTGTATATATCATCTGTTGTGTGAAAAAAATTACATATGAGCGCTCCTTACTGACATGGGTAGTTTGACACCAACATACAACAATTTGTTATAAGAGTTGTTGTGTGAATAAAGATGGCATACAAAATGACATACAAACGTTTATGCCACATTTGTCAGACAATGAATGCCATAATATATGTTGTGTGATAGTTCTAAGATTATAGAAATTAAAGGGGGGGAATGTTATTTTCAGACTCCCTCGACACCTAAAAATTGAAGTAAAATAGCAAGTCATTTTTTGATGATCATATAACATATATAATACGAATATTGTCTGGAAATGATTCCAAATTGTACATACAACGGCTCAATATATAAACCGGTGTATGATACAATTTATTCACATTTTTTCTATCACACAACATATTTTTTAAAATCGTTGTGTAAACAGACTTGTATAAAGCACTTTTTGCTGTATTTGTTCTGACTAACTTGAATTGGTTTTTTACAATGGGTTATAGTGTACGTAATAGTGAGCTGAAATCTATATATGCAGACTCAGTTAGTTTAGCCGTTTAGATAGATAGTGTAACTACATACACAGAGACTACGAAAGTACTTATTTTATGAAGATACATCTAATTGTATGATACGGTTGGATAAACGATGTTCAATGAATTTCATTATCAAGTGGCTTCCACCACCTTAACTAAGGTTAGTTCAATTGATACTCAGTTGAGGGTCATCTGATACTCAATTGAGGTTGGTTCAACTGATACTCAGTACATTCAACTGATACTCAATTAAGGTTGGTTCAACTGATACTCAGTTAATGATTATCTAATACTCAGTTGAGGTTGGTTCAACTGATACTCAGTTGATGTTCAACTAATACTCAGTTAAAGGTCAACTAATACCTAGTTTAGGGTAAACTGAGTATCAGTTGAGGGTAAACTGATACTCAGTTTTCATAAAACAAAAAAAAACAAAAAACAAATAGATCTACTATACATAAAACACTCGATTACATATACTGTTATTATATAATGCTCCAAAACTCTAGTAGCATCATCTCAAACCATAATATATAATTATAAAAACAAAACAAATCAATCATCAACCAAGATGAAAAAGCTCTCTATCTAATTCCGTATACACTGAATTGTATCAGATCAAAACTTTGATCTTGAAGTTCATTGGTTGTTAAGAATGATCATCACTTTTCCGATGGCTTTCCTATCTTTGATGGAAAAAAAGGCAATATTGGCTTGTGACATATTAAGAAAATAAACTGAGCAGTGTTGAACAATAAACTGAAGTTAAACAAGTTATTGGACGATGTCGAAAGGTGATACAAAGGAATAAGTGTAAGGTATCAAACTAGTGTAAAAAAAGAAAGAAAAAAAGAAGAAAAAAGGTTGTGATCTCTAACTTGATACCCGGGTTAACTGTTGATGAAAAACGAGATGAAATCCGGCCACAATAATGAAAAGTTCATGGTTGTAAATTTGGAAGAAGTCTCTTATTTGGTGCTCTAATAGGTTCTAGAATTGTGTTTGCAATCCATATCCATTTATTCTTTAACTTATGAGCCAAGACCCATTACAACCCATGAAGCCCTTTTGATCCTCAAGATGATAGCTTTTGATCTGTAGAGATTAGTCACAAGAGTGAGCATATGGTTTGGTCCATTTGGCAAGTAATTGAATTGAGTGATACCTTAGATATATTTTGAGAGAAACACTTGTGAGAGCATATCGATGTGAGGTTGAATTTTTATTGGTCATGTGCATTTTCTAGCTCTTTATTCACCTTGATTATGTCTGTGTCCTACATGTTATATGTGTGTTATATGTTGGAGTTATCTTTGATAACTTGTAGGTACATGTGATCTTGATGTTACAATTTTGTGGAAGAATGCTAAGGCAGTTTGTTGAGGGCATTAGAGTCGGTGTTTGTAAAGTTTTTGAGTCTTTTTCAGAGTCTTAGTAGAGTGTATTGTTCAAGGACTAGCAATATCTAAGTGTGGGGTATTTTGATAGTCGCATATTTATGCGTCTATTCAGTGTTTAATTCACTCTCTATATTTAGTTTGTTGTTATATAATTGAGTATTTAATTAATATTTATTGTTTTGTAGGTTTTGTGGAGAAATAAAAGAAAATGAAACAAATGAAGGATTCCTACCTCAATATGGATTTAAGAAGGAGTTTTGTGCAATTAAAGAAGTCTATTCCAATGTGAACTTGAGGAGGCCCATTAGGGAACTATATAAACCAATTTTAAGGTTTTTGGAGAGTGGAATCAAGAATTTTAGGGAGAAACTCGAGAAAGGAAGAGAAGCAGCCGCAAGAAGTCAGAACCCAGGATTCTATCCATCGAAGCTTGACGAACAGCTTCTGTTCTTCATCCCATCTTGATTTGTAAACTCTATGATTTGTCTTGATTGTTTTATTATGACTTTTAGTAGCTATAAATCTTGTCAGGGGGCTGCTTGAAACCCCGTGCATGAAGTCTTTCTAATTCATACACTTTAATCTAGTTTCGCATATTTAATTCGAATGAGGTTTCTTTCTCTATGTGGTCCATTGATGATTTGTTGTATGTGTGCTTTGGTGGCCAACATAGTATGCATGATAGGACTCTATTGTTATGAGATACGGGCGACTGAAGATAATTTCTTCCACCGGATTCTCTATAGTGACACCCTGGATAGATTATCTCGTCAGATGATTGAAACTCTAGGTCTAGCAAGACACGTATATAGTGTACCTGTGAACCCTTGTAGCTTCTCAAAAATTTTCTAGAACTTAATAATTTCTTCTTTATAAACCTTGGGGTCCTTGAATATGGGTTCAATAGAAGAATAGATGTGTGTGTGTGTGTGTGGGGGGGGGGGGGGGTGTTATGACAAACTCGCATAGGCATAAGGATTAGCTAATAAGATGTGGTTGTAACGATCAGCCCATTTTGGGAACTTTAATTCATTGGATATGTGCATTAGATTAAGTATGTGCTAGATGGATGGAATGACGGTGATGGATTGCATTCCTCTTAACTCATTCATCATATAGTAAATCACTTTGCATTCATTAACATATTTACTTTCAGCATTTATTTTCTGCATTTAGCTGTAGATTAGCCGATTTAGTTCGGTATACAAATAAACTCCGAATAGTCTCAAATTTTGTATAGTAGTGCACCACTGTGTCTATATTATTGTGTCAAAAATTCATGTCATTTGTGTCTGTCTAGAGTAGGGTGGTAGTGTCATTAGTGTACTATAGTCGAGTCTGTCAACATTGTAGTTTAGTGTTAGAATTTAGTTTCACCAATTCTTTTGTGTTCGATAACCCCTATGATTGATTATTATAATGATATATCTTTGAGAGGTAGTTCTTCACTCATCAACAATCCTACTTCTAAATCACTCGATAGTAAATCAAATGCTCCACTGATTCACAACAAAAACAAAATTCATGAAAACCAGTAAGTAAGTAACTTCAGTACGTACCTAGCTACTGCAATCACAATAGCTCCAACAACCTTTCTAATCTGCACCACCGCACCAAACACCAGCAACACCTACAAAATTAATACAGATGTGAGTAAATAAAATTAAAAAAAGTATCATAGATAAATTTCCTTACTTGACCAGAAGTAAATTTGGCTTGGTGGACAAGAGCCACATGATAGGTCCCAAATGCACCCGCAGCTACCAGATCACACCCCTCCGACACCTAAAACCTAAATTTTTAAATTTACAAAATTCAAATTCAAAAACTCAATTCAAAATTCAAATTGATATACAGATACAGATAGAGACTGTGAATCTAACTCACAGATCAGACTGATCGGAAACAATGAACTCAGCAAAGGATTCGAGTGTGGTGAAAGAGCTTACATGATCGCCGACTCTGATCTTGAATACAGAGGGTCCCATGACGTCGACGACTCCGAAGAGAGAGAGAGAGAGAGAGAGAGAGAGAGAGAGAGAGAGAGAGAGAGAGAGAGAGAGAGAGAGAGAGAGAGAGCGAGCGAGCGAGCTTATCACCAGGGAAACTGAGGGATGAGAGAGATCAGAGAGTGAGAATGGCAGTTTGGAAAAAAAAAATAGAAAAAGATACAGAGTTGGGTAAGTGGGAAAGATTTCCTCAGAGTTAGTTGGCTAGTGGCTAGTGGAAAAAGATTTCTTAAAATCTGGGTCGTGGGGAAATTCGCCCAAAATCTATATATAACTATGCATGCACATCGGACTCGAATGCTCTCTTAACTGAGAGGACCTAACCTTTTACCTGACCAAAATCTAAACCATCTATTTCCAATCTGTGGCTACAATCTATTTCCACTCATTTCTCTGAACTCTACTCTATCTCCCTCTCTCTCTCTCTCTGTTGATTTCCTTGCAAAACATATCATCTCCATCACCCTCCATCACCGCCATTGATGCATGTTTTCTGATCACAAACCCATAAAGATCTCATCACAAACACCACACGAAGCTGAACCACACCATTCATTTAATCCCACACATCAAAACCAACAAATCTATAGTCCCTATACCCACAATCTCCTCGAAGCTTATGCAATAATTTCTTTAGACAGAAGCTTGAAGATGTACATGAAACATATCTAAATAAAAATAGAAGGGTAAAATTGCTTTTGTTATTGCAATGAGATTATGTACATTTGATATAACTATTACCATTAATCATAAACAATGAGAAAAATTGGATAAAGATATGCACTTTTGGACCCAAGAAGAAGGATGAAGAGCAATGCACTACGATTTCAGCAGAGGTGTTAGAGAGGATTGGTCTCGAATTGCGGTGGAGGGCTTACACCGAGCAGAGAAGTCGGCCATGTAGCATGTGACGTCAGTGTATTCGGGGGCTCAATCCGGCGGGGGAGGGAGTAGGCGTAGGTATGGTCGGTGTAGTAGAGAGAGAGAGAGAGAATCATGGGCTATGTTAAGTCGTAGGAGAGAATAATGGTTTAGATGTATCGAAATATTATGGATAGTTGTAATATATGGGTTAGATAAATAGTTAGGTCCTCTCTGTTAGGAGAGAATCCGAGTCCATGCAAATCGATCTACATAACAAACACCGATCTGATTTCAATTCCATGTTAAAATCTTAGGAAAGAATGCCTTTGCTGTAATTTTCATGCAAAATCTTGAAAAATTTAGGGCGTCATTATTATTTTCAAAATTATTTGCATCATCAGGAATTTGCTGACTTGTGATTTCCGCACAATTATCATTAAACTAACTAAAAGAAAATGGAAATGTCTGTGTATTTAATTAGGTGATGATTTAGTTGTCATGGGAGGGAAGCTGCTATACATGTGGTTGAACTACGCGTTTTTAAAACATAATTGCTGTCTCTATTATACAGCACCAACTGTTGGAAAAACACCTCCCCAAATAAAACCCAAGTCATCAAAAGACTTGAAACAAAGAAACGGTCCGAAACAAAAAAGCAAGAATATCCAAAGTAAAAATGTCGAGGAAAAGAAAAGGAAAAGAAAAATAAAAGTGTGTAGAAAAGTAAAAACTACACGAGGTTGACATTACATTGTACATGTTTCCACACACATTCGAGTATATTCGAAACAAATTTCAAAACCAAGTGAATGCCGTGGGCAATTAGGCATAAAGGACTTTTGGAATATATTTTTTGGCAAAAAAGTGTTGGCTTTAATACGAACTAGTCTCCATCGTTGATAGACCTCAAAGCTGGAAGAATGACAATGTCAAGTTACCAACCAAATTAAACAATCTCCGCCCGTGTCTAATCCGCGTCTATTAAGCTAAAGACAGCATCATTTTTTAATTATCAAAAGTACAGCATGTTGCTACTACTACTACTAACTACATGGACAACACGAAAACCAAACACTTCATTAGTCAAGCCCTCCCCTAAGCACAACGATTAAAGTAATCAAAAGAGCTATTATTTGGTCTCTTGTGATTCTTGCATTTCCTCTTATTCTAATATTGTTGTAACTTTTTCAAGTTGATTACTAAAAAATAGATTGGGGTGATCATATATGATTTGCACGGATGAGTTAGAGTAGACCTCAACTTTTGGGCAACTGCGGTTGCTTTTTCTTCACGTCTATATTTGAGTTCTTGACTGTTTGAATTATATATTAACTTTTGAATTAGCTAGGCACTCTTTAAGACCCAGGGATACCAGCAAAACCTAAATTGTTGATTATATTTCAGTTTCAAATATATATTGAGCTACATGTAGATTATTTACTGGAATGAGAAAGATTACACCGAGTCAAGCTAGCCAGCTCTCGATCCTTTACCTGGTATTGGTTTGACCAACATTTGTAAATGAAATTTGCCAAATCAACAGCTTAACCAACTAAGTCAAATCTAGTGAAAAATTTGATCCACTTGTTAATGTTTTTTTGATTCGAAACAAAAATAAAAACAAATATACAGAAACAACAACGTATTACAAGATATATCCTCTCTCACAATTTACCTCCCGTGGATCAAATTGGATCCACTTGTTAATGTTAAATTCATTAAAATTAAAAATAAACGTACAATAGAATTTTTAGCACCGTGCAGTGTTTGCTCTAGTGTGACACGTACAACCTCAACACTGAAGAACTTACGGGTGACACGTATCTAGCGGCGGAGCTAGGATCAAAATGTTATCCGGGATAATTGTAAACCGGCACTATACTGTGTAGTGTACAAATTCTATTGTTTTAGGTTTTTGTTACTTCACCGCATTTATTTAATTTTAATATAGTAAACAGAAGAAAAAAAAACATAATGCTACGAACCATAACTCACTAAAATCTAGAATTTTAAACTTGAAAGAGTTAGATGGAGCAGAGAAAAGGCTAAAAACATAATCAAAATCAAAGATAGATGTTATAGCCAAACATTAAGTCATTGAGATTGCGATAAGTTGATGTTATTTTATTGAAGAAGAGAAAATATGCGATGACTTTATGAAAAAGATGTCACAAAAGCGACTAAGTGAATAAATGTAAAGCAAACGAAATTTTAATATATGTGAAGTAATTTTTTTTTTAAAAAGTTGAAGTAGATTTTTTTTGTACTTCACAAAACTTACCTAGGATTAAGCCTTCAGATGGCTCCGCCAATGCATGTACCTGTCACATAACCCCACAAGTATGAATTTCTGCAGGAGTATTTATAGATTGTGCACCTAACATGGGACTGCTGGCAGCGGGGATCGAACACGGGTGGCGGTACGAGCACTTGTCTGCCCTTACCAACTGAGCCAACTAGCTTTGGCGTCTGAGAATCTGAGATGTGCGATATCAAAACTCGTGCAGGCCAACTAAGAAGTGAGCTGCTAATCTTGGTGAACTAAGTTGAGATATGATATAGCTTTCTATCTGGTAGTTAGCAGTCACAAATACAAGCAAAACAAGATAGTTTTTTTTCTTGAAAGAAAGAAAAATTATAGCACTATCTTTTTTTTCGCATGTTCCTAAAGAAGCAAACTTTATTGCGGATTGGCTTGTCGGTGTTGGCCACTATACTACCTCTGCGAAGATTTGGACTCACTCTCTCCCATCTGCTATTACTCGTGTTCAGCTCTTTGATATTTCAAGCAATGGATGCTCTAAGAGCTTTTCAGTGTTGTAATTTTTTTTTTGAAAGTTCCATTAGAACATTGAAAAACACTTAGGGCATCCGTTGATTCTTTAAACTAGTTTATAGTTTAAAAATCTATAAACTAGTATTAATTACAGTTGATTCTTATTGAAAATGGACATAGCTTTTGATGATATTGTAATGAAACGAGTCTAAATTTAGGGAATTTTCTTCGTCCAATTTGTCCATGACAATTTTTATTTTGTGATGTCCATACTCGGGGCATATGTAATTGCTTGTTGTTCGCTCTACAAATATTAACCCTCACTTATTTCTTCCTCGGTGATGCGCCGTTGACGACGGAATCCAACGACGCATGGCTTGGAATCTATTGGATTTGTGTTCTGATGGTTTGGCTATGAGTGTTATTGGTGTCTTTAAGAGGCACCGGGAAGGAGGCGGCTTTGGATCTGGAATTGTCTTAGATCTCGATTTGGTTCAGAACTAGATGGCCGAGGTTCGTGGGCGATGACGCGGGAGGTGGAAGACGTAGATGGTGGTGCGACATGCTCAAGACAAAACGTGGGCATCTTGCTTTCACTTTGGGCTTTGTTGGAGCTAGAGTTTTTACCCTAAACCTAGGTTATTTTAATTTATCTAGTTTTTTAAATTAATGTTTATTTTTAGTTATAAGTTTTTTTCTGTCAGTAATAAACCCATATGTTACATGGGTAGGGCTAGTCAGACGTCCTAATTGATCTATCTGTGTGTGCACTCTGAGTGCCTTGTCTGTCCTAGTGAGGGGGTGTTATACTAAATAGACACATCCTCCTAGTGGCATGATGAAATATAGTGTCGACGACTTAGTCGTCATTCGGCAGCATGGTAGGAAAGCTGTTATTTTGTAACGATCTGTCGCATGTAGTCGCGTTATCTTTCTTTTATTGTGTCGTCATTATTGTAACGCAGATGGAGTAGCCGTTGTCGCACTCTCTGCTAATCGGTGCATGTTTGGATACATAGGATTCAGGAATTGTCTTGTGATTATCCGAGATGCTCTATCTATGCTTATTCCCCCCTCCCCCTCGGATATTTATTCGACAGTTTCATCAATAAAGACTTGAGGAATGTCACACCGTCCTTATTTCAAAAAAAAATAAAAGATTAGAAAACAGAACTTACATTGACACAAACTTTAGCGTTACATTTAATTTGTTGTCATTATTAAAACCGTAATGTTATTCAAACTTTTTGGACAGCTATAAACAAACAAATTTCATTTTTTAATAATAATTAATGACAGTTTTTTGACTACCATCTTTGAAGAGGCAAATGTCTCACAGTCAAAACCTCTAGAGGCAAACCCATTCAAGTCCTAGCCAAGCGTTTCCATCTAAAGTGTTGGAGCAACTTGCGACTCGCAAATGGCACAAACATGATATCATCCTATAAAACTATGTCACCCCTACTTTATTACCAACTAGAGCATAAAAATGCGTATTAATAATACTTAGATACGGTCGGCTTGGATAATCCATCCATTATAGTAAAATTATCGGCGACAAATGACTTGCAACAGTGACGACGGTAAAGAATCACAGAATAATGTGAGCACACAAAGGAAAATTAAACCATAGTCCATTCCAACCACAAGTTGTAATACTACCATTTCTAATCCCTTTTACTCCTTTTCACAAATCAACTCTAATTGGTCTCTTTTTTCGACAGAAGAAAGTGGGTCGTCATGTGGGTTCAAAGAACACACCCAAGGCAGTTGTGTCGAGTGCTGATGAAGAGACTTCGGGTTCAAGTGCTGAGAACAAGAAGCGTAAAGAAAATGGTATGGAAGTTCTTCGACTGACATATTCGGTGAAGACTCCTAGCTCAATTTTGGGCAAGGAGAAGGAGATTTAGACACCTCCTAGTGTAGGCTTGCATATGTCTTTCTTGGACTGCGGATTTCATAGATATTGGACATACCTTCCACAATTGAGTGCTCAGAGATATATCATGTACCATGATTCATGTCTTACACAGGCCCGACGTGTCTAATTGGGCTTAATGTTGTTTAAAGATGTGTTCTTGCGTCTAATCTATTATTCTTCTCTTGTTTTTGGAGCTAGAGTTACTGTTAGCTGTGTATAAACTTATCACGCTGAGAGAGTTTTAATAAATAAAAAAATTCAAAAAAACTCTAATTGATCTCTGTTACACCAAACACCGAACGAATGACATCCCAATATGATTATGTCCTTATTGGAGAAAAGGAGAAACATTCTCTGTATGATTATATCCTTAATGGCATTAGTACATAGTGTAGTTATTTATTTATTTATTTATTATTATGGTAGAATCAAAAACTAAAAAGTTTTTAATAAATCCCAACAAGGAACGGCCCATAGAAAACTACATCATTCATTGCCGGGCTGGATAGCAGCTAGAAATGATACAGAAAATATTAATAATAATTAATAAAAAAATCAGAAAAATATAAGCTAAATAAATAAAATGTTTATTTGATAATCCAGAGCCTTAAGTTTAGCCTTTACTTTAGATCCTTTTTTGCAGTCCCTCCCTCTTGTTAATTCGTTTTGCTTATAAACCTCCCTCACTCTCACACTTCATTTTTGACCCATCAAAACTTGTCTCCCAATTCAATTCTCTCCCATCTTCTTCCTCTCCAATTTGTTCACCCACCATGGTAATTGAGACCCATCATCCCAATTCTCTAAATCATCATCACCATTCCCCACTTTGATTCAAATTGGGTCTCTCCGCCTCCTTCTTCTTCCTCCTCAAGTCCTTTCAAAAGAATGATTCTTTTCAACCCATTCTTTCTTCTAGTGTTGGCAATCTGTATATTCGTAGCGATTCGTGTCCTCCTGTACAGAACCGGTCTCGTTTTCCTCGTGAAAAAATGGTGGCGAGCGGTGGAGGATTGCTTCCATGTTTACCAGTCTTTCAAAGTTCCAGAATTCAACGAGAGTATGCAAGAGAATCAGCTCTATACCAAAGTCACAGACTACCTCAACTCATTAACCTCCATTGAAGACGCGGATTTCACCAATCTCGTCACGGGTAAAAAGCCCAACGAGATTGTCCTCCAGCTCGACCCGAACCAGAGTATTGAGGACGACTTCCTCGGTGCCAAAGTCGTATGGAGAAGCGAGGTGGTAGGGCAGAGCCACCGGAGGAATCTGGTCCTGAGAATACGAAGGGCCGATAAGCGGCGGATTCTACGGCCGTATTTGCAGCACATTCACGTCGTCGCCGACGAGCTCGACCAGCGCAAGCGCGATTTACGGCTCTACATGAACGTCGGGGACACCGTGGCGGTGGCGGATGACGTCGGTAACGACGACTTCCTCCGACACGCGCGATGGAGAGCCGTGCCGTTCACGCACCCTGCTACTTTGGAGACGATAGCCATGGAGGCGGATCTGAAATCGAAGATCAAGTCCGATTTGGAGTCGTTTTTGAAGGCCAAACAGTACTACAACCGTCTCGGCCGAGTGTGGAGACGGAGCTTTCTCCTGTACGGCCCCTCCGGCACCGGAAAATCCAGCTTCGTTGCGGCGATGGCGAATTTCTTAGGCTACGATGTGTACGATCTCGATCTGTCAAGAGTCAAACACGACTCGGAACTCAACACGTTGCTGCTACAGACCACGGGGAAGTCGGTGATCGTGATCGAAGATCTTGACCGGTTCTTCGAATCGAAATCGACGGCGAAGGTGAGCTTCTCGGGCATATCAAATTTCATGGACGGGCTGCTCAACTCGTGCTGCGCCGAGGAGAGAGTGATGGTGTTCACGATGAACTCGAAAGACCACGTCGACCCGAATTTCTTGCGGCCGGGTCGGATCGACGTCCATATCCATTTTCCGTTGTGCGATTTCGCGGCGTTTCGGAACCTGGCGACAAGCTATTTAGGGGTGAAGGAGCACAAGCTGTTCCCTCAGGTGGAGGAGATTTTCCAAAGCGGGTCGAGTCTCAGCCCGGCCGAGATCGGCGAGCTCATGATCGCCAACCGGAACTCGCCGAGCCGCGCCATCAAATCGGTCATCACCGCCTTACAAACCGACGGCGACGGCAGAGGAGCGGCGGCGGGGAAGCTGGGAAGGCCGCCGAGGGGATTCGAAACCGGGCCGAAAAAGTCCGGGGATGAGTCCGAACAGCCCGGAGTCGCGTTCTGCGGGGAAGGTGTGAATACGGTTAAGGAGTTTAGGAAGCTTTACGGGTTCTTACGGATGAGAGGCAGCAAAAATTCTCAGTCGTTCGATGCCGGGTCGGAGCGGTCAGTCGGGTAAAAATGGGGCTGATCCGACGGTTCAGGATCTTTTATTATTCAAGGTGGGGACGTGTCAGGTGGGTGCAATCAAAGCTGACGCGTTGGGTTCTGATTGGAGGAGGAAATTTCCTTTTGGTGGTTGGGAGGAACATAGCATCAATTATGTTAGATTTTAGAAAATGCAAAAATATAGGCATTTTTATGATTTTTTTTTTTGAAAGATCATTTTTATGATTTCTAATAGAAGCAAAAACGAACCATTTGATGCTTTTGTAGATAGGATGCTCAATTGATGACAATTGGAATGTGATGCTTCATTCTTCTTCATATTTTTTCCTATGGTAAACAATTTGGGCAATTTGCATATGTAGAGATTTTGATTCATAATAGTAGGTGCAAGAAAAAAATAGTGTACATTGTACGTTTGTGCTTCATTAGATTTCGCAAAGAAGCAAGAAGCATGAAGGTGTCTTGTTTCTGTTGGTTGTTTGATTGTTTTTTCTTTTCAAAAATAATATGAAGCTAGTTCTAAAGCAAATAATTGAATATCTCTCTCTTTGACGATTTGATTACTTGCTTTAAGGGTAATTTTGTGTCTAATGTTTTAAATCATATGTAAAATAATAGAATAAAACATAATCTATTGGACCCAAACGGGGTAACATATTGCCCATAGGCCATATATTGCCAAAGAAAGTAACAAATACACAAGCTTTCAATCTGTGTCCGAGTGATATAATAACTGTTTTCTAATGCAAATTCTGTGTTGTTCCTCCACTTCAAATTTCCTGGTTCGAAGACTGAAACGATGCTTGTGCCCCACTTTGATGATGATGATGCACACGAACCTACTTCTATTTCCAGTTATCATTTGTCTTCTGGCTAAGAATTTGTCAAAATATAGAAAGGAAATGGAAATTACAGTTAGAGAACAAACAACTATGAAGGGAAATTAGCAATTTAGCACTGATAAAGATTTTCATAGGCTGCAGCTTTTGTCCACAAATAATCGTAGCTCTTACGCGTTGGTTAGTCAATTCAATAGAGATTTTTCTATATCATTGCGAAGTGGATTGCATTGCTTCTGTATAAAAGCTGTGTGTATGGAGATTCCCATACGAAGTCACATGATGTATATTTGGTAATTTGGATCATTGTCCATTTGTACAATCATATATGTTTCATGATTGTAGTTCTTGGAGACATAGATAAGTACGTGAGACCAATGATTTTTTCATGTATTTACAAAATTGCAATACAAATGACCCCACAAATTCATTTTTTTCTTTTTCAAACAACGGTAACTAATTAAGTTTCTTATAATGAATATGTAAAATTTGTTTCTATAAGAATTTTTTTTATGTTTTTGTTTGTGAGAATAAATTGATTGACTGAAAACTGTAACTCTTTCATTGATAAAATGTTTTAAATATAGTCATGATACAATCTGTTACAATTAATGTCTTGATATAACTGGGATTCTCTGAATCTATATCAAATCTAATATGCATCTAATTATGACAAGATCCACACCAGAGACTACGGAGAATAAATCTCCTTAAACACTCCCCCTTGTGTCGATGACCTAATGAATGATGCATAACTTGTTGCCTTACTAACAACCTTGTCAATCAAACAAAAATCTCATGGGTAAAACAAAAGCTTGGTCTAAGAGAAAGAGTACAACGCATCAACTACAAATGCTACTACATGTGTCGTAGACTCCCCTTGATGTCTACAGAAATGTAACTCCCTATGACTGTAAACTTAGTCATAGACTTCAGATAACCTGCGCATACCAATGCGTCTCACATGTTTCACAAATGTAGATTTAGGTAGTGACTTGGTAAACAAGTCCGCAACATTATCCGCCAAACCAACCTGGTTCAAATGGATATTCAACAACTGCTGTTGTTGCTGATTGAAGAAGAATTTTGGCGATATATGCTTTGTATTGTCACCCTTAATGTAACTCAACTTCATATGTTCAATGCTTGCTGCATTATCCTCATAGATGTAAGTGAGAGTTGTCATAGAAGATGGCAATCCACTAAACCCTCGAATATGATGAATGATTGACCTAAGTCAAACACATTCTCTAACCACTTCATGCAAAACAATAATTTCTGAATGGTTCAAGCAAGTAGCAACAAGGGTTTGCTTAGTTGATCTCCAAGAAATCGTTGTGTTTCCCATAGTAAAAACATAACCGGTCTTTGAACAACCTTTGTGTGGGTCAAAAAGATACACAGCATCAGCAAATCCAACCAACACATTAACCGGTGTTTCAGAATAAGAGACTATAGTAAAGCTGCTCACAGCAGGGGAGGAGTTCGACGGGTTGAAATCCTCACTAGACGGGTCAAATGAATGGTTCTATTCGATCTAGTGTACCGGTTTCAATGGGTCGAAAGATGCCCTCGGGTTATCACAGTTTGCTGCATTTGACGAGTCGAGAGACCTACTCGACAGTTCGAAAGCGTCAGGATTTGTATGTTGTGACTCAACCATCCCTTTTCCAAGATTTTCCAATTTCTCTCTATACTCTTTGTAAGGGAAGAATAAACCCAAGTCAATGAAACCACTCAATTATCTGAAGATTTGTTTGACTCTATTCCAATGATGCTGCGTAGGCGCAGTGCTAAATCTTGCCAACAAGTTCACTGAGAAGGCAATATTTGGACGCGTGAACTGAGCTAGGTACAAAAAAGCTCCAATAACACTAAGATATGGAATTTCAGTTCCTAAGATCTCCTCATCGTCATCGACCAGACAAAATGGATCTTTCTTGGGGTCCAGACTGCGAACAACCATTAGTGTGCTAGCAGGGTGTGCTTTGTCCATGTTAAATTGTCTGTGCATCTTTTGGACATAAGCAGACTTGTGAATGAGAATTCCACCAACTCAATGTTCCACCTCTAATCCGAGATAAAATCGAGTCCTACCAAGATCTTTCATCTTAAATTTAGATTTCAAGTAGCCAACCGTCTCATTGGTCTCATTAAGAGTTCTGATGATGTTCATATCATCTACATAGACAGCTACTATGGCAAATCCTGAACTTGTCATTTTAATGAACATGCAAGGGCATAAATCATCATTCTTGTATCCCTTCCCAATCAAGTAGTCACTAAGATGTGTGTACCACATCCTACCGAATCTCTACAATCCATATAGTGAACGTCTCAATTTGATCATATGAGCACTCTTGGTTTAGAGTTACTTGATTTGGGCATAGCAATGCCATCCGAAATTTTCATGTATATCTCTGAATCAAGATCCTTATAGAGATATGCAGTAACCACATCCATAAGCTGCATGTTTAGTTTCTTGGACACTGCCAAACTAATTAGGTCGTGGAAGGTGATGATGTCCATGACCAGAGAATACGTTTCCTCATAATCAATCTCAGGGTGTTGAGAGAAACCTTGCGCTACCAGTGTAGCTTTATAGCGCAAAACCTCGTTCTTCTGATTACGCTTCCGAACAAAAACTAATTTATGTCCTACCACTTAACATTCGATTGGCATAGCACTACCGGACCGAAATCCTGCCTTTTATTCAGAGAGTCTAGTTTGGCCTAGATTGCAACCTTCCGTTTTAGCCAATCTGCTCTTTGTTGGCAAACCACCGCAGAGCGAGATTCCACTTCATCGTCGTCTATGATCTCTTGAGCGACGGAAAAATCAAATGCATCATCAACTAACATGGAAGATCTATCCATAAGAACGCGCGAATCATTTTTTCTAAGCGATATTTCTTTGTTCTCTGGCATCACAAGAAGGTCTGAGGCGTTCCCCAGACATGCTAATTATGATTCATGAACATAACTGTAGTCAGAGACAATCTCATGTGAAGGATTCACAATGTTGATGATGAATGGATCATTTTGTGCCTTGATGGTCTGCCTTTTAACCGGCGGCTCATCAGTGGATTTTCTTGGTCTCCCCCTCTTCCTGGTGGGAGCCGAGGCCGTCGTAACACAGTTCACATGGGCAGGAGGAACGTTTTCTTGCCCGATGTTGGTACTAACCAATCCTCTTTTCGGGATTTCTAACCTTGTAGGAACATTTGCAACAGGTATATCTGATCTCGTTACTTTAGTGATATGAACAAAGAAGTCAGGCATAGAGTCTGATACTTTCTGAAGATCAAGTATTCTTTGCGATTCTATCTCTTAGATGTGTAGGGATCATGATGAGGCATAGTGGGATTAGACCACATCAATTCCTGATGTTGAATTGGAATAGTCACATTCCTTCCTACCCCTAACGTCGGGAAGTATGTCTCATCGAAGTGACAATCTGCAAATCTTGCAGTTAAGAGCTCTCTTGTCGAATGTTCAAGATAGCAGACTATCGTTGGAGCTTCATAGCCAACATAAATGTCTAATCTTCGTTGATGACCCATTTTGGTGCACTACGGAAGCTCAATAAGCACATATACCACACAACCAAAAATGCGCAGATGTGAAATGTCAGGCTCGTATCAAGTTACCAACTGGTGCGTACTAATGGTTGGCGTCCTACAGGTCGAAAATGAAGAACCATTGTTGCATGTAACACTGCATAACCCCACGCGGATACTGGTAAGTTTGTATGCGTTACCAATGCGTGGGACACAAGCTGTAACTGCTTGATGTGAGCCTATGCTAAACCACTCTGAGAATGAACATGAGTAACGAGAGGTTCAACTTTAATCCCAAGAGACATGCAGTAATCATCAAAATATTTTGATGTAAACTCTCATGCGTTGTCCAATCTAATAGACCGGATTGGATGATTCGGGTGGTGAGCCCGGAGCTTAATAATTTATGCCATGAGTTTTCCAAATGCAGCTTTCCTTGTGGATATCAAAGCAAAATATGACCATCGCATTGATGCATCTACCAAAACCATGAAATATTTAAATGACCGCATTCCGGTTAGATAGGTCCATAAATATCACCTTGGATTCTTTGTAAGAATGAAATATTTTCGGTATTGTCAACAACAAAAGAATGACGTGCTTGTAACTTTGCTAAAGAACAATCTTTGCCAAACGAGCGATGTGCATCAGAGATTGCAACATATGAATCTGGTGGGATAACGTACTGCACCACAATGGTACTTTGCTGGGATTATGTTGCACTCGCCTTAGAGACCGAGGCAGGATTGAGAGGAGTAGTCTTATTCCCCCCATAAAAATCGATGGATTTAGGAATTCCCACATGTTTCTTCGCTCTGAAGAATGGATGACCATGAGTATTTTTCAATATTTTGGTCATCATATCACGACCTGGATGTCCCAGTCGAAAATGCCAAAGCTTATCAGATTCTGAGTCACATGAAGTCATGTGAGTCATGGCATTGGATTCAATGATCCGAATTGTAATTAGGTATAGACCACTACGAATAGCCGAAAACTTCTCTAGAATGTGTTTGCAACCGCTTTCAACAGAGGTAATACACAATAATTCTTGTCCATTCTCACAATATGTTTCCAAGTGGAGACAATTTGCGCAAATATGTTTGAAACTTAGTAAGGTTCGCTTGGTCTTTGGCGCGTAAAAGGCATCAGTGATAAATTTTCTTGTATCATGAGGTAGTAGAAATTTCGTTGAACCACGCCCTGTAATAATCGGCGCTGCACCTATCATGGTAGTCACTGAGGAGTTGCATGGGAAAATATCCACAAACAATTGCCTATTCCGCAGAATTGTGTAGGTAGTACCACTATCTGCAAGACACTCAATCTCGGCTTGAGACATATACAAAATTAATGTAAATAAATGAGTTTTTTGAATTAAAATCACATCTGGTGTTGAATTCCAGGTATCCTTTTCCAAGAAAATAGATGTATGATATATCAAAACACCACAAAACTGGATATAGCATTCGACGGGTTGAGTAAACCTCTCGACGGGTCGAAGAAACCCAAAATAGATTTTTGATTTTTCGATACCAAGTTTTTGACTGGTTGAATGATTTTTCGCTGAGTTGAAGGGTTGTCCAGGGGCATACATTCTATGGGTCGAAGAGAACCTAAAACCAATATCGATTTTCTGATATCTATTGTTTGACAGGTCGAGAACATTTTTCGATGGGTCGAAAATGTGTCCAAAGACATACATTCGTTGGGTCGAGGAGAATCTCGACGGGTCGAAGAAAACCTAAAACCAATATCGTTTTTCCTGTATCTATTTTTCGACGGGTCGAAATTGGACATAGTCCGAGACAGAAGCAAACATTCGACGGGTAGAGTACGATTTTTGATGGGTTGAAAAGTGTTTAAAACTGATCCAGATTGGAACATTCGACAGGTCGAGAAGAATCTCGACGGATTGAAAATTTTTGGGGATCAAAATCCACTTTTTCATGTCTCATTTTTATTGTATCTTTGTGTCATTATACCATATAAAATTGTAAATATCAAACCATACACTGCATAAGTAGTGAAATAATATTCTCAACACTTTAATAAATCGAAAAATAGAGAAAATTTCATTGCTTGCAACAATTCAAGATTACATCATAGGTGTTCTTATTCAAAAATTAAATCAAAACCAAGACTATGGTCTTAAGAAAAATGGCATTTAAACGGGTCAAAAATAAACCAAAAACTTGAGTCTATTACAGAGATAATGCCTTTTATATAGACTATTCAAAATCCAGAGTAACAATGGTCGTCTCCTTGTCCTCTGCAACTGCAAGATTGGTATCCACCTCCATCTCAAAATCTCCAGCAAAGTTGGACTCTTGAGCCAAGTATTTCTTATGCCTCTTGTAGATATTCTATATTTCTTTGCTAGCACGACACTGTTTGTGCATATGCATTATTGATCCACACTGATAGCAGGTGAATGTCCCATAATTGGAATGCCTTTGCCCATCCTTACCTGAACCAGATTAGTTCTTGTTGGAGTTGGTGTTCTGATTTCTATGTCAGGTCATATTTTGGCTGCGGCCTCGGCCACGCCCCCGCCCTCCTCTCTCGCCACATGGAGCTTTTCCACCACGATTGTAAGGTTCCAAACGACCGTTCTCTTCGTCTTTACGGGCCTTTCCTCCAGTTTGATAGCTCTCAGACTTTTTAGTACCAGCCGGTCTAGCATTATTATTGAGGATAACCTCATGATGTCTCTCCTTTTTGGTTAGACTATTTATGAGACCACTGAAGGTAAAAATCCTTCCTTGTGCAACTTCGATCCGATACTGATGAGCAAGCTCGCTCAGAGAAATCAAGAAGGTGTTCAAAGACTTTTCGATCATGTCTTTTTCGATCTTGTCCACCCCACAAAAGCTCAAATAGGACTGCAAATCCAAACCTGCTTGATTATAATCCTGGATCTCTGGAAAATCCAAAAGCCTAAGGGCTTCCCATTTTGCAGGCAACTCTGGAAGCCGTGCATCATGCATATTATTGAAGCGTTGCTTCAAAACATCCCACAAATTTTGGGGATCTGTTTTCTTTAAGTATTACTTTTGAGAGTTGTGTGAATATGACGCCTCAAAACTATGAAAGCTTGAGCTTTTGATTCTACTGTTGTGGAATGACGTTTGGCCTAGCGGGTTGAATGGTGTAGCTGAGTCTTTTTCCAATGAATTTATTAACCACATCAGAGACCCAGTAGTGGTATTCCTTTCCTTGAATATCAAGAATGTTGAATTCTGGCCTAACCGGCTCGTTCGAACTCATCTACAAAATACGAAGAGATTGTATTAGTATCGATCAAAAAATAAACCATAATCACTAACATAAAGTTTTACTGAATAAAAACGTGATCCATGATGTATGGTCACAAAATCGATAATAAACGGTTGCTCAAAAACCGTGATTGTCCATCACATAAGATCGATTTCCCTTTTCTTTTCTTTTTTCTAAACCGTGACTCCCCCATGACCGTCACTTATATTCTATGGATACAAGTCCATAGGAGCTAGGGTATAGATAATAATCTCAACAATATCACAATCCTAGATCTAGGGTTTTGCAGGAAGTAAGTTTTAGTCCTAGATCTAAAGATTGATGGTTTAGAAAATTTACCTCGATGGGTGTTATGCTCGGTATGACCAGTACGAAAGTTGGACGACGTGGAGTAGGAGCTCGCCTGTAGTTGTTCTTTAGAAGTCGAGCAATCTTGACGAAGGAGGAAAAACATTGAAAGTAAGGAGGAAGAATCCGAGATGATGATGATCGATGCTTATGGAGGCCGGGGGTGAAGATTGTTGCCGGCGGTGGAGGTGTAGTGTATAGGGTTAGGGCTCTTTTTTTCTTTCTGTGGTGATAGTTGACTATTAACTCGGAAGATGCTGAAAACGTGTTTAAGCGGAATAAACTGATAGATTGAAAACTGTAACTCTTTCATAAATAGAATGTCTTAAATATAGGCTGAGACAATCTGTTACAATCAATGTCCCGATATAACAGAGATTGTCTGAATCTATATCAAATCTAATCTGTATCTAATTAGGATAAGACACACATCGAAGATTACGGAGAATAAATCTTCTTCAACAGTTTCTATGTAAGTGTAATCAAGATGTAAACGGATGACAGGACAATCTGTCAATAATTTATTTACTAACCTATAACAATCATGGTTATTCTTTTTTTGAGACCTTCAACATATCATGCATTATATCTTCTTTCAATTACTAATAAATGTATCGTTTTAGTCGATTGATTTTATCGCATGCGTTCTCGTTAATTTTGTTTTGTGATACGTTATAAACTTTACAATAAAGAGGCCGCCTTAGTCATATTTTCTGTCACCAATCAATAATATTCGAAGAAGGTAGCTAGAGAATGAGTATATATGACTTCACTTTTGGCAGAAAAGATTAATGCAATTGTGGGAGGTTATCAAACCTCTCAGAGGGATGTTTCCAGAGTCAGGCCCAGACCTGCCTTGGGAAATTGGGGCTCCACACTTTCTAAATAATTGTACACTATATAACAAAGTAACAAACGAGTAAAATTTTTTGAATGAGTTGAATACTAAATAGGTAAATAATTTATCATAAAAAAAATAGAAAAATATGGTATGGTCAAAGATAACCTAAACTGAAATACAGTTTAAAAAAAATTGCTTTGTCAAACCCAAAATCACTTTTTTTTAGAGGTGTTAAGGGTAATTCATAGGCTTCCTATGTCAAGAAAAAATCTCCTGCCCCATGTGAAATTGTCCAACTGTGCATTACAGCACAGTGTCTAACCACATTTATAATTCAGCAAATATATTTTGATATCGCGAGCGTTCGAAAATCACTTTTATAATAATTAAGTCTAGTTGAAACTTAAAAAAATGTTGTTCCCCCAAAAAAAAAAGTATGGATTTTTTGACGTTAGGTATTGGTATTTTGGTTTCCAGTTTTGCAATTTTTTTTATTTATTTTTGTCAAATCAGTTATACAATTTTGCAGTCTTGGTATACATTATTAGGTGTTGGACGTGATTTTTCCTTTATTTTTTCAGCACACGCGCGCATGTCGTCTGTATATATTTTTTTTAATATATTTTTTTTTGCTCTCCAGTATATGCAAAATTAAATTTACGAGGCCTATTGAGTTGAGAGCCCTAGGCATGGGTCTAGCTCGCTTACCCCAGAACCGGCCTTGACACTCAGGCCAGCTGGTTCTCTTTCGATTTCTCATTATCGTCATCAAATTTACAACTTCAAGGTATATATGCCCTCTCCCAGGAGGCATGCCAGCATGCAACACAACGTACCCTATTATTCTTTGCCACTAGATATTCTTCAACCATAAACAGATTCAAATAGAATCCTCGGATCGGAGATACGTACTAAGGAAGCTTCGTGTAACATATCTTTTACTCTTCCGAGTATAGATGATGAATCCATCTATCCAATTATGTAATTTTGAGCATCGAGCTACTGAGCTAGTCTCAAAAGCTTTCGTTTTTTGGCTTGAAGTTGGTGCGCGAGAGATGACGTACAGATGGTAAATTTCGATCGTATGAATTTCCTACGTACGTATAAAGGATAATTCAAAGCATGTACGCAAGAGCAAATAAATAGTTTAAACGAAAAAAATAGGAAAATCTTAGCTTTGGTTATACAAATTCGCTCTAAAAAATGAAGACTTGGCGAGTTTAGTTTAGTTTTTGCTTTGTTTTTTTCTTTGCATCGAAAAAATTAATCGCTCTATAACTTGTATCAGTTGTATGATGAGTAACTCAATGTCTCAATCAGAACTCGAGAGCCGACGGATTTAGCAAATGATGTATCCGTGGAAGATATGAACTTCTTATTAATCAAACTCCAGTCACAATGTATATAACCATGCTTGATAATTAATTACCCGATTTACATACATTTGCATGCACAGGCATGACTCAGTTTAAAAGAAATTGATGGGCATACCATGCATGATGCCATGGCTAATAAAGTAATTATGGATATAGTTACACAGACGAGCTTATTGTCATTTGCACAGAGCGATGTCGTGTTCAGAATTGTCTGAGAAAATGTGAGCAGATCCCATCATGGTTTGGTATATTTATTAAACTCATAACGGCACTAATTCACCTAATCAACACCAAGAGGTTGAGGCATCATTATTAACGTTAATCAAGCACATCACAAGTGGTATGTACTGTGGTAGTTGGAATATCTATGATGAATGCCTAAGCTAAGCAAGGTTGTACATATATAATTACATGGAACCTAATTAGAAGCATGATAGTTTGGAGAAAGAAAATGATATGCCTCCAATAATTATATGAGTTTGAGATGTTGTCTGTGACCCATGACCTAACTCACGATTGTACTACTACATATATGGATGGTGTCATATTTGAGAATTGAGAGTGATAGAGAAGGGCATAGGGCCCAGTAGTCCAACAAACTTGTTCAAGTTAATTAATAAATTTGCCAAATTGGGTAGTTATGACCTATAACCAAAATTTTGAAATAAGTTAACCCATATATTGTATATCTTATATATAACAATGCTGCAACATACATAATGTAAGTCTTTCCAGAAGATTAATTATTTTAGTGCTCGCCTCGCTCAAGCAAGTTATGATCGCATCTAATTTACTTCATGTACGTCTTTTTAAAAGATCAGCTATTCACTCCATTGCTTTACCAATACTTGAGTAAGATCGGATCCAGTAACAAATTTGCCACTGACCTCATCCAAGTAAAGCACAAAATGCAGTAAATAGTTAAAAACCAAAGCAAATATTGTGTGTGTATATATATATATATGTATATATATATATATATAGCTCCTTGATAGGTAATTAGTTACAAGGAACTGGATCATGAACAAGAGCAAGCAGACGACTTCCTCATTTCACTAATTTCCAAATCAGACCCAGGAATAACATCAATCTTAGCTCCAGGCCCATCAATGGGTTTTTTCTCATTCCCACATTCTAATGCTTTCTTCGACGCCACTCTACCGTATATCTCCTCCAGCACCCTAAAGAATGCACTGTCCACATTGTCACCGCTGAATGCCGATGTCTCGGAGAAGAAAAGCTCTTGCTCCTCCGCAAACTCAACCGCATCTTCTGTCGGAACATCCCTCTTGTCACCTAGATCAGCCTTGTTTCCGACGAGCATTATCACGATTGAGGTGTCCGCATGGGCTCGGAGCTCCTCGACCCATCTGGCCACATGATCAAACGTCGGTCTCTTGGTAATGTCGTACACTAGCATGGCCCCTAGTGCACCTCTGTAGTATGCACTTGTAACTGCTCGGTATCTAACATCAGACAATCGATCTCACACGTTATGTTATATTCCAATCAAGATAATTTACTACATTGTAATTCATTTTAGCCCATTATTTATACTCACTAGTCAATTTATAGGCCAATTCAACAACGATGATGAGCTCATACATTTAGTGATTTTTGTCGCACTCATTGATTTTGAGGTTGGTTCTAGGCTCTGGCATTATTCAAGTTTCAATGAATGATCGAATATGTACATGTGATGGTACTGATCGATGCAGAAATTAAAGATCGCCCTCTGGCCCTAAACTAATGTTCACATAGCTATAGCACCACATGCATCCCTTTGTCATCCATGGCACAAAAGCAAAAGAGATATACACGATTTAGCTAGATTTTTTTTTGTTTGACAAAAAGATATAGCTAGATAGATTGATTACGTGACTTTCGAGTGCAAGTTTAAGATATTTTAGTTGGAAAAAAAAATATCTATCATGTATAATATGTATGTTTATGGATATGATATTGACTAATACGTATACCTACATTTTGATATATCTGAATTATTGGACATGAGGAAGAAGTTCAATGATTTAGTTAGTACGTAAACTCTAGCTAGCTAGGTAGATCTCACTTTATTCTTAAGAAACCATGTGGATAAATAAACTTCTAAACATAGTAATTTATCCAATAAGCTAGCTAAAGTACTATATAGGTATCTAAAATATATATATACGTATCATTTCACTGCTTAAAGTCGTTGAGGATGATCATCATGAACATCATTTCTAGCTTATAATGAGGATCGGATATATACGAATGAGAGAGAGCTAGCTAGGAAGTTAATTAGACGCAGGTAGAGATTGATGGAGATGAATCATACCTTTCTTGGCCAGCAGTATCCCAGATCTGGGCCTTGACGAGTTTCCCTTTAATGGTGACAGTCCTGGTCTGAAACTCGACCCCAATAGTAGACTTGGAGTCGAAGCAGAACTCGTTCTTAGTAAACCTCGACAGTATCTGTGTCTTCCCAACGGCCGAGTCCCCAATAACCACCACCTTGAACACGTAGTCTATCTTCTCTCGATCGCGAACAACATGATGATAATTATGATGATGATGACCATTGCTGAGGCTCTCCTTCTCATACCTCTCGGCTTCGATTCCATTCATCTCTTGGTTCATGTTTCAGAAATTAACTGGACCTGATCGAAAGTGGACTCTGGCCGGTCTTCTGGTCTACGAAGATTCAAAGAAGACAGAGGGGTTGGAGAGAGAGAGAGAGGAACAAAGATGAGCAGTTAACAATAATAATGGATTTAGTAGTCCTTGTCTCTCTTTGAAATGTTTTATAGAGCGAGCAATATATAGTGGACGTATACCATGCATTATTTAACGATGAATAGCTAGTATAGAATAATTGTTAGAGCTCGATCACTGTCGACAGTCAAAACATAAAAGCTAGCTAGCTCTACTGGTTTTCGCTTATAAATATTATCTGGGTCTTGATCCACTAGGGATTTACTGAATTATTAAACAAGCTGTTGCATGTGTTCCAGTTAAGCAGCATTGACAAAGGAATAATATAACGAATTTTAAGGATATATGAAATACGAAAATTTCGGTGAAAATACGGAGATAAACAAAATTTCGACGAAAACTTTACACCTCTTTTTTGTTATTTTTTATATTCAAATAATCTAAGTACCATATATATACACAATATGATGTCGATAGATACATAGAAGATTCCCCAGCAGGGTTGATTGCGCTTTATTAATGTTTGATACTGAAAAACTAATTATCGTGCGAGATCTCATAAATATCGAAAAATCTCGATTTTATCGTGCATTTATATCCCATCATGAAATCACAATATTATCACCGAATTACATACCCTGAGCATAGATGTACTTATGTCTTTCGACTTTGTGGCCTAATCCAGGGCATTTGCCACTAGTTAATATGACTTTGCAAGTTGATTTCATGATCATCGATCATCCCAATAGAGTAGAAGCAAAGCAGGTTGGCCTTTGATAATTAATGAACTCATTTGAAGTCTTTAAGCAGATTATTGAGAAGGGTTCTAAGAAGACAGCCGCTTCATTCAGTTGTGCAGTCGTCCAACCCCCATATATTTTTGCTTTAATCCTTCATCCACAACTCAATTACGTGTATATATAAACGTGTACTTTACAGGTCGAAAGTGATCGGTTTTGAAATTTTTGTATGAGAATTTGATTAGTTAGCTCGTACTTAAACTTTGATTAGTTCGATCAATTCTTAAGCGTACATGGATATCTCGATTGTTTAACCGATTGTTTGATTCTAGCTCGATCATTGCTCTCTTGGAATTGAACATGCATAGCTAATTAACTACTCATATGACCTGTACATATACTATATATGGATAGAGTTATATATAGACAGCTTAATTTCTACCGAATATTCCAGCGTGATGATTTTGCTGTCACTAAAGATCTCAGAGCCTATCTTTTTGAGATGCTTATGAGCTTCACATAATTGGATGATCGGCTATATATGACCCGCTATACAAGAGCAAAAACTAGTGTATGAAACATCTTTAATTATGCTGCGCTGCCTCCTTTTGTCTGGAAAGCACGTATTAGCTACAGTGATCTTTAAGTGTGATGTTGAAAGGTTGAATGGCACCGACAAAGTTGGGGAAACGACCCGTATATGGAAGATAATAGTAATGAGGATGATTTGGATATGGAGCTATTGAGGAATATAGAGACGAGGTGGCCTGAGGAACACATGCAAACCCAGTGCTCATAGTTATTGCTAGCTACATGAGGAATGCTTTCGATTAATAAGTCCATAGCTTGCAATTCTTCATGTGTCATTTTGGGAAGGCCGCGCCTACGTATGTATACAGAGATGACATGCATGGTCGAGATACATATAGAGCGAGTCGAGACAATCTTAATTAATTAGCTGCCATGGGATATTAGGATTTGATGCATTGATCAAATTAAGGATAACAATATATTATGAACTATTACATAATTTACATTGGATATACTAAGTCAAGCGATAAGACATTTTTAGTACGTAAAAGTTAAAATCAAATCATAATATTTTTTCGGTTCGATTTTTTATCCGTAATATTTTTTTCGGTTCGATTTTGCATTTTTCAAAAGAAAAACCGTAATTATTTGGTTCTGTTTTTGTTTTAAGATTTTTTTCGATTTTTTACATAATGTAAACCAACTTTTTAAAAACTAAAAAAAATTTCTATAAAACACTATTTTTTGAGTCGTCTAACATTTTGATTCGTCTATATGAGAGAATTTGACAAGAATTGTGCATAAAGAAATTAAGATTTTAGGAGTTTAAGATTTTTATTTTGCACATATTTATATAACATATTACAAAATACCAAAAATGATGTTATTTTTGGTGTACTTAGATTTTTTGGTTATGTTGGATTTTTTATAAATAAAAAATCGAAACCGAACCAAATATTTAGATTTTCTTGGGTTTTTTTTTTCCGATTCGGTTTGTATCGGTTCAATATTTCTCAGCCGTAACTCGAATTTTTTTTTAATTTTCGATTACAATGTCCTACCTCTATTACTAACCGTCTCGATCATAACCTTCTTTTTCTTTATTTTTCTGCAAGAATCCACTCTAGTTACATGGCTTGTGTACCCACTTTAATTTAGTGCAGCATTGCCCTAGCTACAGTAATCAAATGGATCTATTTGAACAAAACTATCAAAGGCATAGAATTCATACCTCAACCACGTGTGTGTGTATATATATATATTGCTTGAATTGTTTAAAGAAATAGTAATCTGAAAGCAATTCTGAGGATATTTTCATTAGAGTGAGAGCCTATTTTATAGGAGATTACAGACAGTAGAAACTAGTTTATATGTGCCATGAACAAAATACATGAGAAGGTGTTTCTACTATCACGTACATCTCTCCACTCTGTAGTACATGCCACCACTAACATAACCATTAACTAAGTAATTATCTACCTATTTACAGGAACACTAATAATAATCTAATTATTTTACAACACTCCTCCTTGTTCTGTATATCCACTACTAGAAAAACTCATTTAGGCGACGAACCAATTTCGTCACCTAAGTGGTATTTTTCAATGGCCAGGTATTTAGGCGACGAAACTTTTGTCCCCTAAAGTTCGTCGCCTAACAATTGTAACCCAAGCACTTAGGCGACGGAAATATTTGTTTTCGTCACCTAATATGCCACTTAGGCGACGAACTAAATGTTGTCGCCTAAGTACTTAGACATCGAAATAATAATTCTCTAAACGACGATAGTTTTCATCGTCTAAGACACCACTTAGGCGACGAAAATCTACAGTCATCGTCAAAGTACTAAGACTTAGGTGATGAACTGTTCGTCGTCTAAGTGACAACACTTAGACGACGACGGTTGGTCGTCCCCTAAGTGGATAAACTTATACGACGACGTGTCTATCGTCGTGTAAGTGTAACCACTTAGGCGACCAAATCTTTGTTTCGTCGCCTAAGTGTACACTTAGACGACGAACGGTTTGTTGCCTAAGTGATTCACTAGAACGACAAACCAAGAGGTTTCGTCGTCCAGTTGAATTTTTAATATTTTTTTTCTGAATTATAAATTTAATTTAATTTAAAATATATAATAATATATTAAAAAGTTAATAATATATTAATAAAATTAATAAAATATTCATTAAATATAAAAAGTGTACGTATATCAATAAAAATAATAATAAAATAACAAAACTAACTACTAAACTAAGCCAGGAGTAAGAATAGCCGCCAATTCAGATCGTCATCGTTAAGGCCAGGAGGGGGGGTGTGACGACACTCGTTATCATGATCAGGAACGGGTAACCCCATTTTCCTGTAGGCCTCGTAGAAGGCGGTCATCTTTACAGTTGTGAGTTACAAACCGCGCCTCCACTGACCTCGAATGCTCCCAGGCGCGATCGACCGACTCCTATGCCAATCGACCCCGTTCAAGGGCATCTCGGAATCGTCCCTACTGCGACGAGTTGACGATGCGGATGATGACTGGGACAAATATCTCTGCACTGTCTATCCAAACCCACGAACCTCTTTGCTAGCTTAGCGGCCGTAAACAGCATCAACAATCCTAATTTCACTCTCCATCGGCAGGGGAGGCACCTGTTCAGGTGTCATCTCTGGGTTTTGCAACTGGGTCGCCGCAAATTCCTCGCTGGTCATTTGTATCAACCTCTCCTGAAATTAATCATGTGAATAATACAAAAAAATTAATTTCTATAAAAAAAAATTGCCATAATTTCCCCCAAAATAATAGAAAACCAAAAATCCTGCATGAAATATAACACTTCGAATAACCAATTCCAACAACACAATTATACCGTGGGCACCGATTCTCATCCGTATTTCTCAAGTTGAAAATCATAATTTAACCAACGTACTAAACTAAAGCATAACCTAATTGAAGTTCAAAATTATATTCCAATAGCACAACCTAACTAATATATCCTAAAAATATAATTAGCGTTATCTTAAATTTCGATATGCTTTGAAAGTAAGATTAAATTCAATTGATTTTGGAAAGATCAATTACTTACGCCTAGTTCACTCGCTTCATTGACGACCCCAGGTTTCACATAAGGTTCGACGCTGGTATCCAAGATGCAATGTTTCGCATCCGCATCTTTGTGCTCTTTCGCCATGTAAATGAACCCTCTCGAGCCCGATACATGGTCCTTGGTCTTCTTCTCATGATTGGCCTTGTTGGCCTCTGACCTTGTCTATTACACAACAAAAAATTATTAAATAATAAAAAATTGGTAAAAAATTGTAAATTATTCAATTTTCATTACATTAAAGTAAATGAAGACGAACCTTATACTTGTCGGACTCAAAGTGTCTAACTAACCATTGCCACTCCTCTTCCCTCTCATTCCACAGCTCCTCTAGCACAGGCGAGGCACCGTGTCTGAGGTAGTACTTGTGGATGTCGTACTTCCAATCCTTGAAGATGTTCTTGGCTGTAGTTTCGGTGTGCTCCATCATCTCCGGTGTGCAGACAATTTCAAAATGTGTCTAAAAACATAAATAACAAATTAATTTTCATTATACATTTATGTTTTATAATTACTTATAAAAATAAATAATATTTAATAGTATTACCGATAGTTCGTGGTACACCAACAACTTTTCCGGTTGGGAAAGCTTGTTCCACGAATGGGCAACTATACGGATGTTGTTCCGTATGATTGAGCCAAAAGCGTGCGCGGTTAGACTCCCTAGCTGCGAGGACGGAGGGTCTCGGGTGAACTCATCAAATGGGACGTCAATCTTCTTCCCCGTTGACTTCACTATGCGCTCGCCCTTGACACCCTTTTCAATTCTCCGACTCCTTTTAAGTAGTGGGTCGCCTGGCTGCCTCCTGACCTTGCATCGGGCACTGTAGAGAATCGAGTCGTCAACCGACTCTTCGAGACCTTCAGACGTTGTCGACAATCGGTTCATGTCTGGCTCGTTTGTATAGGCATCAGCCGCCTCGTATGAAGCATGAGGGATTGGGCTAGTCGCCTGAGGCGAAGGATTCGGAGGAGCTGAAACGGTCTCCTTCGAGGTTTGCCTCCAACCCAAAGCTTCTGCCATGGATTGGCGTTCGGCCTCCTTCTCTGCAACCGTGAGTCTCTTCCATGGTGCCATTGTAATTAAGCTGAAAAAATTAAAATATAAATATATCCAATTTATCCAAATTTCACCAATATATCCAATTTCACCGATTTATACATATATATAATATACAATTTTATCAATATATCCAAAAACATTCAACAACATTAATATACCCAAATTAATCAAATTAACATCAACTTACCCAATTAGTCCATATATCAAATAATCCATTTTTTCATACTTATATATTATCAAATAAATCATACAATTACCAAATAAATCCATATATTATCCAAATTATTTATATATTCATAAATATAAATATATATTACCAAATATAATACCAAATATATATAATATATTACCAAAAATAGATAAATATATATAAAAAGAGGAGTAAGCGAGAGTTATATCGACGGTTGAGGGAGGGGGGAGGGAGAGAATCTGATGAGCTATGAGAGAATCTGGGAGAGGGGGGACTGGTGGAGGGAGAGGAGAACTGACGGAGAGAGAGGAGAACCGGTGGAAGGCGGCGAGTGCGAGGGAATCCGGAAGATTAGATGGCAGCGGCGGCACGAGGGAGTCTTGGGGAAAGTGGCAGTGACGTTTGGCAATCCGGAAGAGGGCGACGGCTGGTGATCCGGGAGAGGAGAGAAATCGAGAGGGATCGAGGGAGGGGAGAGAGAGAGGATTTTTTTGGGAGAGGAAGTTGTGGGAGTCAGTTTTGGTCACCTAAGCTGGGTAAAGATGAGCTTAGGTAATCCGACCTTGGGTGAGGTTCGATAAAGCCAGAAATGGGTCTAGGCTTGAGCGACTATGGTTTCGATTAAAGAACGAATTATTTAGGGGGTTTTAGAAGTGTCTAGAATGTAGTAGAGACTTCTAGAATGTTCGATGGTATGACAATCCCAAGGTAAGATCGAACCTCAAGGAGGCTGGGCAATCTAACCACGAGAGACTATTTGATCGAACCTCGGGGGAATTGACAGAATCTGTGAGGGAAAGGGTAAGATTTGAGCATATCCTATGGGGATTATGCCAAAAGGCATGTGGTAATCATACGATTTGATTGGCCCTGGATATGGAGACCCATTCCTTAATAGGTTTCTCATTTCTTAATGTAAAGTAGTCTGCTTCGATAACGACTATGCTTAGACTAATGCGATCACTATATAAAGGCTATTCATACATGGTCTCAAGTAACGTTACTCTGCCCTAATCACTACTCTATTCTGAAGATAAAGTTCAGAGGGTCTAAGCACAGTACCACAACGTGCTCCGACTTGTTTTGCAAGTTCACGAAGATTTAAGCTAGAGAGGGGCAAATCTGCTATCACAAATTGGTGCTTTCATTGAGAGCAGAACCCTAGGCTAACTCTCTTGAACAGAAGAATATGGAAGACAATACCGACGAAAGTAACCAACGAGACAAGGAGACAACCCCCCAGCGAGAAACAGTCAGGTCACCCCTGACACGGGGGTATCGAGGCAGGAGCACCCTCACGCATCAGATTCGGCCGAGAAACCTTGCGGAAGAGGGACACTTGAGAGAAGAAGAAGGATCTGACCAAGAGAACGACGGAGCCAGGATATGGAGGGCCAAGGTCGATCAGGACCTCCACCGGGCCGAGGAACGATACATAAACCTAAGGATCGATATGGCTATGCTACAACAGACTACCGAGGGGGCCGCTAGGAGCACGAACAAGTTGGCAGGCACTATGGATGTCATCCAGGCCACTCTGCTGAATCTGGTAGAACTATTGAAGAACCAGGGATTGGTCACGCCCAATCTGTCCATGGTAGAGGTACAGGGAACCCTGGCGGCCGAACAGACTAACTAGCAGGAGGAGGCAACCAACGGGGAGACCACGGGGGTCGCAACCCTTAAGAATATGATGGAAGAGTTCATGGAGACACAACATGCCCTTAACGTCTGGATCAACCAAGAAACTGAGAGGCTGAAGAAAGGAGGGATGTCCAAGAAGGAGTCAAAAGTTGAGCAGAGGGCTCGGAGGATGTCCCAGAACCCCATAGCTCAGTTTATTCAATATGTTGAGCCTCCTAAGAAGTGGAGCCATCCCAGGTTTTCTAGGTACTCAAGGAATTCAGACTCGTACCAGTATGTGAGAAACTACTAGTCAGTCATGGCCACTAGCCAATCAAATGATGCTTAGATGTGTAAGATGTTCCAGGCAAGCCTGAAGGACCACACCCTACAGTGGTACGAGACACTCCCCTCAGGTTCGATTAAGGATTTAAGAAGTCTGAAACTGGCTTTCTTCAAGAGATATGAGAGTAATGTTGAGGGAACGAAGGACGTGACTTACCTCATGTGCCTTAGGATGAAACGGGGAGAGGGTCTGAGAGATTGGGTCACAAAATTTAGGAAGGAATACGCAAACTGCAAGGACGATACTGTAGTGGCTACGACGTTCATCAACAGGCTGGACATGGACTTGAAGTTGGCTAACAAGCTGATCAAGAATAAGACTAAGGACTTATCCACAGTCTATCATGAGACCTTGGACTACGCCTAGGTAGAAGATATAAGAGCCTACAACAGCGGGGTTTCCCCAACGGAGAAGACATCTGAGGGTGGAACCAGCTCGAGGAGGAACACGACCAGTAGCAACACGAACCAGGGGATGAGCAAATACAATAACAAGAGGAAGGCCTCGGAGCACCAGCCTACCAGTCAGGGTGGAAAATTGTTCGTTCCCCTCGTAATAATCTCAATCTCAACCATACTCCACCACATCAAGAATGAGTCATGGCTTGAGAGGCCACCACATATGACTAGCAAGAGCGACTACATGGACTTTTGTGCTTACCACAAGGCCAATGGGTAAGAGAAAATTGATTGTGGTGTCCTCAAACGACACTTTGGAGAATTGGTAGACTAGGGGTACTACTGGGAATACCTGACATATGATTACAAGAAAAAGCTCGAAGATTCATTGAAGCCACAAGGTAATGGTAAGAGTTAAAAGAACAATGAGACTTTACCACCGCCACCTAAGGGCCAAGAGGAAAAGTACCTTGTGCTAACATCAGGATGATGAAGCTGCCCTAAGGGCCCTGAGGAGGAGGAAGATCACTATGATGCCTTGGTCATCAACATCATGATGGCCCACATGATTGTGGCTAGGGTACTGGTCGACAACGAAGTTGCTGTGAACGTTATATTCAAGGATGATGTGGAGAGAATGGGCTTGATTGGTGCAATCTAGGATCATCGGTAAACCCTCATGGGATTTGAAGGGTCAAGGGTGAGGACCCTAGGGATCATCCCCCTTCAGGTTGGAACACCCGTTACCAACCCAACCACATGGTTCGCTGTAGTCGACGCCCTGTCCCTCCATAATGCAATCCTAGGGAGGTCATGGCTTCACCGAATGAGGGCGGTGGCATCGACTTATCACCAAGTCCTGAAGTACTCGACCACAGAGGGGCCTGTCATCATTAAAGGGGACAGAGCTACGGCAAGGTTGTGCACGGTCCTGGCCACCAAAGAGATGAAAAGGGAGACAGTGGGAGAAGTTGGGGGCACAGCTACCCCAGCTCTACCGGCATAGTAATCACAGGATGGGGATCGAGATAACATGATCGGCAGGTTAGATATAAATCTCAACCCCCAGGACCTGCCCTTCAAGGAGAATGCAGAGGAAGATATAGTGCTCAAACCTTTTGATCGAGACCGACTTTATCAATGTGCAAGAATTGGGTCAGACCTAAGTGAAGCTGAGCGTAAGAACCTGATGGACTTGCTAAGGGAGTATAACGACGTGTTTGCATGGTCGGCATGAGATATCACAGGGATTGACAAGAAAGTGATCGAGCACCAACTTCATGTGGACCCTAAAGCGAGGCCCGTAGCACTGAAGAAAAGAACCTTGATTGCCGAACGTAACAGGATAATCGAGCAAGAAGTGGAAAAGTTGCCTGCAGGGTTCGTCAAGGAAGCCCCACATTCTGAATGGCTCTCCAATGTGGTCTTTGTCAAGAAGAAAAACGAAAAGCCCAGGATTAGAGGTCCGATAGTCGCACTGAGGCCACAGGCACTCTGAGGCAGATTCTCCAGACCTAGATGAAAGCATGATGGGTATAAAAGTTAAGTGTAAAACAATTAAGTACAATAGGTTAAGCACGAAAAAGAAAAGCACGATAATTTGAGATACGACATTCGTATTTACTCTTGGCATAAGAGATTTCTGAGCTAGGGCCCAAGCCAAGATTAGCAAAAAACTACATAAGTTAAGAAAGATGAAATTGTTCGAGAAAAGGTCCTAAATATATTACAGAAACACACTCCTTGTAAACAAATAGGGGGCTTCACTCTGACTCTGTCTCAGAGGCGGCATAAGGGTTGTAAGCTCGGATGAGCTCCTTACGTTCCTACTCCCAGTCCACCCGTTAACTCTAGAGCTGCAGACCATGAGCCTCCTCTAGAGCACATAGACGGTCCTCGCACTCTAGGTCCTTAGCGCTCAGAGCCTCTTTGAGCTTGGCCTTAGCTTCCCTAGCTACCTCCTTAGCTTTAGCCTAAGCTTTCTCAAGATCAGACCTCAGATCCTTCACCTCCCTATCATGGATGGAGTGCTCATCCTCAAGAGCCCTCTCCTTTTGGTTAATGATGCAATAAGCATGGGCCTGGGCATCCCCGAGCTCCCTGATCTTAGAGGCAGACTCTTTGGCCTTCTTCTTTGCCTTCACGACCCTCTTGTCTGCCTCACGAGTGGTGGCATGGAAGCGCCCAAGGGCAGCAGTGAGGTTGATGGACGACTGAAATAAAGGCAAAATGGTACGTTATGTATGAGAAAGTACAAGAAACAATATGGAAAGATGCCAGACACGTGAAGGAAAGATTACCTGGTAGAGGGAGGTCCAGGACATTGTCATCAACTCCTCGGCCTCCATGGACCCAAGATCCTCGGCATCCTGCTCAAGCATCATGGATGTCAGGGAATAGCAGGTAATCTCGACGTGGGCTAGCCTAGAGAAGAATTGGGAAGGAATGTGCTTACCAACACAATGCAGCACAGTACCCTCGCCTAGGCCCTCAACCTCCTCCTCGTTCAAATCACCAGGAGGTTGGACAATGAAGCCATGGTTTAGCTGGCTCTTCTTGAAGTAGACCCTGGGGAAATCAGGGACAGTGCCCTTGATTAATTCCCCAAGGGAACCTATACGATCAACAATACAACAGTTCACACATGATTTAGCAAAATACAACACAATTAGATAAAGACACACAAAGATAACAAGTTATGCAAGATAATTTAAAAAGCACAATCTCAAAAATAGAATGCAGAAAGGGATAAGCTTACCAAGTGAGAAGCCCTTAGGCTTGGAGGACCCCGGCTCAGACGAGGAGGATAGAGGATCAGAGGAGACAGTAGACCTAACTCGCTTGTGAGGGTGGGGGGAGATGGGGGAAGGATGGTGTCAGGAGAAGCGGCAGCGGTAGTAATAGTTACAGTAGCAGTAGTGGCAGTAGCAGCAGAAGAAACCAGATAGTGGGCTTCATTGGGCTCCACGGCTTGGGCCTGAGCCTCGTCCTTGCCCTTGGTCAGCTTGGCAGTCTTCACCAGCCTCCACTTCTTGGGCTTGGAGACCTCCCCCTGCTTGGTTAGAGCTTAGACGTGTAGGGGCTTGGGGGTGGAGGCTCATTTCTTGTGAACCTGCGGGGATTAAGAAACCTCGGTTAGCTCTTGGTGATTCTCATGCTGAAGGGGCACGATGCCCTCCAAACCTCCAGGGCTGAGGCGTTCCTTGCTCCATAACCATCGGCACTTGAGGTACTTGGTGAGGATGGCAAGGGCGTCACCCACGAGGTCGCGACCGAAGTCAACAGTACTAGTAAGCTCCTCTGGCAGCTTGGGGGGGGGGGGTGGTTGACGGTGGTGGGAACCTTGAAGTCAGCTTCCCGACCAAGCTTCTCTCAATCCCCGAAGACGAGGATGAGGGTCTTCTTCCAATCCTTGGGAGAGTAAGGGGTACGATTAGTAGCAAATCCTTGACATACATGATCTGTTGGGAGAGATAGAACTGGTTGACCGGAGTGGGCTTGACCTAGAATATGAGCCTGAACTCTGGTAGACCCATGCGGCAATCGAAGCACTGATTGAGTCGATCAAAGCAAGCCAGATAGCGATAGCTGTCTAGGAACCATTGCTCCACGACGATGCCGTAGAAATCTAGACCAGCACAGATGAAGGTTGGGATCGGGAAGGAGAGCCCATAGATGATCTGGAAAGGGTGGACTAGCAGGACCGTACCATGAGCTCTTTCGAGCTCTGATACTCTTGCTTCGTTTTAGACAAGAGCAAACTGAAAATTTTCATTGTCCCCATGGTGGAAAGATTGGATGAAGGAGGCAAGGTCTCGGCAGAACCGACCTTCAACGCTAAGGGATAGAGCTCCTCACGAGCCTCCTTGAAGGCAGCCTTGGTAGTACATAGCTAGAATTGCATGGTGGTGGGATCAGCCTCAACCTCCAGAACATGAGGTTGGACAACTTCAACCTCCTCCACTTTGAAAGTAGTGGAGGATGGGGGATTTTGAGCAGTTTCTAGAAAAGGCTCCTGGTTTGGTTTGGCGGCGGTAGACGATTGGGGTTACAGAATGGGTATGGTGATGGGCAAGTGGTTTGGAAATATAAATTTGATCAATGACATTTGGATCTTGGAGAATGGTGATGGTGTGGCCGATGATCTTATTTGGGGTAGGGGAAGAAGTGTTGTTGGTGGCCATTGATGTTTTCTGGGAAGAAAAAGTTTGAAGCTTTGAAGTTATAGAGGAAGTTTTCTAGGCTCGGTAGGAAGATTGAGTAAGTGAGATAATGTAAAAAATAAAAGAGAATGAGGGTTTTGATTTATATATGGTGAAGAGGTATGAAGTGATGAGGAGTGACCGTTTGAGGAGATAGATGGTTTTGATTTCAAGGGATGTGATTGGGTTTGAAATGAGGTGGGAATGGAAATGGTTGCGTTAGTTGGAAAGAGACATGATGGCTGACGATATTTGATGATGCAGGAGTTATAATGAGGGCGGCACAGTGGAAGCACGTGTTTGGGGTTCCGCGCATGACATAATGGGAAAGCTGGGGAGTTTTTCGAAAATCGGAGCTATAAAGCTTGGACGAACAGCAGCGCAAGGCCAACACGTGCTGAACCTCACACTGTTGTGAAGGTATTTATGGGAGTTGATGTTGGCCACTTGAGCTAGGGAAAGATGAGCTTGGGTAATCCGACCCTAGGTGAGGTCCGAAAATGCCAGAAATGGGCCTAGGCTTGGGCGACTAGAGTTTCGATTAAAGAATGAATTATCTAGAGATTTCTAGAAGTGTCTGGAATGTTGTAGAGGCTTCTAGAACGTTCGACGGCATGACAATCTCAAGGTAAGATTGGACCTCAAGAAGGCTGGGCAATTTGACCACGAGGGACTATTTGATCGAACCTCGGGGGAGTTGACAGAATATGTGAGGAAAAGGGTAAGATTTGAGCGTATCCTATAGGAATTATGCCAAAGGGCATGTGGTAATCATAAAATTTGATTGACCATAGATATGGAGATCCATTCCTTAATGGGTTTTTCCTTCTCTAATGTAAAGTAATCTGGTTCGATAAGGACTATGCTTAGACATAGTGCGATCACTATATAAATACCATTAATACATGGTCTCAGGTAACGTTACTTCGCCCTAATTACTACTCTATTCTGAAGATAAAGTTTGAAGGGTCTAAGCATGGTACAATACCATGCTCCGACTTGTTTTGCAGGTTCACGAAGATCTAAGCTAGAGGGGGCAAATCTTCTCTCACATGAGTGATTAGGGTTTGAGAGATCGAGAGGGATCGAGAGAGGGGAGAGAGAAATTAATAGGATTGAAGTCGATCCGGTTTTGGGGATATAATGATCGACTTTGGTGACAAAATAAACAACTTTTGTCACCTAAGTCGTGTTTAAATTTCCCCCAAAAATTTGCGCAAAACTATTGAACCGCCCAAAAATTTCACTTAGGCAATGAAAATACATTATTTCGTCGCCTAAGTCGTCACTTAACGACGAACGGTGTACTTTCATTGTCTAAGATTTTATGGTTTAGGGAAAAGGGATTAGTGTTAGGGTTTAGGTTTTAGGGTTCACCTAAGCGACGGAATCATGAAAGCGTCGTTCAAGATGGGCACTTAGCCGAAGAAATGAACTAAGTTTGTCGTCTTAGATGAACTTAGACGACAAAATGATCTATGTTCGTCGCCTAAGAGGTCATTTAGGTTTTTTTTTTTTTTTTTTGAAATTCAAACATAAATCGGCCTTTACAGTATATTTGCATTAGGAATATGGTCGGGACAATAAAAGAAATAAATTGGCATTTACATAATCGAACTGAAATTATATAATTAAATTAACCAAAATGGTAATAGAGTACGTACAAATTAAAGGAAGAGCACGTGATCAACGACTTATGAATTTATTTGAATCAATCATCATACTCATAATCATCATCATTTGAATCATCCTCCTCACCATCATCTGATTACTCCTCATCATCATACTCTACATCGTCGGAATCGTATCTGACGTCGTTGTCCTCCTCCTCCGGCTCATTGACTTCTGGTGCATTCTGCTCTAACTCTCTAATCTCCTTTGAAATAAGATCCATTGTGCCATCAATCGGAGGTGAGCGTTCGTTAGGCCGAACTAGATCCATTATGTAGGGGATGACTAAAATATTGGGTTCTTGATATGCATCGTCTTTATGCGCTTCAATATCAGTCGCTGACGTCACTTCAAGTATCGTGACACTCTATATTCCTTGGTGAGACATGTAGTTTTCTATTTTCCAACCTTCACCAGCTTTTGGATCATCCAGATAGAACACTTGCCTAACCAAGGTGGCAAGAGCGAATGGCTCATCCTCATATCAGCTTGAGTTTGTTTCGACTAATAAAAGGCTCAGATCTTCTTTGGTACGCTTGAACCATTTGCACTTGAAAAGAAAATTGTTGATATCATTCTCGTACAATACCTCAAGGACATGTTCAAGAACCCCGTAATAGACAGCATCACCTTCCCCAACTGTGATCCCACGGTTTTTTGTGCTTTTTCCTTTATCTCGGATCAATGAATGAAACTTTACTCCATTCACAAAACAACCGGGATAAATATAGTGCTTAACTGACTTATGAGAAAACATGTACTTTTTCCACGACCACCACCCCATGTGGTTATCAGAGTTGTGTAGATCAATCATCTGCAAAAATGATTATAATATATATGAATGTGTGGATTTTTACAGAAATTTTGACATAATTTTCCTTAAAAATAAATGAAACCAAAAACCTCCATGCACAAACTAAGGCAAAACACTTCGCATAAACAAACACCAAATATTTTAAATTAATTAAATATACGTACCCATTGTAGGAAATAATTGGGAAACTTATTTTTAAGCACTTTTTTAACCCAGGCAGGACTCTTGTCCGGTTTCGCTGCCCGAATCGTCTCCCTGTAGAGTTTTATGTAATCCTTGACCTCGTCACAGTCTCGCAACACTACCCAATGCACTTTCACAAGTTCTTCTTTAGTTAATATTTCTTTTAGTACTTCTCAAAACAGTCATACAACATTTGTGACGACTGAAAGATTGTAGCAGACATTTGGCTTGGCCTAGTCTAGATCCTTGAGGTACGTATTGCAGTAGATAACACACTCATGTATTAGGTATGTCTCTACTATGGAGCCATCCGGGGCTGATTTAGTTTTCATAAATCCTTTATATTGTCTGAGTTGTCTGTAAAATCATGGAATAAATCATGTGAAGAATAGTAGAAAAAAAATTGTATATAATGAACAACTGTTAATTATAAATAATTGTACGTACCTTTCTCGAGGATACATCCAAATGTAATGGACCGGACAAAAAAGGAGCACATGTTTAGGTTAGTGGATCATGAGGTGAATCATGATGTCAAAGAAAGCGGGGAAAACAAATTCTCTCTAGTTTGCCAAGGATGTAGACTATTTCGTATTGCAGTTCGAGGACATCTAACTTCTTCAACTCTCTGGGGCATAACCTCTGCCACCATCTACACAATACTATAATTGGTTCGATAATGTCACGAGGCAAATATAGTTGAATTACCACTAGAATCAGACGTTGCAACATAACGTGATAGTCATGAGTCTCTTTAGGCCAATGAAGTTGTGATGCGCCTCGTTAGCTGCTCTAAATATATTCGTTGCATAAGTAGACGGATAACGAACTCTCTTGAACCAGCTAAATACAGAACCCCTTTGTGTCGGCTCACTGTGTAAGGTGCATTTAGCATCTTGTTATACACTCCTCTTCAATCCCTCCTCAACCATAAGAGAGAGCACAAATTCATAAATTCCATATCTTTGCGCATTTTGAGAGTATCTTTGGTCTTCAACTTAATACACAAAAATTTTCTCACCACATTATCGCACACATTCTTTCCTCTGTACATGACATCAATGTTGTTTCAGAGTTTCAACTTGGACCAGTATGGCAGTTAAAAAAAAATACTCTTGTGATGCCAATAACTGAGATGGTGTGGTGGGTGTGGATTGAGTTTCTACACATCTTTGTTGTTGGTCAACACACTGAAATAGAAGTTGTTCAACCTCTCTAAAATCTCTTTGCTAGACCCCTGTCGGGGTTTAGGCTCATTCTCTACCTTTCCTTCGAAATGAGCTACATCCTGTCGCCACGTGTGATCGAGAGGAAGCCATTTACGGTGACCTAGGTAACACATCTTCCCTGCGTGCCAACTGTTGTTGACGTCGTCCAAACAGACAGGGTAACAATTGTATCCTTTGGTCGTGCAAGATGCCAACATCCCATATGCAGGAAAATCGCTGATTTTCCACATTATGGCTGCTCTCATCGTGAACATCATGTTAGTGAACTTGTCATAAGTTGGCACTCCATGTTCCCACAAAAATTTTAGCTCGTCGATCAATGGTCTGAGGTAGACATCTAAACACTTTTCCAAAGATTTTGGACCAGGAATAAGTAGCGTAAAGAACTTAAATTCCTTGTTCATGCACATCTACGGAGGCAGGTTGTACGACATGAGAATAACTGGCCAAGTGCTGACGACAACGCTATTACTACCCCAAGGATTGAATCCATCTGTAGAAAGGTCGAGTGTAACATTTTGAACCTCTGCTGCAAAGTCTCCAAATTTCCTGTCGAAATGTTTAAAAGCCTCCCCATGTGCTACGTGTCGGAGCACATCGTCATCTACTCGTTGTTTCGGATACCATCGCCTCTGCTATGTATAGAGACATGTACAAACGCTGCAGTCAGGGAATCAACGAAAAATAATGAAGTACATTCACAGGAATTTTCTTCTTTGAACTACTCATATTCCAGTTTTTATATCTTCACCAGTTACATACAAGACAGTAGTCCAAATGTTCATACTCTTTGTAAAAAATACACAATTACTTATGCATGCATCAATTTTCCTGTACTTTAGGCCGGAGCTGCTCAAGATCGTTCTAACCTTATAATGACTTTCCAGAAGTTTGTGATGATCAGGTAGCAACTTACATATATGCTCTTGCATTTCATCAAAAGCATTGTCTGACATTTTATTGTTCACTTTTCTCTGAACTTCCTCCATTATATATTACAACACATTCTCTGCACATCCGGGGTACACTGGGGTCTGGGCTTCGAATAACATCTTGTTGTACTTATCCATCTCTATAGTCTCACTAGCCAAGCTGGCAGTGGGGAATGTGTTATCACGAGTGGTATCGTAATCTTCCTCTTGGGGTTGGTGTCCACCATGACTAAATACCGGGGTGCCACTACCGCTGGATGAAGCACCATGATAACTGTACCCTGAGCTGACGTCTGGTTCTGAGCTGAAGTCTACTATTTCACCGTGTTCGCTCTACGTAGTGTAACTCTACATCATACCATGCTCATATAGGTGTTGAGCCATAATGTTAGACGGAACAAACTGATAGTTAAGACATTTTATACACGGGCACTTGAAACGCTTCTTTCCCTGAGCATGTTCTAGGGCAAAATCCACAAACTCTCTGATGCCGTCCATATACCGCACATCACTTCTATTCGCCAACTGTATCCAACTCATGTCCATATTTATGTGTAATAATTAATAATAATTCTACTATTAATTATATTATTTTTTAACCAATAATTAATTAATCTAATATACTATATATATGCATGAATTATATATATTTCAACTAATTATTCTAATATATATTACCTTAATTAACAAAACCCTAAATTAATATAACGTACAGTTACCTTAATTAAACTAAATATTAATTAATTATCTTTAATTACTTTAAAATTATTTTAATTAATTAAAATATATATTAAATACACATGAAATTAATTATAAGCTTAACTACCTTGCTCGATTAAATTAACCATTAACTTAACAATTAATTAACCAATTAATCTAACATGCATGTTTAATTTTAACTAATTGATCAAATTAAACATATATACCAATTAATTAACAATTAATGCAATATATACAACAATGCAAGTAATTAAGCTAAGGTCGCCGGAAAGTACTATATATTTGCCAGAAAAATCAATCAAAAAATTAGAACTCCGATAAGGAGTATTAATTAAATTAAAAAATTTAATTGAAAAAAACGAGTTAATACCTTCATCGATAAGGAGATAAGTGGGTAAAACTAGAATTTCAGGAGTTGAAAAATCGAGTTATGATGAATTTTCGCCAGACTATGATGGAGGAATGTATATGCCGTCGGTGGATTTTTTGAGTGAGAAGAGAGAGAGAGAGAGAAGTGATAAGGATGAGATAAGACTAAGAATCTGATCGAATGACCTACTAATTGACTTTTCTTAGATGACAAATAATTTTGTCGCCTAAGTGGCATGTTTCATCACCTAGGTTCTCACTTAAACGACGGAAATAGGTTATTCTCCTAAGTGACCACATAGGCAACAAAACGGATTTCGTCGTCTAAGTGTGTAATAATTAGCCGACGACAATAAATGGTCGTCGTCAGAATGTGCATCTTAGGCTACGACAAATAATATACATCGTCTAAGTATGCACTTAGGTGACGACTAACGTAAACTATTGTCTAAGAAATTTCTTAGGCAATGACGATACGTTTAGTCGCCTAAATGCGCACTTAGCCTACGAATAGTATTTTTTTAGCGACGAAATTTTTTTTGCAGCCCAAGTGGCACTTAGGCGACGAGACCTTAAAAGTTTTGTCGCCTAAGTGGCTTTTTTCGGTAGTGATGGTAGATGATGATTCCTTGATGCTTCTATGATGTCTCCTTAAAAACCTTGTCGAACCAGAAATCATTGCAAGAGAAAATGTGACATTGAACAAGTAAAAGGAATGCAAATCATCATATATGGTGATATGACACCTATCTATGTTGCCTCATTAAAACTTTGTCAAGTAATAAAAATTGTGTGGGATAAAAACAACTTTAGTTAAGGAAAAATATTACAATGTGCCCTTCACATTTAAAACGCCTATATGTATGTCAGACTCCCCCTAAACTCTGCATCTCTCGGCCCCCTGATTCCAGCAATCAGGGTTGCTTAAATAAGTTGAGCAATCCTACGCTCTTCACATGCTTCTCAAATATGGATATGGCCAATGACTTAGTGAATAAGTCTGCCACATTGCTCTCAAATCGAACTTGTTTAACTTGGATCTTGAGAAACTATTGTTGTTGCTAATTATAGAAAAAATTATGCGATATATGCTTGGTGTTGTCACATTTGATGTAACCTAGCTTCATTTGCTCAATACATGCAGCATTGTCCTTATAAATGCATGTAGGTTCATCTGTGGTTGATTGTAGACCACTTGATCTTTGAATATATGCAATTGTAGATCTCAACCATATGCACTCCTTAACAGCTTTTTGTAGAGCAATTATCTCAACATGATTCGAAGACGTAGTGACAAGGGTCTGTTTTGTAGACCTCTAAGATATCGCGGTGTTTTCCATGGTAGAGATAAAACTAGTCTGGGAACGACTTTTATGTGGGGCAAAGAGATACTCAGCATCAGCAAAACCACCCTGTAAGGGGTGAAGGAAGAAGTCGCTCCACCCCCACTGGTAGCATCCTTACTTCCTGTAACAAAGGTCTTCCTTTGTGTCTCTCTATAGGGATAGAACAATCCCATATCCATTGTACCATTTAAGTATCGAAATATTGTCGTTATGTCAGTCTAATGGCGTAGCGTGGGCACTGAGCTGAATCTAGCTAACAAGTTCATAGAAAATGAGACGTTCAGTCTTATGCATTAAGCTAAATACAATAATGCACCTATTGCACTTAGATAAGGCACTTCAGCCCCTAAGATTTCTTCGTCCTCATCCTTTGGATGAAATGGATCCTTCTTTAGATCTAGGTTACAGACGATTATGGGAGTGCTAACAGGATGTACTTTATCCATGTAAATCTTCTCAACATTTTATGGACATAAGCCGACTAGTGGACTAATATTCCACTACTATGGTGCTCTAGGTCTAGGTCTAGGCAAAATCGTGTCTTCCTAAGATCTTTCATCTCAAACTCGAATTTCAAATACTTTGCAGTGTCCTTTAACTCATCAAGAGTCCCTATAATGTTCATGTCATTGACATAGACAATGATAATTGTAAATCCGGAACTTTTTCTTTTAATAAACACGCATGTGCATAGTTCATTATTAACATATCCCTTTCCAATCAAGTATTCACTTATATGATTATACCACATACGTCCGGATTGCTTTAATCCATATAGTGAACGTCTCAATCTTATTGAGAACGTACTCCATGGTTTAGAGCCACGTGATTTGGGTAATGGAAGTCCATGAGGAACTTTCATATATATATATATATATATATGAATCCAGATTCCGATAGAGATATGCTGTAACCACATCCATAAGCTGCATGTCAAGTTTTTCGGAAACTACCAAACTGACAAGGTAGCGGAATGTTATAACGTCCATTACGGAAGAGTATATCTCCTCGTAATCAATTCTAGGACATTGTGAGAAACCTTGCACCACAAGGCGGGCTTTGTATCTTAATACCTCATTCTTCTCATTACGCTTTCTAACAAAAACCTATTTATGTCCTACATGCTTTACACTTGGAGGGGTTAGCACTACCAGACCAAATATCTGTCTCTTTGATAGTGAATCTAATTCAACCTGAATTACTTATTTCCATTTGGGTCAATCTGCTCTCTGCTAACATTTTTAACAGAGCGAGGTTCGATATCATCATGTTCTTTAATTTCTTTTGCAACTGAGAATGTAAATGCATCATTAAGGATCATAGATTCTCTATCCAAAATCTCATGGATGCTAGCATAATTCATTAAGATATCTTTATTCGCTGAACTTGGATCAACTGTTAGAACTCCCTCCAAATTGGTTGTCTCATAGACATAACTATAGTCAGGAATAATTTCATGATCGAGTCGGATTTTGAGTGTTAATGATCAATGGATTAGGTTATGCCAAACTCCCCCTCTTCGTAGGGCGAGTATCCATCGAACCTACAAATCTCCCCCTCTTCCTTTAGGGAGCCGCATCCTCAACCACCACACATCCACCAAGTGTGGCAGTGATGCTGCCTCCTACATTAGGAGTGGCAGCATCACATCCTCCTGGCGGGATGTCTATCCTTGCAGGTACATTTGCAGTATGTATATGTGATCTCATCACTTTAGCAAGGTCAATAAATACATCAGGCATCAAATCTGCTACGTTTCCAAGCTCTATAATTCTCTGAACTTCACTATCTTCTAGAGCCGAGCGGAGATCAAAATGAGACAAAAAGGGGACAGACCACAAAAATTCCTGTCATTTTTTTGGAACATTATTGTTCCTTCCTCTCCTTAACGATGGGAAGGTTGTCTCATTAAAGTGACAATCCACAAATCGTACGGTAAAGAGATCGCATGTCAAGGGTTCTATATTACGGATTATAGTTGGAGACACATAACCAACATACATACCTATTAGTCTCTGAAAACCCTTTTTTCACGTAATGATGGCGCGATAGGCACATAAACTACACAAACAAAAATGCTTATATAAGAAATATTTGGCTCATACCCAGTAACCAACTGGTAGACAGAAAATGGTTGTCTAGCAGCAGATCTGAAATGAATAAGGCTAGCTGCATGCAATATCGCATAAGACCAAGCATAAGTAAGGAGATTGATGGGCATGACCAAAGCCTGTCCAACCATTTGAAGTCTTTTAATGGCGGTTATATAGGGAACTGAATGCTCGATATCAATCCCAATGGACATGCAAGAATTATCAAATGTTTGCGATGTAAATTCTCCAGCATTGTTAAGACATATTGACTTAATAGGATGATCTGGGTGGTGAGCCCTCAAGTGAATAATTTGTGCTAGGAGTTTAGCATATGCAACATTTCATGTGGACAAAAGTGTGAAATGTGACTAGCTTGTCGAAGCATCCATCAGTACCATAAAATATCTAAATGGCCCGCATGATAGGTGGATAGGTCCATAAATGTCACCTTGGATAAGTTGTAAGAATGGAATGTTCTCTTTACTGTGTGTAGTGTATGACGGTCTCAATCTCACTTTGGCTAAAGATTGCATAATGAGTGATGAGCATCTGATATAATCAATGAGGATGTTGGTGTAATATCATAGTCACCATTGACTTGGGAAGCATTATATGGAACTAAAGCGCCACTGTTGTCTTTAGTTCTTTGCCGCTGGGGGTTTGTAGTGGCTCCAAACTCTAATTAGCGATTCTTGCTTCCTTTCATTATGAAGAAGGGATGTCCGTTTGAGTTTTTCAAAATACGGATCATCATATCACGACCTGAGTGTCCCAGCTTATCGTGTCAAAACTTATATGTGTTTGAATCCCATAAGTCATTTCTCATGACATGGTTAGATTCAACAACTTGAATGATTGTTATACATAGCCCATTTGGCTGACACATTAGTTTCTTTGATATTCAGTTTATGCCAGAATTATTAGAGGTAATATATAAGTATTAAATTTCATTCTCACAATGAGTATCTGTTTGGAGTCTGTTGCTTCGGGTGTCTTTACTACTCAAAAGGGTTCTTGGTGCCCTATGAGCATAGAAAGCATCCTTGCGTAGGGTCTTTCAGCCCATGAGGATACCTAAGTCAATATGCATGGATTATTGTCTTGGATGAATATAGGTTCCAATAAGGATGTCTTAGATCCTTATTGATGTAGGATTTGTAATCCATGCTGATTACAGATAGGAGAAGGCTAGCATTAGTAGGAAAACATGTTCCTATGTGGTGTTAGAGTCCCTTATATATAAGGAGAATTCTGCTCTAGTTTATGTATCATAGAGATAGAGAGCAAGTGTATTCCATTCTCGGGTTAGAAATGAGTTGTGGGATTAGAAGAGAGGAGAGAGAGATACGAAGAGTAGATAACGTTTTTATTTTCTTATTCTTTTTGTATACCCATTATAAATATAGTGGAGTTTTTTCTGCCTATGGACATAGTCAAAGTTTGCTAAACCACGTTAAATTTTGTGTTCTTGTGTTCTTATCTCTATGTATATTTCTTTTGGTTTGTTGTGCCTAGTTATTGTTTTTGACCAGAAATCACAACAACTGGTATCAGAGTTTAGGCTCGTGTGAGACCTAAGTTTGGGTTAGTGGTTCAAGGTTAAGATGGATCGGGTAAATAACACAATTATTAGACTCACCCCCTTGGATTGGGTGACATAGAAACCAAGAATGGAGGAAATTCTGTACTGCGGTGATTTGCATGAAGCGATTGAAGGCGTCGTGAGCAAGCCAAGTACTATGTCTGATAACGATTGGCGAAAGTTGAACAGGAAAGCAATTGGAATGATAAGGCAATGGGTTGATGATTCCGTCTTTCATCATGTGTTGAATAAAATTGATGTTGAAGAACTTTGGACAAAATTGGAGTCCCTCTTTGAGAAGAAGACCGCTGCGAAGAAGGCATTCCTTATTCAAGAGCTTGTTAACATGAAGTTCGATGAAGATAAAGGAGTTGATGTACACTTGAATAATTTTCAGAATGTGACAAATTAGTTGGTGACAATGGGTATGAACGTAGACGATGAGCTGCTGGCACTACTATTGCTAGGAACCTTGCTGGACACTTGGGAAACTTTCGTGATGACCATAAGTAATCCAATGTTTGATGGTGTTTTGTCTATGGATACCGTTAAGGATAATATGCTTAACGAGGAGACAAGAAGAAAAGCTTCGCTTTTAGAAAATGGACAGGGACAACTCTATATTGCTACTGGCAAAGACAAGAATTCAGGTCAAAGGTTTAATGGAACTTTCCACTATTGTGGTGAAAAATGCCACATGAAGAGAGCATGTCGAAAGTGGAAATCAAACAAGAAGAAAGGCATCAACCAAAAGGATGGAGATACAAGAAGTATTATTGTAGTCTCATCATATGATGATAGGGAGCTTCTCACTGATCAAGAATGTTTGTATGTTGGTGATAAGGGGTTGATTGGGTCGTGGATACCGATGCAAGTTATCATGTTACGTCAAATTTGGAGTTTTTTTCTACATATAAAGTAGGAGACTTTGGAATGTTAAAGATGGGCAATAAGAGCTACTCCAAGATTTCGGGAATGGGCGATATTTGTATTGAGACTAATCTTGGTCACCATATGGCATTGAAGGATGTTAGACATGTTGTTGATTTGTGTGTTAACAAATTGTCTACAAGCACTCTTGATAGACAGTTCCACCAGTATATTGGTGTTGAGAAGTGGAAGCTTACCATTGGGTCTTTGGTTATTGCTATATGAGAGATTTCTTATTCTGTGTACAAGACATATAGCAAAGTGTGCATAGATGACTTGAGTGCAATGGATGATACTTCTTCACATTTATGGCATCAAAGGTTTGACCATATATAAAGAAAGGCGTTCTGAAAAAGAAGTCTTAATGTTCCTTTTCCAATGACAGGTTTTCTGACCAAGGAAAAGATGGTCAAGAGGTGTTCCAATAAAGGGGAACATGGTGATGAAGTATTCGATCGAGGGAAGCTTGATTAGAGGGAGCTTCAAGCTCTAAACAGTACTGAATTCTGCATCAAGTCAGCTCGGGCTGGCTCCCACTAATGGAGTTAGCTAGTATACCCCCTTCATGATCTGGAGGGGGAGATTGTGGGGTGTTCCAACCCATGAGGATACCTAAGTCAATATGGATTATTGTCTTATATGATTATAAATTCCAATAAGGATGTCTCTGATTCTTATTGATGTAGGATTTGTAATCCATGCTGATTACAGATAGGAGAATGCTAGCATTAGTAGGAAAACCTGTTCTTATGTGGTGTTAGAGTCGCTTATATCTATATAAGGAGAATTCACCTCTAGTTTATGTATCACAGAGACAGAGAGCAAGTATATTCTATTTTTGGGTTAGAGAATGAGTTGTAGGGTTAGAAGAGAGGAGAGAGAGATAAGAAGAGTAGATAAGGTCCTTGTTTTCTCATTCTTTCTGTATACCCATTATAAATATAGTGGAGTTTTTTCCGGCTGTGGACGTAAGCAAAGTTTGCTGAACCACTTCAAATTCTGTGTTCTTGTGTTCTTATCTCTGTGAGTGTTTCTCTTGGTTTATTGTGCCTATTTATTGTTTCTGACCAGAAATCACAACACCTTGATGGTGAGGATATGGTTTACCTTGGTGGTGAGGATAGTGCCATTTGATAACATGAGTTGGGCTCGCCCTTGGATCAATTTCGTAGATCCTCCTATCATTGTGGTTAAAGATATTTGACAAGGCATAAGTCGATAAAGGGTTGTCTATGACAAAGCATAGTGTGTACGGTTCCACTGTCCACGAGACATTTTATCCAGGAAACATACCTACAAAGAAACAAAACTATGTTTCAAAAAATCTGATTTTTTCAGAAAATCCTTTTCTGACATTTGTGTACTCAAATAGGCATAACTTTGTCTATAACATAGATATTGGTGAACTGAATAAAGTTCTGGAAACTAGTCACTTGTACATTTCCAATGATATGACATTCATAACTTGGTTTGTTCTGGTTAGTTGCCAGTATTTCGTCAAAGTTGACTGATCAACATAGTCACATTCTGATTTCGCATTTATTGCGTTTTGTGATGATTTTCAAGGTTTCAAAATTTTTTGCAATCTCAAAAAAGTATATAAACAAATTTTTCAGTAGTTATTTTATCTATAATCATTTGGGTAACTCTTTTCACTCATAATCAGGCTAGGAGAAATCGATGTAGGTGGGGCATAACCCGCTCAAGTACACTATTATCGAAAGTCTCATTTTTTAGACATTATGAGCTACTAAGGTGAGCCCTAGTAGAGAATAGATTCATAAATACTATAAATCTATTATTGTAGATAGAATATAATCAATCATATTATTAATAAAATAAATAAATACCTTCATTAATAATGCCAATGAAATACATCAAAATTATTAATCCCGAATGAAATTGACTAAACATTGCCAAACTAAAACATATCGCAAACGCCGTGATTCTTGGAAATTTAAAAAGCTCTAATTAAAATCTTGTGTCTTATCAATTGAGTCTCTGTCAATTTTGAAGTCTGCTATGTTGAGATTAGCATCAAATACATCCCCATCTTCTGTTTCATTCTTGTAAGCTTCCATGTCAAGCTTCTCACGGTATGCTTTATATTCATCAACAAGTCCCTTGGTAACTTTGCATTGCTTGTACTAATGGTTGCTTGATCCACACATATGGCAATCACAGCGGTTTTCTCCCTTGCCTCGAGTTTCATAAGCCTTAGCTTTGCCCTTTTCAGCATATGTGGCTCGACCATTTGGGTTGCCTCGGCCTCCATGGCCTTCTCGGCCTCCCCTTGTGGCATCCCCTATCCCTTGGCCTCCACGCGGTGCATGATCCTTCTTGGAGTGGTTTGAAGGACCAAAATGTCCTTCCAATCTTTCCTTTCCTTTAGGGAGCCACTCCTTGCGCTTCCCTTTTGAAGTGTTTACATAGTTTACCTCGGGGATCCTCTTTGTCCTAATGGGCCTTGAACTATTGCTCACAAGTATGCTATCATGCTTTTCTGTAATAGACAATAAGTTGAGAAAAAGTTGTGATGTTACCGGTTCTAACTCATTACGGTACTGATTTGCAAGAATCCTTGCAGAAATCGAGAATGTGGAGAGAGTTTTCTCGAGCATGTCAACTTCAGTCACATTCTATTCACAGTACTGCAACATGGATTGAAGTTTGAGCATTTCAGGGTTGAAATCTTCAACAGCTTTGAAGTCTTGGAACCTAATGGTGTTCCACTTCTCCTTCAAATTCGGGAGCAGAGTGTTTGCAATGTTACCAAAGCGATCTTCGAGTGTAGGCCATAAAGCTCTAGGATCCTTGACATTCATGTACTGCCACTGCAACGCTGGATCCAAATGGCACCCCATGATGATGACTGCTTGCGCCTTTATGGTTGATGTTGGTTGGTTCACAAGATCTTCATTGAGTGGTTGGATAGTGGCGATGATAGCCATAGGGGTCAACGCATTTTCTACATTTTTCACCTATCGGTGATACTCAATGCCTTGTGAGTCTAATTTCTCAAAATCGTGCTTGGTTTCAGACATCCTGAAGAAAAAAAAAGATGTATTAATTTAGCAATCTAAAAGACATCTACGACAACTATAATTTTCCAAGATTAATAACTGGATTAGACCTTTGCATATATATGGTCTACGAACTGTCTTGGTTCATTTTATCTATGCATTTACGAACTTCTTTGTTCGAATCGATAGTGAATTCTCTTCATTCACATGGACCTCATTGTCTATTTAGGAACATATTTCTATAATTTTGATAATCGTAGAATGGGGAAAGAATCTTCAAATTCTCCGGATAAAAAGGAGTAAAAGAGAAGGTAATTTTAATTGAAATTGTGAAAAGCATCAACATTTATATAAAAACTTACTTGCTGGAGATTATTTTCTATTTATTTTATTTTCTTCCTGGGCAGTGCGACTTGTGGTTGTCATGAGAGTTTGAGGGCAAAGCGCGAGTTAAACGGTTGCTGGGAGTTAGTTGAGAGTAACGTAGAGATCGGCTTGCTGCGGCGTGCTGGAGCCGCGAAGTAGATGAGCGACGCGAGTCGCTAAGGTGAGGAGCGACTGGATTGGGAAGTCGCGGCTTAGGGAGTGACTTGGAGCGGAAGTCGTGATGAAGATGAGGGACTCGGCTGAGTCGCGACTTTGCTAGGCAGAGGCAAGTCGTTGAGATGTGGTAAGTCACAACAACAACAAAAAGGTGAGTAAAAAAAAATTCTGATCAATGTTTGATTTTTGTTATGGGTAAAGCTTTGTGCTGATAACGTGTTTAAGGAAATAGTAATCTGGAAGCTATTCTAAGTGTATTTTCATTAGAGTAAGAGAGCTCCTTTTATAGGAGATTACAGATAGTAGAAACTAGCTTACAGGAGCCATGAACAAAGAATATAAGAACGTATTTCCACTATCACATGCATCTCTCTACTCTCTCAATTGTGTGGTACATGTCACCACTAACATAACCACTAATTAAGTAATTATCTACTTATTCACAGGAACACTAATCTATACTATTTATTAAGGGAACATGCTTTGTTTCCCCATAATTATCAATTGTTCCATTTATACCCTTTTATGTTTGATGTTGTAAAATAATTCAGAGTTATTGCTGTCATTTTCCAAATAGTTTTTTTTTTTCACTCTCTCCCTCTCCACGGCAGTTCCTTGGAAGCAAATCTGCTCCCCACCCTTACTTCCCCACCTTTTTCCCCACCCACCTAAATGATTGACACCTGTCCATTGTACTCAACCACTCTAACCATGGTTAACCAACATAAATTTATAATAATTAATTTTATTATCATCTGATTTGCTTTAATAATCCCACTTTTTACTTTCTTGTTTTTCTAAACAAGTCCGCTTCTTTTCTTAAGTAATTATGCACGTGATGGATTATGAACGAAATTGCATCAAGTTCTCTCTACATATTAAATTTAAAACCCAGAATAAGAGCTGCAAATTTGCTTCTGTTCAAAATTTCAAATAACAACTAAAACCGAAACAAAACGTATTACCCCTTTTAAATCATTCCAAAAGACATCTTAACACTGAACATCATATAAGCCTCACGATCCTCCCCATTAATATGAACATTAGTAACAGAGCTTTCCTGGGAACAAAAAAAAGAGAGAAAGATACAAGCAACAAAGCTTGCTCTTTGGCACATTGCAGCAAGACCAACTAAGTTTATAACTTTATAACACCAAAAAAATCATACAGTAGAGTTACATGTTGTCATCCATGAATGTATGATCGAAGAAAAAGCCATAAACAATCTCTAAAACTAAACACGCAAAAATGATAAGATCCAATTGTTCTGTTTCTAGTTTGAGTGCCTCCTTAAACAAAAACATTGAGAGCAGATTTTAACTCATGGTTACAGCAATGAAGCCTAGCTATGACATTGATCGATCTTCAAAATTCAGCTGACGAGCTGATCCTTGAGGCATTGATTGGGCAGTTTCCTGTCAAATGTATGTATGTCATTATTAGTGCTGATTAACCATCTATCAATGGAGAAAATATTAGTATAACAAATATATCAAAACAAGGATTGGAAAGTGAGAAACCTGTGAATTCATGATTGAGTAATTGCCAAACATAGGGGGAATAATCTGATAACCAAGTGCTTGATTAGAAATGGTTTGAGAACTCGAAGCTCCAATCTGGTAGACATGTGGTTGATAAGGCATGCCTTGAGCAAACGAAGCTAGTGATGGTAATCCATATGAGAAGTCTGAAGATGAGGCTTGAACAGCAGAAGTTGGAAATCTTGGACATAAGAATGCCACGTTCTGTTGGCTTTGATAACCAAGTCCAAATGATTCCTAAACATTCACAGAGTAATATCAAATCACATACATTTAAATTTTTAATGATCAAGTTGCAGTAGTTATAAAAATTACCTGACTATATGGACATGGATTTGAAAGGCCAATAATCTCGTCTGTGTTTGAGTTGGATTCCTTAATATCTATAGTAAAGATTGATTAGAGTAAATTTAATATATGAAGCTAAGAGAAAGAGCAAGTATATACTGATATAAAAATTAGTTACTAACCTTTTCTTTTGGATGTTCTTCTCTTAGGTACTGATGTAGTGATCTTGTCATTTGACACTGCAACATTCTGTTCTTTTAAGTTTGATTCTTCTGTGTCTACAAATTAAGATTAATCACAGTGACTTGATTATATAGATGAAACCTATAAGAGAACATATATAAACACATAAATTTTATACTGACCTTTTCTTTTGGAAGAGCCTTTCCTTTTCTTTGGTACTAATGCAGCATTCTCCTCATCTGAAGCGGCATTTCGTTCTTTTTGTGGCTGATTGCTCCTTCTTTTTTGCCTTCTAGACCCCAGGACCATGGTTCCTTTGCCCTTATTCCGAGCTTTACGTTTCTTCTTTTTTGGATCTCGTAAGACCAAATTTGCATTATTTTCATGCATTTCAATGTCGATGTCAAGATCACCATTTGTTTCATCATGTCTTTGTTCAACTTGTACTTTACCATCTAATTCTTTCTCCAACTCTAACAACTTTGACTCGACCAAAGTGCATGTCTTCTTGTCTCTTGAACCTTTCACTACAATCCTCTGTGATATTTGAGATAAGTGACTATATTGAATGGTAGAAGATGAGCTAGGAGCACTTATATTAGTTCTACTTGACTGAACACCATTTCTAGCATCATGTCTCCATCTCTTTAGGTAATATCTAGATGGTAACAAAGGCACACCTAACTCACGAAATAGTTTAAGTGCATGTGAACAAAGAATCCCCTCAAATTTAAATCTGTTGCAACTACAAACAATCGACTGATTCGAAGGACAATATGTTAGTGATCTTCTCAATAATGGATTGCCTGGTCTTTCAACTGCATACGTCTGTATTATGCCATCATCACTTTCTAACACCAACTTCAGATCCAAACATTTTTTATACTCATCTTGGAAGTGATAAAAGATGTTTCGTGTGTACCTCTTTGCTGCTTCGACCTCCACTTTCCAATTTGACAAGAAGATGCGCTTTGTTTGTGATGTTGCAACATCTGCAAGCCTCTCTTTCTCTCTTCGATCATCTAGTGCTAGTTCATATTGTTGGATCCACTCACGAAGAAAAAGGCTCTTGGAAAAGAAGTTTTTCAAAAACTTATTTATGCTTTCACTTCTCTGTGTTGTTGTCATGCCTGCAAAAAAAAAGCACTTGCACTTAGCTTGGTTAAATAGGAAAATACTCATAAGCAAACTCATCATGATCACAATTAAAACTGATAACTAGAAGTGTCAAAATAGCAACTCGTACCTGCACAAAAGTTGGATCGACCATATACTTGTGCCCATTTTTCACGTAATTCATACAGGCTTTCTAGCCAAGGATTCTCACTCAAGTCATAATTTTCAAGTAACGACTTCCAGCTTGACTTAAATTCTTCAATGGTCTCAGGGTCATATACACAACTTTTGAATTCTTGTGAGAATGTCGAAAACTGTTGAAAGACATGATTCAAATGTTTTGCTGCATTCTGAAATATGTGCCACAAACAAAGACGATGATGAGAATCAGGAAATACTTCCCTAATGGCAGCAGCAATTGATGCAGCTTGATCAGTAAATATAGTCTTTGGTTTCTTTCCTCCCATAGCTTGTACAAAGACTTCAAACAACCATGTGCATGCCTCTGTTGTCTCTCCATCTAATAATCCACATCCAAATAGGATTGTTTGACCATGATGGTTAATCCCAACTATTGGAGCACAAACCATTTCATAGTTGTTGGTTTTGAATGTTGTATCAAAGGCAACAACATCACCAAATAAAGCATAATCTTGTCTTGATTTCCCATCACAATAAAAACAACCACATATCTCATTCTCATCATTTGTTCGAATTTCATAAAAAAATGACTCATCCTCAATTTTCTTTCTCTTGAAGTAAGCAAGCAAATTATTTGCATCTCCCTTTTTCAGCAGGGTTGCTCGCCTTCTCTGAATGAAGTTGTTGCAATCTGTTTGAGTGAAATTTAGTTGTTGGTGGCCTCCTGCTTCAACAGTCATGTACCTAAAAATAACAAAAAAGAAAAGATTGAGTTAAAGTAAAATAGTTAAATCATATAAATTAACTATTATAAATACAAGACTAAATGGTACCTATAGATTTCTGATGGCTTGAACCCTGCATCATTCATTTGATTCATGAATCCACCTTGAGAAGACTCTATGTTTCGGTGTGACCTTAAGGCATGTGAAAGTGATGGAGGAACTAGGTCATGGTTATGTTCATGCTGGAATGCTGTCACTGCAAATTTTCCATCTTTTTGAAGTCTGATCTCAAATTGCGCCTCACATCCGCATCTTCGATCATCTCGTTTTCTTGTTGGAGTGTTCTTTTTATTGTAGAAACCTTCACGAGAGCAAGTATACAATCTTTTCCAAACCTCACCAGTTTTTTTCTTTTTATTAACTCTATTTTTTCTCACACTAAACCCGATAGTTTTAGCATATGAATTGTAATATGAATATGCATCTTGCTCAGTGTTAAAAACCATACCAAGAGTCGGAACATTAGTAGGTTCTTCAACATCTTCTACATTTTCCTCATTACTTTCACCAAAAGTAGTAGCATTGTCAGTTCCATCAGCTCTTGCTTGCTCATTATCGTCCATGATATCCAAGGTATCTGAATCAGAATTTAATTGTACATCACCAATAATTTCATCAACTTTACCATAATCCTGAGCACAAAATTCTCCCTCTGAAAATTCCATGAGGCTCAGTAATAATTTTCTGGGCTCAGGTCAGCAGCTTCAACTGAAAATAAGGGCAGCACATGCAACAAGGTTCCAAAACTATTAGCACAAGACAAAATAGCTTTGTAAAGTCTAAACAAAAAGCCTAAATGGCATCAGATTCACGAACTAAACAAATTGGCATGATTATAGCATATACAACACTACCACAGATTAGACATGATCATGAAAGTGATATAACCTCACAAGTCCAATTACAGTCCACTGCTACGTATAAGATCATTAAAAGTTACATAGCTTCATACCAGACCCAAAAAACAGAGCTTCTTACCTTGTTTACCAGAGAAACCAAAAGAAAAGAGATATGACTAGGAGGAAGAAACCCAGACGTGAACCTGACATTGAGTTGATAACAACGGCAGTTGTTAAGAGATGCTCAGAAAGTACTTCATCTTTTTAATAAGAGATGCTCCTCAGAATACGAGGAGCCCTAAATTTGTTAGGTTTGATATTTGTTTAGAAAAACAAGAAAGTAAAAAGTGGGATTATTAAAGCAAATCAGATGATAATAAAATTAATTATTATAAATTTATGTTTGGTTAACCATGGTTAGAGTGGTTGAGTACAATGGACAGGTGTCAATCATTTAGGTGGGTGGGGAAGAAGGTGGGGAAGTAAGGGTGGGGAGCAAATTTGCTTCCGCAGTTCCTTTCTTTTGTTATGTTCTTCCACTTCCCCTTTCCACGCTGGAGTAACTGACTCCAATAAAAGTAACTATTAACTAGCTTTTATTTATTTAAAAAAGGAGATTTTTTATTTTTATTTAAATCATTTTAATTCAATTAAACACACACTAGTGTATGTACTCTCTCTAGTAGTAATCTAATTATTCTACAACATGAATTCCATTTAAACATGGCTGGTGAATTGGTTGGATCATGGGCCGGGCCATATATATCGAACCTCTTCTTATTTCTCAACTTAGTTTACTTTTGAAGCCTTGCTACAACGTTACAGACTTAGTACTACCACCCCAAATATTTACTCGCCCAAATATTGCTTTCAACGGTAACCCCAATCCATTTGTCCAAGTTAGCTGAAGAAGAAGAGCTGAAGAAGCAAAAACCTATTCTCATCTTCCTCCATGGAAACATTCTCAAGCTCTGTCTCAACTACTCTCAAAGTCCCAAGCACACTTCTCCCAACACCATCTCGTGAAGTTCTTCACCACCTCAAAACCTATCACAAACTTCCTCCACAGACCCACCAACACCTCCACAAAACCACCAAACCCACCACAACCACCACTTTCACTTCAAAGCCTCTGACTTTAGCCACACCCACATTCTCAATCCCAACCAAAACCCTTGCCCCATCTCAGAATCTCCACAAAAATCCAGCTTCTGGGTTTGCAGCTGCTCTCATAGACAGTGCTCAGTGCAACAGGACTCTTGATTTGGTTCACAGGGATGTGAAGGTGTTCTTGAAGCTGCTACAGAACAAGAGTGTTGAAGCTGTTTTGGAAAGCCCATTTATGGGTTTGGAGGAGAAGAGCCAAGTGATGAAGCTGGTGGCACAGAAAGGGGGATTCAACAAACACTTGGTGAATTTGGTGAAGATTTTGGTGGGGAAAAGTAAAGTGGGGATTGTCAAGGAAGTCTTGGAGGAGTTTGGGAGGATTTACAGTGAGCTTTGTGGAACCAATCAAGGATTGTTAAGAGGGCTTTGAAGGTGAGAATATTGGTCTGTCATGAAAAAAGCTCAACTTATTAGTCAAAATGTCAAAACTAAATGTAAAGATTGCAATTTGCAATCTGGGAAGAAAGTGTAAAAGCCAGAAGTACTTTGTAAATTACACCATATGAGTCACATATGGCTTTCAAGGATTGGATATATGTTTCAAAGTTTGGTAATTAGCTCAAAGCTCATATCTTTCATACCTGTTCTTGATTATTGGTTAATGATCAATGTCAAAATGAATTCTATCGAGGGTTGCAATTTGCTAAAGGATTGCGGTTGGTATTAAGCAAGTAATACAATGGATTTCAATGTTTGGTATTAAGCTTCAAAGCTCGTATGTTTCAATATGTTCTGGTGATCTCCCAAAGAAGCGACGGTGCCTGATATCTGTTTAATATACACTAAATTCTGTTCGAGATTTCAATTCGAAATCTGCAAGTAAATATTTAGTGTTTACCTTACTGTAGTGGAACTTGGGAAGAGCTCACATTCAATAAGAACATTCTTAGAAGCACAATTCCTCGCGTTCAAGTCATTAAACTAAATAAGGAATCCTAAATCCCAATTAGAGCACAAGACTATTTACTATTTAGGGTTATATATATTTGTAGAGTTTTCACGTGCTACAGCTCTACCTACAATATTTCTACTATTATTCTTGTTCTTCTCCAAGTCTTATTCTTATTGTGAGAGTGGCGGGAGTAGACAACGGCCATGCCATAGGGATCGACTTGGGGACGACCTATTCGTGCGTTGCGGTGTGGCAGAATGATCATATAGAGATTATAGTGAATGATCAAGGAAACAGGACAACCCCATCTCTTGTTGCTTTCACTGCTAATGAACGCTTCATCGGAGGTGCGGCATTGAACCGGATCTTCAGGAACCCTAGCAGCTCCATCTTTGGTAAGCATATCTCTTCTCACACGCACTAAAGTATTACACTAATTCTTGGAACTCTGGATTATGTATAAGATGCTTACATTCTGAGAAGAAATATGGTCAGAACTTATGGTGTGTCGAGCAAGATGATTAGCACAAATCAATTGGCACTTTGTCATTATGCATTATGAAGCTTACTTGATGCTCTACTTTACTATCTTTATTTGTTCTTTTTGTTCATATTTCTTGTTGGATTATGTTCTAAACTTGACATCGATTTACAGATGCAAAGAGGTTGATTGGTAGGAGATTCAGTGATGTAACTGTTCAACATGATATGAAACTCTGGCCATTCAAGGTCATTGAAGGTCCTTGTGATTAGCCGATGATTGTGGTTAACCACAAGGGTGAAGAAAAACAATTCTCTGCTGAACAAGTCTCATCCATGGTTCTTGGAAAGATGCGGGAGATTGCTGAAGCCTACCTCGGCTCAACCGTGAAGAATGCAGTTGTCACTGTCCCCGCCTACTTTAATGACTCGCAATGTCAAGCTTCAAAGAACGCTGCTACCACTGCTGGCCTAAATATTATTCGTATCATCAATGAACCTACTGCTGCAGCCATTGCTTATGGACTTGATAGGAAGGTGGGATTGTACAACAAAAGAAATGTGATGATATTTGATTTGGGTGGTGGTACTTTAGACGTGTCACTATTGACCATAGGGGATAATGTATTTGAGGTGAAAGCCGCTGGAGATACTCATCTTGGAGGCGAGATTAAGAAATGCATGAGAGAAGGCAAAGAGGAGACTATCATATGCGTTTGCGACTGATATTGAAGTCGACTGTCTGGATCAGGGTATTGATTTCTATACAACTTGTACTCGGGCCAAATTTGAAAAATTGAAGATGGATTACCTTAACAGGTGCATGGACCCTGTAAGGAAATGTTTAAAGGATGCTAACATGGACATAAGTAGTGTCCAAGATATTGTTCTTTCTGGCGGTTCCTCTAGAATTCCCATAGTGCAGGAACTATTGCAGAAAATGTTCAAAGGAAAGGAGTTGTGCAAGGGCATCGATCCTGATGAGGCGGTTGCATCGCGGCTGTTCAAGCTGCAGTGTTGAATGGGAACGAGAATGGTAAGCTTCAACACTTTTCTCTTTTGGATGTCACTCCTCTATCACTTAGGTCATACTCATAAGGTGTACATGAAAGTTTTGATACCAAGAAACTCCAAAATACCCATCAGGAAAGAAACAACTTTATCTACTGCGTTTGACAACCAAGCTGAAGTGGCATTCAAAATTTACGAGGGTGAGGGAAGTACAACCAAAGAGAACAACTTTTTGGGAATGTTTTCCATTGAAGGTGTTCCTCCAGCTCCTGAGGGTGTTCCAATGTTTCATGTCTGTTTTGACATTGATGCAAACGGCATCCTCAGTGTCTCCGTCGAGGACAAGTCCACCGGTCAAAAGAAAAGTATAACCATCAGTGGTGACAGAAAGGTTATAGATGATACAAAGTAGGAATGATATTTTGCGTAGTTGATCAAGCTGTAGATGTAGTTAGCTTTGTTTCTAATTTAGTTTTTCTTGCTGAGATATGGTTCTGTTTCTAGCTATATGAGTTTTGAGCTGCTGGCATCCCTTTGCCTATGTAAAAACATCCAACAGTAGTTGTTAAGTTTGTTAGTGATGAAGATGTTTGTTTCTCAAAAACGTGCTTCTTGACTTGTGCAGAATGTGTGCGCTCGTTATGAAACTCAACCTTGATTAGTTTATTAATTTATTTTTGACCGCATATTTTACTCTATGATATAAGCCATCAAACTTGAGCTCATTCGTAACGCAGGAAACAAACCATGAATTACACAGAAATATCTCTGTGGAAAGAAAGAAGAAAGAGACATGTTTTGACAAAGTGAGGCTGCTGTAAAGGGACCTCCAAAAACCGTGTTTATAACAAAGTCTCATACTTTTCAAAGCTCTGGAATTTTAATCTTCTAGTAAGTGCGCTAATTCTCGTTGGCTATTTGTCCTCTTTAGTTTCTGACTGTCATATATATATAATATATATAGTAACTTTTCGATTATATTTTAACATCTCTACCGTCCTATTATTAGGTCTATATAAGTAGATCATTCCTGTAAATTTTCAGCCAAAATGGTGATCGTTAAGGTATCAAACTAGATTAAATCAAGGAACGGACCGAACGGATCAAATCTGTCAAACTTGAACCGTTCATACTTGTAAACTTCAATTACAGTTTTGAATACCTTAACGGTCATCATTTTGGTTGAAAATTTACAGACTTGATCTACACATTAAGACCTAAGATCTGAACAGTAAAGATAATAAAATATAATCGAAAAGTTTGTGTAATGTTAGATACCTGAAAATAACCAAAAATAGATATACCTCAGTAGAATGAGGTTATACTTTTTTAGTTTTTATCCACTGTCATATTTTCCTTGTTGCATTTTTACCACAAAAGACCCAACTTTGATAGAAAAGGTCAAGACTTTGGAGAGAGTGAGTCGTCTTTACTCTTTAGTCTCCACTTGGAGGGCAAACAATCTGGGAAACACAATCTGTTTTTTTCTTTCTCAGATTACAATATTCTAAAATTACCCAAAACACAACTCTTTTTGGTTATATGAAACTTTTCAATCTGGGTTTTAGTTTGAAAATCTCCATGGTAACTTGATTGGTTAGTTTTTCCGCGGATAATTGGAGCTGTGGTGCTGCGGATTTTGATGGGCAGGAACTATTTTCTCAGGTCAGTACCTTCTTCTGTTCAACAATTTGGGAAGACTTTGTAATTGACTTGATGGGTTCTGCTTTCTGGGTTTATGGCATAGATGTGTAATGGCGTTGTTCTAATTTGCAATATATTTAATCGGAAATGAAGCTGAAAAGTACTAGAGTTTGTTGAAGTAGGAAGAGTATTTTGCTAATTGTTATGCTTTCGGTATTTGATTCTGCTTTCAAATGCATTATCGTTATGTATAGTAGCTTGGGTTTGCTTGAAGTGATTATCTGGACTGGTTATGTAGTTTATGTTAGCTATGTTTAGTTCCTGTGAGAATGTAGGCAAAGAATGAAGAGTACTCAAATCACAATATATATGATTTAGTAATAAGGTAAAGGAACTCTACTGGATCTTGTTCACTAGCACTTTCACCATTGATGAAACAAATCGAAACAACCCTTCTTTTGGTCTGTGAGTAAATTGAAGGGTAGAAGAAGAGAATGATAGTTTCGGTGTTGTTTTGGTATCTTTTCAAAGAATAATAGGTATTGGATTATGCACATTGACACTCAGTGTTGTTTTGATGTTTTATGCATCTTTCTCAGCAGCTGTACAGAACATATGGTTTTTGTTCTCACTTTTCTTTTCGTTTCATGTCTGCCTACGTCTCTGCAAATGAATGGAGAGTTAGGTTGATCTGAATATGAGTGAGTAGTTGCACACAAAAAAAAGAAAAAAAAATATGAGTGAGTATATAGAACTTTCATTAAATGATTAAGTATTGTATTTCTAAAACTAAACAATGCTGTTATATGCCATGTAGAAACTGAATGCAGGCATATGCCGCATATGTGCTGGAAGGTGATAGGGGTATGAAAACTATGGTGGATTGGAAGCTCCAAATTATTTTCTGGCAACAGTGCTTCTGCAATTTTGTGTTGGTTGTGAAGTCACATAGGAAATGAGAGTCTGGCTTCCTAGGTTTAGACGGTTGCAAGATGTTGCCAGTAGACGTGGTTACAAGTGCTGTATCTGCTCCGGCTTCAGAAGTGATTTCTCAATCAATAGAAGCCATTTTTGAAATCGTAGTTGCTTCAAGGGATGTCCTCGTTAAGAAGGATACTTTCAAAGAGCTTGCAACTTATTTGGAAAGGATAGTCCCAATACTAAGAGAGCTGAATAAGTCAACTGTTGTAAGTTCAGAGAGCTTAAATAATGTTCTGGAGATCCTTAATAGAGAAATTAGAGCTGCAAAGAAAATGACTGTTGAGTGCAGCAAAAGAAACAAAATGTATCTCTTAATGAATTGCAGAACAATAGTTAACCGTCTACAAGATTGTATGAGAGAGATCAGTCGTGCTCTAGATCTTCTTCCCCTGACCATACTAAATCTTTCATCTAGCATAGTTGAAGAAATTGGTAAGGTTTGTGACATTATGCTTAGAGCAGAGTTCAGGGAAGCTATGGCAGAAGAAGAGATTCTTGACAAAATTGAGTCTGGAATCCAGGAGAGGAATATGGATCGCTCTTATGCCAATAGTTTGCTGGTTCTCATAGCAGAGGCAATTGGAATCTCAACTGAGAGATCAGCATTAAAGAAGGAATTGGAGGAGTTCAGGAGTGAAATAGAAAATGCTCGGCTTAGGAAAGACCGAGCAGAAGCTATACAAATGGAACAGATAATTGCTTTATTAGAAAGGGCTGATGCTGCTTCATCTCCCGAGGAGAAAAAGAATAAGTATTTCACTAAGCGGAGATCATTGGGTAGTCAACCATTGGAACCACTTCAGTCATTTCATTGCCCAATCACTGGGGATGTTATGATGGACCCTGTGGAAACTTCTTCAGGACAAACATTTGAGAGAGCTGCGATTGAGAAGTGGCTAGCTGACGGGAATATTTGGTGTCCTCTGACCAGGACTGCTTTAGACACATCAATTTTACGGCCCAACAAAACTCTGCGGCAATCAATAGAAGAATGGAGGGATAGGAATACTATGATCATGATTGCTTCCATGAAATCAAAACTCAAGTCCGAAGATGAGGAAGAAGTGCTTCATTGCCTTAAAGAGCTGCTCGATCTCTGTAAACATAGAAGCCTGCATCAGGAATGGGTCATATTGGAGGACTACATACCCATTCTCCTTCAACTTCTTGCTTCAAAAAAAACTGAGATCAGGAATCAAGCTCTTATCAACCTTTATATTTTGGTGAAGGACAATGATGATGCCAAGGTAATACTTTGATTACCCTAATAAAGTTATAGATATATAGTGTGCTTGCATACATGCTCTAGTGCAGTTTTCTCTTCTTCTTTTTTAACTTCTCTATGCTCACTCAAAGAAAAAAAGAAGGAAATTTACTGTATCTAGAAGTACATTGGATTTCCTCTATCCTTCTCCTATATTATCTCTAACCTGGCCTTGATGTTGCAGCAAAGAACTGCCGCAGCTGATAAAGGCATTGAACATATTGTACGCTCACTTGGGCGTCGTGTTGAGGAGAGGAAGTTAGCAGTGGTATTACTATTGGAATTGTCAACTCATAACTTGATTAGAGAGGATATTGGGAAGGTTCAAGGTTGCATACTCCTGCTAGTTACCATGTCCAATAGTGATGATAATCAAGCTGCAAGATATGCACAAGAGCTGTTGGAAAATCTGTCATTTTCAGATCAAAATGTCATACAAATGGCAAAGGCAAATTATTTCAAACATTTGCTTCAGCGTCTATCTACAGGTTGGCTTAACAATCTTCCACCTTTAGTCCTGTATAATATGGCTTGTAGCTCTTTCCTTTGTTTTTTGGTTTGACATGAAAAATGCCATCTCTCAAAGTGTTAAGTAGAATCGTTCTGATTTCTGAAGTATTACACAGTAAAGTAACCCAACATGTAACTTCACCTCAAACTGATGAAACCAAATGTACAACTAATTCATGAGCAATCCAAATTTTGACTTATCAGATTGGATTGCATAACAATATAGTTTAAAATTGTCATGCATATAATTTATTAAAGTCAAATTATATTGCAAGAGATCTTTTTTTTTTGATACAATTGCAAGACATCTTTAAGACCGGTGGAAAGCTTGAACTTCTTCTGTCTGTGTTTTAAAGAAAGTTCTAAAATGTTTGTCTATTTACTACTATTTCTATATGGCATCAACTTTGGTCATTGTAATTTTTTATAAATTTGTCATTCTTAATTCAGGACCAGAAGATGTAAAAGTGGTCATGGCATCAAATTTGGCAGATATGGAGTTGACTGACCACAGTAAAGTGTCTTTGCTTGAAGGAGGAGTACTGGGTCCACTTCTTGACATGGTCTCACATGGCGATGTTACCTTGAAAATGGGGGCTGTTAGAGCTCTTAGAAACCTCTCTAGCTCACCTAAAAATGGTCTACAGATGATTAGAGCAGGTGCAGAACGCCCATTGCTTAACCTTCTTTTTGATCATAGCTCATCAGTGTCATGTTTGCGCGAGCATTCATCAGCCACAATCATGCACCTAGCCAGATCAATGGTTTTTCAGGAATCAAGCCAGACACCTGCTTCGTTTTTGGATTCGGATGAAGATATAGTGAGGCTTTCCTATTTTATTAACCTAACAGGGCCTGATGTACAGAAAAATATCATTCTCACCTTCCACAGTTTGTGTCAATCCCCCTCTGCTCCAAACATCAAGACCAAGTTGCTAGAGGTGTGTAATTCAGGAAAAATGTTTTTCAGATTATTAAAAGTCTGGTCAGTTTTTTCTGCTGACATAAATTATTTTCTATAATGTTAATGGGTTCCATAAGTTTGAATGGAGATATGGGTGGGTAGTTTGTTAAGACCTGGGAGTTTAGTGCAAAGTCAAAGGTATCAATTAAATAACTTAAAGTGAAGCAACCTTAATCCAACTTTTAACTAAGTGGATTGTGATGTGTTTGTCCAATCACTTAAGAATTCTTCTTGGATGATGTTCTGATTCAGATTCATATGAAGTTAGGATAATGACTATATTGATTCTCTTATGGAAGTCCTTGATTCCTCATTCCTTTTTCCAGTCATTTCATTACTTGGTCTATTGATATGAGTAGTCTTCACATGGTCACCAGTGACCAAGGATTTTATGGTCACCCACCCTTGGATTATCTATCAATGGTTGAGATTAAAACACTTAACTTATTATCTTAATCTCAACCCTCGATTAAATCCAAGGGTGAGTGGCCATAAAATCCTTAATCCTGGTGACTGTGATCAGCACTGAAACCTGGTGACTGTGATCGGCACTGAAAATATTGTTACTTGATACTAATTTGATTTGCTCAGCTTCCTCTAGATATTCATTGTTTGAACTGAAACTGATTTTACTTTTACAGTCCTCAGCTGTGCAAGTATTGGTTCAATTGTGTGAGCATGATAATGTAAATCTACGAGCAACTGCAGTAAAGCTGCTCTCGTGCTTAATAGAAGGTGACAATGATACCACCAGCATTGTGGAGCATGTGGGTCAGAAGTGCATTGAGACTATAGTGAGGATCATCAAATCTTCTGATGATGAAGAAGAAATTGGTTCTGCGATGGGGGTTATCTCTAACCTTCCAGAAATCCCCCAGATCACACAGTGGTTCGTTGATGCTGGGGCTCTACCAGTCATATTCAGTCTTCTCAAGAATGGAAAGCAGAATGGTCAGAATAAGAATCAATTGATAGAGAATGCTGTTGGAGCCGTTTGTCGTTTCACTGATCCATCAAACTTGGAATGGCAAAAGAGTGCAGCTGAAGCTGGTATTATACCCTTGTTTGTACAGTTTCTGGAGTCTGGAACCTCCTTGACTAAAACACGTGCAGCTTTATCTCTTTCTCGATTTTCACTGAGTTCACCTCTGTTGAGCTGCTCGTTACCTAAGCATAGAGGACTCTGGTGCTTCTCACCTCCACCAGAAACTGGTTGCCCTGTTCATGGAGGAATCTGTGGCATTGTTACGTCATTTTGCCTTGTGGAGGCTGATGCAGTGAGACCACTAGTTCGGATGCTCGGGGAAGCTGATCCTGGAGTTTGTGAAGCTTCTTTAGATGCATTAGTTACTTTAATCGACGGTGAGAGACTGCAGAAAGGTAGTAAGGTGCTTACTGATGCAAATGCCATACCACCTATAATAAGATTTCTTGTTCAACCCTCCCCTAGATTGCAGGAGAAGGCTCTACTTGCTCTAGAGAGAATGTTTCGGCTGGTTGAGTTTAAACAGATGTTTGGATCCTTGGCGCAGATGCCTTTAGTTGACTTAACTCAGCGTGGAACTGGTGGTATGAAATCTATGGCAGCCAGAATACTTGCTCACTTGAACGTGCTTCATGATCAGTCTTCTTATTTCTAAAAGAGCTTTACGGGTCAAGCATAAACTCTATTTGATGGTTCAACTTGACAGCACTCATTAAATTCTTTGTGAGAACGTGCAAGTGGAATCTAGACACATGAACCTTCAATCTAGAAGATATTCTTGTTTTCCTGACATCAATTTGAGGATTAAATTTCAGTTCTTGACAAGGAGTCATAACTTCAAGTACCAGAACTGACCATTTAAGTTCTACTGGTCTTAGATAGAAACTGAGCTGTATGTCGAGTAGGATTCCTAAAGTGGCCAGTTTGTTTGTTCTCACATCAGCTGACACAGGATGTTCATACATTTGAAGTTTGGTTTGGTCGTTGATGCAAGCAGAAGAGGAACCACCACAGTTAAGCCATTTTTTCAACATTACTAAATTCTTTTCTACTATTAGGATGTGATTCTTTCTTGTGTATAACTGGTATAATTGTGTCTTTAATATTCCATTCATATAATTTTTGGCGGTCTATGTATTTGAACATGTTTTATTGATACAGTTCCAGAAAAGCTTGTTTCCCTCCATGATAAATTTTGTTGGCAAAAGATGTGTATGCATGTATATTGCTATTTATGTTAAGCATCATTCTTGTTGGTTTATCTAACTATATATTTTAAATCTCAGACCAAGAAATTTACTGCGAACCAAACAAAGTACTAGACCCAAGAAAGGGCAGATTCTGGCTTCATGACCCAGGGTTTTGACAGTAAAGCATAACATTTCATTTCTATTTTCATTTCTGAACAAATGGAAAGTTACAAACTGTAGTTCAGCAGAGAAATAAGATTAGCTATTTGAGAGAATTCTAATTTAACTACATGGTCCTCGCACTGTCATATTGAGAATGCTTTGGTTCTGTCATTCTGTCTTCTCCTTTGCTCTCCATCTGCTACTCCTTCCTACCAACTTAAGAACCTCATCGATAAGTATCACTGGCGCCGAAATCAGAATTACTAGAAGCCATTCGTTCAGGTTCAACGGAACAATTCCAAACACATCTGCTAAAAATGGAACGTAGAGAATGAGGCAATGAAGTCCAAATGAGACGGACATGGCGACCAAAAGCCAGGGGTTTCTCCAAGGAGGCATTTTCAGCAAGCTAATGTCTTCTGAAAGAGCATTCAGAGAATTGAACATCTCGATTGCCACCAAGACAGAGAGTGATAAAGTCATTGCCTTCACTTTGCCAACGGCGAAATAGTCGCAAGGATCGGTAAAAGTGATCATCCTGCCTCCGTTAACTGTGAATGGAGCCGCGGTAAAATTTGACCATGAGGAACACTCTCCCCAATTTCGAAGCTGAGATAACTCAACAAGTGTATGTCCATCACTCACAAGATTGATACCCATGAAGGAAGCCTGAGTGTACCACAAGATGAAGACTCCAACAGTTGCAATGCCCACATAAGAACCAATTACCTGCCAATGTGAATACTGAATACAACGCAACAAGAACAAACACATGAAACTGCAACACTTCAGTTCAATTGCAAAGTGAGATCACTAACCAGATACCGGAAAAGAACCCAAGTACTCGTGAGAGCATCGTTACTTTTGCGTGGCAGTTTCTTCATAATGTCAACGTCAGCTGGATTAAAACCAAGAGCTGTTGCAGGTGGTCCATCAGTGACCAAATTTACCCACAGAAGCTGCACAGGTATCATACATTCAGGTATTCCCAATGCCGCAGTCAAGAATATAGATATAACCTCTCCAACATTTGAAGATATCATGTACCTGCAGAATGAGAAATCAAAAAATATTGATTCTCACTCGTAACAAGAAAATGCGCAGGCATATTTGGAAGAGATTATGACCATGAGCAACAATGAGATGAGACATGACAGATATACCTGATGAAAGCTTTCATGTTAGTGTAAATGGCACGGCCCTCTGCAACAGCTGAAACAATAGTACTGAAATTATCATCGGCCAAAATCATATCAGAAGCTTCTTTTGCTACCTGAGACACAAATCATCAAGGTTTAGAAATTGCACTACAAGTCCAAGAGTTGATCGGTTTCTTAAGATGCAGTTGGTTAAGATAGAAATGTTGATCAAAAGTTATGTTACCTCAGTTCCTGTAATTCCCATGGCAATTCCAATGTCAGCAAGTTTAAGTGCTGGAGCATCGTTCACTCCATCTCCAGTCATTGCAACAATCTCCCCCATCTCTTTCAGCATCCTTACTATGTCTTGCTTATGTCTAGGCTCGGCACGAGAGAAGACCTTTCCTCCTGGTTTTGCTAGAATTTCCATTTGTTGTGATGGTGAAAGGAACATAAACTCTTTCCCTGTAAAGCTTCTCGCTTTCAGATCCTCATGTTTCGAGAACAAGTTGATTTCTTGACAGATAGCTTCAGCTGTTGACTTGTTATCTCCAGTTATTACCATAACTCTAATTCCAGCTTCTTTACAGTCTTGGATTGCTTTGCCAACTTCATCACGAGGAGGGTCCTGTACAACACAGTCAAAACATGAACTCTTTCGAATGTCTTAAAAGATCAGTCAGCAAAAGAATTATGAAATGTACTTACTCTTAACCCAACAATTCCGACGAAAACTAAGTTACTCTCGATAGAGGAGTAACAGGCTGGATCCAGCAACATCTTGTGAGCAGGATGACTCCCAGCATTATAATCTGAGAGCTCTCCTAGTTCATCCTTATATGCAAAACCCAAGCACCTCAAACCCTTTGAGCTCATCTCCGAGAGTCTAGAAAGCAATGACTCTCTACAATGTTCATCTATTGGGACAAGGGATCCATCTGCAAGCTGCACATGTGAAGCGCGCTCTAGTAAACTCTCAACAGCACCCTGCAAACATCAAACATTGGCATCAAGATACTTCAAGCATGAAAACTTTCTGAATATATCAGCATACAGATTGTAAGCAGAAATGAGATCAAACTGACAGTCACCTTGACAAGAAGTCGATTATGACCAGTAGGCCCCAGGGCAATTACACTCATTGACTTTCGGACACGATCAAACTCAAGTGTGGCAACCCTTTTCGATCTTTTTGTCCAGAAATCACAACAGGCTGTAGTTGGAATTTTTTTGAAGATATAGATTGACTGTTAGAAAGCTTCCTGAAACTAGGCAAATTTGATCATATATATAAAGAATAGTCTGCTTACCTAATTTCACTGAAGTTGAGTCAATTAAGTAGCTTGCAGCAAGCTGTGTGTCGCGGATTTTGTTCCTCGCCTTGACATCTGGAACTCCCATCTTTTCGACCAAAACCTTAAGAGCTGCCTCAGTAGGCAAACCTGTAGCTCGAAAAAGTTGACCATCAAAGTAAATACCAGCATCATTGCAAACAGCAGATATTTCTGCTATGGCTTGCATGTTAGCATCCATATTGAAGCAAGTCCAATCAACAATGCCACCATCCTTGGGATCATAAGTTGTGCCTTGAACATGAATTGTTCGAGAAGCTGTGGTTTTTCCTCCCAGAGTGAAAAATTCAGTCACAGACATCTGATTTGTTGTCAAAGTGCCGGTCTTATCTGAACAAATCACGCTTGTGCATCCTAAGGTTTCTACACTCGGAAGCTTCCTCACAATTGCATTCTTTTGAGCCATTTTTCTTGTCCCTAGAGCTAAGCAAGTTGTGATCACAGCAGGGAGGCCTTCGGGGATTGCAGCTACAGCAAGCGCAACGGCTATCTTAAAGTAGTAAGTGCATTTCTCAAAAGAAAACCGCACATTTACAGGCCATCCGCCTTTCATTTCCCAAGAAATGAAGTTTTTGTAGTTCATAACCCAAACAATGAGACAAACAAACCCAATTGCTGTAGTAAACCTGTTCCCAAACTCATCCAACGTCTTCTTCAAAGGGGTGTCATCCTCTTCCAGAGAAGCCTCGTGTATTTGCTTTTGTATTTTGCCAATCTCGGTTTTCATCCCAGTGCAAATAACAATACAAAGACAGCTACCATTTACAACAGTTGTGCCTGCGAAAACCATGCTTTCTTTCGCTTGCAAGTCATTGTCATCCATGAATATAGGATCAGTGCTCTTCAAAACAGGCATTGCCTCACCAGTCAATGAACTCTGCTCAACTCGCAAAGTTGAGGTTTTCAAAACCGCAACTCTCATATCAGCAGGGACTTTATCCCCAACTCGCAACTCCACAATATCGCCAGGGACAAGATCTCTTGCAGGCAAATCCAGCACCAAGTACCCATCCCTCAGAACCTTCGCAGATTCACTTTGCATCTGTTTAAGGGCATCAAGTGCTTTTTCGGCATTACTCTCTTGCCAAACACCAACTATGGCATTAAGCACTAGAATCAAAACAATTACAAATGGTTCCACATACTCAAACCCCGAATTCCCTGACTCACTTCCACGCATGAAAACCAACACGAAAGAGATGAAGGCTGCAACTAGAAGTATCTTCACAAGTGTGTCATCAAATTGCTCTAATACAAGCTTCCATAAGGGCTTCCCTTTCTCTTTGGCAAGCTCATTCCAACCATAGTTTTCACGCCGCTTCTCAACCTCATTAGTGCTCAGACCCTTATCTAGTTTTACATGAGACTCTTTCAAACACTGATCAACTGACCATGACCATGCCGGGAATGGCTTTTCTTCCATTGCTACTTAATCTTGAAGTTCAAATCTCACCCGAAAATGAAACCATGCCAGATTCCTACAGTATTAGTTAACAACATCTAAGGCATTCCAGCACAGCATGAACTATAACATCCTCAGATTAGGAAATGAAACTTCAGAGTAAGAACAATGTAGAGTGAGCTCTCAAATACTACTAATATATCAACAAACAAATTCAAGAAAAAACATCACCACATGAAAGTCACTATTGAAAACCAATTGGAAAACTTGTAGTCAACTTTACTTACTGTAATAACCAAAAAGATGCCTTCTTTTCACCAATTCTTCAACTCAATGAGCCAGAATGAGCAGCTTCTCATACCATGAGACTGATACAAACAAGAGACCAGAGAGAGAGAGAGAGAGAGAGAGCAGAAAACATCAACTAAAACTGAGCCACAGACGAAGCCTCCAATCAAAATAAGCAGAAAGAGAGACTCACCCACAAGTTCACTAACACTAAATTAAAGAACTATCATCCAAAAAAAACAAGAGAAGTTCAATTCCAAGCACCATTACAACACATGTCAGCTATCATCATAACCCAGAACACAAACATCAAACTTCATTGAAACAAAACTCGCTCTTCAAAAGTCAAAACACATTTGAAGTATAAAATATACAAAAACACAACTGACCCCCTGTTAACAAGGGAGACATGGAGAAGAAACGAAGACACTGCAAAGATGACTGACTGACTGGCTGGTTGGCTAGCTTGGAAACAAAGCAATGCCAAGTTCAAACTTCAAAGTGGACAGGAAAACTTGTCAAATAAACAAGTTAGGAATTTATGATGGGTCTGGAGACTGGACTGGTCTCTTCATTTTTCTTTATAAAAAAAATGGAAGAATTTTGGGACCCCTCTTGTGCTTTGGAAATTCTTCGTCTTTTTGAAACTTTGAAGGAGAAGATCGTGGGTAGTTACTATTTACGGTTTCAATTTTTAAAGTTCAAAGACATTAGCCGTAGAGAGAGGGAATCTTAACCTTCCATTTTCTACTACTATTCTATGATGTCCGCAAAACCAGACAAAAACTCAAATCTTTATTCGAAAATGGTATATCTTTTTATGAACAGTCCTTGATGATATCTACTGGGAACATCATTTTAGCGTGCAAAGTAACAAACTTTTATTGAAGTGATACGAATATTTTCAAAACTATGTATCAGTTCATGACAACATAGAAATGTTGATCGATCAATTTTTAACCATTTATATATATTATCAATAACAGAAACAGAGAAGTTTAGGAAGAATGTACCTCGGTTGATCGATTAGTGCTCAAATAGAAACAATCTTGTTCATCTACTTTGGTCTCTCTAGCTTATGAGTGAGAAGTGAGAAGTGAGAAAATCTTTATGAAAGTGTGAGACTGTGAACACATTTCTCTATGATTTCGGTATTTATAGCAAGAACTACAAATTTCTAAGCAATCAACAATCGTTGAAGTTTTTAGTACTTCTTGATTTAGGCAGATACTCGAAATCCTAAGTAAATATTATGAGATTTAAAGTGGACTTTTTCGAATTCTAATTCAATATACTCATGGACTTTTTTAGCAATCAATCTTGTGGCATTGTAGACTAATTGAATACATTGTGATTTTCATTTGATTGGGATATTAATTGAATCCATACAAATTAGATTAAATTTATACTGTATTAGATAACAAATGATATTTCAAACACTTCGGCTAAAAGATTAAGCTTTTCACAGAATGCAACGGGCATTAATTTTCTCATGTACAATGCTGATTGCTGGCAAAATGTTCATATGATCATTTGATTCATTTAATTGTTAAAGTTGCTTAGTTGCATATATGGGTATCTTTGTGGACAGAGTTTCTACGTGCTAGGCTGTTAAGAGGAATAAGAGCATGTGTGATGATAAACAATATTACTTTTGTTGGTGGGAGAAAGTGTGTTAATCATATCATTAGCAAATATAATGTCTATATGGAAGGCGAAGCTCCGGGAAAGTTCTTCCTCCTACCTGCACCATTATATCTTATTATTAAACAAGGTCTATCATCTTATCAGACAGGGACATTGTTTCAGTCACCAGTCTCACCACCATCTTATTCCAAATTAGATTTAGATATCTATTGTTAATAACAAGTTGTTAAGGCACAAAGGGTATCTGATTACGTTTGTTCGTGTCTTTGATTAATTAACTATATGAACAAAACTGTATCAGATATATTTTTATTATATGAAATTAATTAAACAAAAAGTGCTTATGGTTAAATTTTCAAAAACCCGTCAATTGCTCCTGGACAATTGATCTGTTTAATGACAAAAAAGTAAACTATAACTGCACTATGTACAAATCACGTGCATAAAAACTACTCTACATAGAAATCTCAAGCGCGTATGCGCGTGCATACTGCTAGTGAACTGTTAAACGCGGATCCGAGACTGCTGACTTGCCGGTGCTTATTAAAATCCCCCCACTTATATGTGGGCTCTAGCAAATAGAGTGTTCTTTTGACTTCTTCACTCTGTAGTAGCTACATTTGCCATATTAACTGTAAGTACAACAGTGTTGGCAATTCATGTACAAGACAATGTCTATGGACCGAGGTATGTCTAGATGTTTCGCCGATATTTTAATTTTTTAGACTTACTGAAAAATTCTCAAATATATCCCTAAATTTCTCGAAATTTTCTGATTTTTATCGATATTTCCGATATATTTCCGATATTTTCGATATTTCTCGAAATTTCTGTAAACTTTTCACATTTAACATTTAGTTTGGTAAATGTCCAATCTTCACATGCTCAATGTCCAATCCATCATTCACGTGACATGTCCAATACATGCAGAATTACATAGGAGAACAATCATTTAATGATTATTCTTCACAATACACACATGATTATACACAGGGAGATGGAGAAAATAGTGTGAATTTCAAACCTCATAGGTCCCCTACGTGGTTTTGAAGTATTTATATATTTGATTTTGTGACGTGTAATGTGAAATATATTGTACAAAAGACGTGATGGCCTAGCCTCCCATAAGTTTTAGTCATCAAAAAATAAAAATAGAACTAATAAATTATATTTTAATAATTATCAACACTTAACACGTACTAATTCATATAGTAATATAGTAAATTCATATGTCTAGATGTTTGATCAATATTTTATTTTCACATAAGGTAGATAATTGATTATGTAACAACCTCCAAACGTTTCATTATAAATTTCTTTGTATTTTTATTAGTTTCTGTCATTTCCGTCAGAATTTTCACTGAATCGATATTTCATTGATATTTTCATCGATATATCCAAATTTTGGAGCGTCGATATATCCTCTATATCCGATATTTTACTCCTTGCTCTGGACAAACTGGTTGTAGTGAGAATGACCACAAATTGAGGATCACTTAAGGTAGTTCAGTTCCTCTAATTACTCATTTTGATTTACTTGACTTATTTGTGAGTAGTTAGTTAGGAATGAGCTAAAGTGATAAATCTCATAATTCCGTTTGTGATATGATTTGGTTAAGAGATTCTTTTTTAACTATTCGGATTGATCTCATTCGAGGAATCTTATCTTCAAATTGATCGAAGATTAGGAGGATTCTATTTTTATGAGAAGATTAAGGTTTGAAGTCTAAGAGTATAAATAGGACTCTAAAACTTTAGACTCGGGATGCATTGTGTTTATCAGAATACTAAGAGCTTCATCTGTGAACTAACGAGGTATTTTGCAGTGCATCTGTTTGTGTGTTGTGCTTGATTTGTTTTGCAGGTTTTAGATCTGCAAAGTGCATTCTCACTGGAAGCAACAACTAGTCTTGATCAAGGAAACAAGGAGGTTTCCTAGTTTTTATTATATGAAATCTTTGTCAATGCAACAATTTGGGAACAAAATAGAAATAAAAAGTAATCACTCACCTTTATTCAGCTAAATCACAAAAAAAAAAACTTTTTTGTTAAATTATTTGAGTTAAATTATTTTGGCATTTTGGCCATTAACAAATAAAATGAAATTATTTTAAGTCTTTAAACTTAATCAAGATTTAATTAAAAGAAAGCTTATTGTAGCCATGAGAGAGTTGAGAGAGTTTTTTTCTCTCAAACCCTAGAAAACTTTATGCAGTGGCGGCAGTACCCTTGAAATCCTGGCTTCTGTCGAGCATCATGGTTTCCCTTCCTGGTGTGGCTTTTATATCACTTGCTCCTAGCGATGGAAAATGGGCTCGTCCCACTGTTTGCGCCTTCTCACTACGCAGGTGGTCGGCGCATATCGAGTTTTTTGTTTCCATTGGGTTCTTAGATCTCGATGCTCGGCGACCACCAAGGGCACGTATGAAGGAGTGGTTAAGAGCATGTCAGAGGCGAGTGTTTGGGGTGTTGATCACTCGCAAAAGGCTTTTGGCTTGTATTGCAACGAGTGAGTTTTGCTGGGGGATTGTGTGACTGCCGGTGGTTGGCTACCAGACGACAAGCTTTGCTGGCGAGGTTCCAAATGAGGTGCAAGCGTTTGGACTTGCTCAGAGGTTGGTACCGTCGGGTGCGAGGAAGGAAGTGGTTCATGTGCTCTCTATCAACTTCTGGGCCTGGATCTTGGGCCTACCTAGGGTTGGGTCAGTTGGGCTTGGCTTTTGGGCTCCTTGGGCTAGCACTTTGGTCTTTTGGATCATGGGGCATCCTGTGGTGTTAGGGCTGCCTCGATTGTGGGTTTTGACTGGGTTTTGGGCTCATATCCCTTTTGGATTTGGACTTGGGATCTGGGTGATTTTTTTAGTTAGATTTTGTTTAGACTCTTTGTTTGAGCCTGACTGTTCTGGGCCCGCTCATGCAGTGGTCTAAACATTAAAGTAATGTCTCTTAATCATGATCACATGGTTTGTTTATGCTTCATTCTAGTGGTTGCATTTCGATCTAGATCTTATTAGATCGCGTAGGTTCTTTAGGAGCGTTGGTGTTCCCCGGGTCAAGCCCTTTGAGCGAATCTATGTATAATGTAACTCATTATTTGTTTAATGTGACATACAATGTTTAAAAAAAAAAAAGTTTAATTGAAAGAAGAAGAAAAATAAGGGTATTTTAGAAATTTTGTAATGCACTTGGCCTACTTGACGTGAGGTAACGAATATGTGTTGGCCACATCAACGCCACGTAGACCATTTAACACCTCAAGTTAACTTTTCATCTAAAGTGATGAGAAATTGAAAGCATAAGTAGTAGACTGATGAAGTACAAAAATTGAGGTAATAAACTGATGTTAGAATAGATAAGTAAACAATAATTTTTCATTTTTTTATAATATGAAATCTTCGCAAGTGCAACAATTCGGTAACCATAGTCAGACAACTTACTCCTATCAAGCAAGCCTTTTCGGAGTCTTTTATGAGCTTCCATTTTTTTTATGGCCTATCGCTTGGAACATCACGCTTTAAATTTTGATGATGCACATTCGAGTAAATTCACTATCGATCTTTGGTGGTCATGTGGAAGAAGCGATTTGACATGTCTCCATTACTTACCATTCTTATCTGGATAATAGTATCGTTTATTTGGTTGTTCTGATTCTTAGCGTTTTTAGCGATATTATTTAAGTAGTTTAGGGTCTTTGACCTACTAGATTCGGATGGTCGTCGTGTAATCAATGACATGCAAACCTTTTCAGTTTTTCTTTTCTCAAATATTAGAACTTAATAAAGAAGGGAAACTCGCTTTCTTGTTTTGTTTTTTATAAATAATTTCTTCTTTTTTTTGTAAAGGAAGTTTAAGACCAGTAAGATATGACAGGGTGGTACGACACTATACTTTAAAAAGAGATTATACTGTTAGTAGTATATACCGCCTAGTTCGAGATCAGATAGCCCTTGCACACATGGTTGCACTTGACCAATTGGGGAACTTCTGGAAAGTATTTTGACGTCTCGGGGCAACCCCAACAACAAAACTTTGTATCTGGAGATCTTGTCATGGTTTTTTACCTACGGACCTAGGCTAGAGGGGCGTCGAGTGAATGTTGATGGGATTTGTCTGTCATGTGACCAGGAGGTTGAGAATGAGTTGCACCTGTTCCGAGATTTTCTCAGTTGTGCAGCCGATTGTGAATCATATACTGGCGAAAGTTGGTCAGTGTGGAATGAGAAACAATTTGATGGGCATACTTAGAGGGTGTTGACAGGGGCTTAACATTATCATTATGTGTTTATGCATAAGACTTCGGACTGCCCGACTAGAGTTATTCAGACATGGACTTAACCTCCTTTGGGTCAATACTGTGTCTGTATTGATGGAGCCTTTAATTCCTCTAGACATAGAGGTGGTATAGGCATGATAGTTTGTGATTGGGATGACAAGTTTGTGTTTGCAGAAGCTAGCCGAATAGAGAATGCATATTCGACCTTGACAGTAAAGATTAATGTTGCATGGAGAGCTATGCACTTGACTAGTCAATTTGGATACAATCCAACTAGAATTAGTTTAGATAACCTTATTGTGGTGAGAGAAGTTGAAGACCCGAGTAAAATCTCCAGTATGTTCCGGGATTCTTGTGAGGACCTTCGACATGCCTTCTACTTGTTGTCAAATTCTAAATTTGTACATTTAGGCCAAGAAGCTAATGTAGTAGCAAATAAGTTAGCAAAATGGGCTATTTGTAATGCTAGGGTTCCCTATTGGTGTCAAGCTATCCCTGACTTTATATAGAGATGGTTAGCAAAATTTGTCAAATGCTTTCTTTATATAGATATAATTATGAGAGAAATGCACATATTATAAACGGAAGAATTGTATGAAGATCGATGATGAAGAAGAAAAATTGACATATGAAATAGACATAATGACCAAATTTGATAGACAAAATTAAAATTCAGTTATTTTTTTGATATTTTCTTAAATTCAGTGATCAAATTATCCATTGATACAAAATTCAATAATCATTGTGAATATTTTTTCTTCATTAAATTTTTTATCTTTCATCAAAATAACACCAATTAGAAATCCAGATAAATCAGACGGTTAATATAATGCTTCGCCTTTGTTCATTTTCTCTGGATATAAAAACTCCAAACTTACCTTCTTCTTGTTCTCTATTTCCTTCATCTGTTTCGGTCGCTAGGGTTTTGTTCCTCTCTGTTTCATCCTATCAAGGTATGTTGTATTCTCTGATTTCTCTCTAATCTCAAGCTCTCATTGCTCATGTATGCTCTCCCTAACAAATCTCGTATCTTTAATCTCGTTTTCTGAGAATCAAGCACAGGTTCCTCTTTCAATTTTGTTTGTCAGGGTCTAATGGCTTTTGGGTTTTGGGTTTTGTAGGTTTTGTGTAATTTTGGCGAAGATGAGGGGGATTTTCGTCGGAAACTTCGAAAACGATACTCGGCAATCGGATTTGGAACGGCTCTTCTCCAAGTTCGGCAAGGTTGATAGGGTCGACATGAAAACTGGTATCATATTCTTACATTGATATATATTACTTTGGTTAAAGCTGTGTTTATTTATTTATTTTTTATTTGTGTTACAGTGTTACTACACACAGTTCTGTTCTTTTTTTCTTGGAGTTTATGCCTAATGTGTATCGATTTTGATGACTTTGACATATGGGAGCTGTTTTCGATCCTGAGTAATCATATGGGTGGCGTCTTTTACAATAATATGTATTTGGTTGATTTCTTTTGAAGCTGTGCAGCATAAACAGATTATAATGATGGGAGTAGGACTAATCACGTTGATTGATTTCGAGTTGTTTTTAGTGGAATGGTTTAATCAGCTATTAGATGAACGCCTAGTTTGAGAGCACTTTTGCAGTTGTTAAGGCACTAATTTCAGTATAAACACCAGCTGGTTGGCTATGGCTATGCCAAGGGAAAGAATGTGCAATTTCTTTGAAGAAAGTAGCTGCATTTTAAGTGTTTCTTTTGACGCAGGAACTGAGCTTTTTTTCCGTGCTTGCCAACATCACTGCCAAAAACTTTTAATTTGTGAGAGGAAACCATCTTGGTTGCCTGCTTCTCTACACTACATTCTCAGATAGCAACATCATCCTGCATTTTCTTCACTCGCTCATCCGTCACTCACACCCACTACATCATCGCTTAAAGTTGCCTTTTCACCAGAATGGTCATAGTTGGATCAATCAATTTATCATGCCATGCCTATCACCAGTTCACCATTGTTCTATGCGATTATTGAACATGACATCAGTCAGTGATAATAGGGGGATCTTTTGAATTCTGTTATACCTTTGTCTTCCATTACTGAAACTGTGCTCTCTGAATGGCGAAGCATGCTTAGCGATGACTTGTCAGACTTGAAACATTGGATTTATACCTTTATTATGCAACCATCACATTTAGTTCATCATGCAATGCCTCTACAGTCTTATGTTCATCAGCCCCTCACGTATTGCAGGTGTTGTATTTATTTTAGTTTATGCCAGGGGAAATATATATGAGGCTGATTTACTCCCTACTAAGTGGTTGTATGCCAGTCCCTTATTCTTTCTGCATCTGATTTTCCCCCTCTGTTTCAGGTTTTGCTTTTGTGTATCTTGATAACGATCGTGATGCTGAAGATGCTATCCGTCACCTTGATGACAGGCCATTCGGTTATGACAAGCGCAGGCTATCTGTGGAATGGGCTAGGGTATTGTACTTATACCTTTATAAATTTATGGCCTTATTCGTTGTTGCTATTTTCTATTTAGATATCATTCCTGTCATGAATTTGTATGTTTTATGCTTTTCTTATTTGGTTCACTGATATTTTCAGACCATCAGTACTACCTATTTTAATATATAACAACCTAATCTCATCAGGGTGAACGTGGTCGTGAACGTGGTGGTCATCTTGAGGGGTCCAAATCTGTGGCAAACCAGAGGCCTACAAAAACTTTGTTTGTCATTAACTTTGATCCCCTCCGGACCAGGGTCTCCGATATTGAGAAACACTTTGAACCCTATGGGAAGATTCTTAATGTCAGAATTCGGCGGAACTTTGCATTTGTGCAGTTTGAGACTCAGGAAGAAGCTACCAAAGCTCTTCAGGGTACACACTTGAGGTAAAGGACGTGTTAGTTTACTTACTTCACTAAACTCTTGAATTTAAGGTTGTGAAAATGAGCCAAAGTTTTATTTTCCTTGTAGCAAGATACTAGATCGGGTGGTTTCTGTTGAGTATGCTCTGAGAGATGATGATGAGAGAGGTGATAGACGTTATGATAGTCCTAAAAGAGGCGGTTATGGAAGGCAGGCGGGTAGCCCTTACAGGAGGTCTCCAAGTCCTGTCTATCGCAGGCGCCCAAGTCCTGATTATGGTCGACCCCGCAGCCCAGCTTATGGTCGACCCCGAAGCCCAGCTTATGGTCGACCCCGCAGCCCAGCTTATGGTCGGTACAACGAACCAGTGTATGAAAGGCGCAGGAGTCCTGATTATGGAAGACATGCAAGTCCTGAATATCGCAGATACCGCAGGTAGGCTTTTAGATGTACCGTGTCGTGCATCTAGTCTACTGGTGAGCTGATATGTGTTCTCCATATCCGTATCATTGCCTGATTTGTCTTTCCCTAATCTTCACTGCAGTCGCTCTCCTATTCGAAGATCAAGAACCTGAAGCTGTCTGATTTGCAGTAGTGGATTGAAGATATTGCTCTGGTGGTTTTAGCTAGGTAGAATGAGAAGCTTGTTAAGATAGTACTGGGTTTCTTCTCATTGTATGTTCATTATATGTCTAATGGATTCCTTAGATTTCTAAGTTTGGCAGTTTTATTATATATAAGTACCTCTCCCCATTTAAATAAATATACGGCTTGTCTAGGTTACTGACGTTTTGTTGCTGGAAGCTTTGCTTTCATATATGATCATATGCATATGGCAGAACTTTGAGTTTCAGTCTAGGCCAGAACACAATATTATCACTTTGACTTGTGCTTGCTATGTGAATTCTTCTCTTCTAGATGGCAAGTGCCTGCAATGAGTTCCATCAGTATTTTGAGGGAGCACAATGCTCTTTTGAATCAGTCTGGACATGTCTGTTCATATGGTATCTTTATCTCAAGTATAAAAGAAGTACGAGTATAACCCTCTCCAGTTTAGCTTTTGAATTATAACTAGCTAATTCATCGAAAAGATGAACCGGCTGGAAAAGGATCACAACTTTTTTGTCTTATCCTATGGAATAAAAGGCTTCTACAAAACAACATTTCTCAGATCATTGTGAAAATGGGTTCCATCATCACACTGATAGCTGCAGTTTTTCTTGTATTGCTTGTTTCTTGTCACTAGTCTTATAAAAGAAGGCTTTACCTGAGGAAGGTGACAAATTCTGCAATCAACCCACTTAGGTAACATTATTAAAACAGCATCAATAGCCTTACAAGTTGTAAAAAACAGATTGACATTTACATACAGCTACTGTAAACATTGGCCACATGAGTCTCTCAAGTTGATGATCTTCAGGATTTCCTTGGCTCTTGCTCAAGAGCTTTTTCAAGCCAAATCTCAGCATCATCCATCATCCCTGGACTGAGCCTCACCATGAGAATACAGAACTCGGTCTCATTCAGCACACCGTCTCCATCAAGATCTCCTTCCCTAACCATGCCCTCAGCATCTTCTTTGCTCATTCCTTCCATGCCGAGAAGTGCAGAGTTCTTCTTCAGGCTGTCGGATGTGATCAGGCCGCTTTCGGGGTCTGCCAGAAGCCGAAAACCATTACATAACTCGGCCACAAAGGATTCCACATCCAGCTTCTCTGCCATCACTGGCAACAAGTCTTGATATTCAGTTGTTGCTCCATTGTTGTCCATACTGTGACTGAAAAAATTAAAATGAACCAGCAACAGATTAATAGGACAAGGACTTGAGCAGCCAATGATAATGTGTTTATATATATAATGCTTGTGGCTAGCTAGGCATTTATAGGGATTTGGAAAGTTTCTTTGCTTTGTGTAAGAGTGAGCTAGTTAGGTGATCACAATGTGAATTTGTGAATATATATATATAATTGCTTTCTGGAACTTAGTGGTACAAATTGAGCATGAGTTTTCTTGCAATCTTGGCCATCCATCTGGTTATTTATCATGAAGTCCACACATCATGGAATAATGGAATACATGCCAAGCCATTAGCCATGTGTTCTTGCAACTGATCATGAAATATGGACGGTTGATGCATCAAGCAACAACTCATGTGTAATGCTTGAAACTTCACGGTCACCATCTGATATTGATGTTTTTTTTTGTTCCATATTTTTTTCTTGGATTATTATTCTTTATAAGTCCAATTCCAACGGTTTCCAGGAAAGTTCTTCTACTTGGTGGGCATAACGTCCCTCTATCTAGATTGAGGGAACAGCTTAAATTGTCCTGGAGTTTGGCTTCTATGAAGCTTCCTATACTCCTTGTTATCAATTTTCTTTGTGGCATGGATTCTTGTATTTGGTTGGTTTGTCAAGGATGATAGCTTCTTCTCCCTGCCGTCCATTAAAGAATATACTTTGGTGACTCTTAGCACAAACCCTACACCTGTAGATCATATTTAATATGATAAACGTTCATGACAGGTCTATTTTCATGACAGGTTAGACAATTACGAAACTCAAAAAGGATATGGCTTGTGTGAACTTGGTTCACTGTGAATTGGCCTCAAATTTATTATTCAGATTACATGGACGGTTGATAATTGTTGTGGTTTTCGACATAATTTTTCGTACCAAGTGAGCTAGCAGTGTAGTTAGACCATCTCCAATTGTGGAGGTTCTATACCTCATAATAGAATTTTTGGAAAAAATCTCATCTCCAACCCATGAAGATCCTAGTTGTATACCTTAAAACTAAGTCCTATACTCTATTTTGGATTCTAAAATAGAACCTTGAATGAGGTATAGAACCTTGCAAAAATTGGTAGGCCCAGAGAAAAGAAGAACATGTGGGGAGAGAAAAAGATGAGTCTTAAAATAAGGTATGAGATCTTGATGGTTGGAGATGAGAAAGTCCTATAATAGATAGTGATTTTACAAGGTGTCATAATAGGATATATGACTTTGATGATTAGAGATGCTCTTAGGCTAGCTGTGGATCAACCAATATAGTACAGATCAAAGCTTCACACAAGGAGTTCTTGGAGAGTTGGTGTGAAATCAAAGGATTGATTGTTTAATTTCGCAACTACTCCAAGTAATACATATCTTTGCTGCAAACATCAATACATAGCCGACAATACAGTCACCATCTTCTTTAATTATTTTGCTTCCAAACAACCTAATAACATGAACTTCCCTACGTAAAACTCGTGGGAAAGGGTAGTTTTTTACTTTAACTCAGAAACAATGACTTATCCCTGGGGATAAAAAATGGTTCAATCTTCTTTTTTTTTTGCAGAATCACACCTACACATCTAAGTTCCAAAAAATATCTGCTTTCTTCGTATCACATGTCCAGTCCTTTGCAGGATCAGGTTAACAATGCTGTTTGTTCTAAATCATTCATTCAGTATGTTATGTTTGCTAACTTGTGAATCATGATCACATTATGGAGAATTTAGGCTAAAGGAAGATTTCTAGCTCAATCATATCATTCTGTCTTCATAAGGATATTATTATATATTCATAAAAGCATAAGGCCATAATTCAATTGAAAGCGACTTCTTTGTACATGCATGATGAATTGAAATAGCTAGAATTAATGTAGAGCAATCAAACAAAGTAATGAAGAATTCTTGCTACCAATTTGCCTTGACAATCTTGAACTTTTCTAGCACATACTTGCCTTCTTTGTTCTTCTGCAACTCCTCATAAGCTTTTTCATATTTCCAGCCTAACACCACCCCACAATCGCTGCAGTGCACATCAGAAACTGTGTGTAAGCCAGTGGTGAGTCGGCGGTCCTCTTTAGGCCCTTGAACCACATTCATAGCATGCGAAAACAGAAAGGCTCGTTTACCTCTTCCGGCCTAACAAATTAAGAACAAGATTGGCTACTTTGATCAAATTAAGAACAAGATTGGCTACTTTGATCTGTTCCAATGTAAACTTATAATGTAAGCAAAATTGGAACCAAAGTGTTATAACTTAGCTGATATGAAGTTATCAGGTTACTGAAGTTTTTAGAAAACACATGAGGAACATGTGATTATCAAAAATCGAATTAAGTGAATAATCATGTGCTGCAAATCTGTTTTGAATTCGAAATTCAAATAATGCAGTTATCACAATTCTATCATGTACACATCATAAAAACAGATGTCATGTTTTCCTTGATGGAAGGAACCATAACTGCTGTATTTAGTGTATATATATAACATCAGGATATTAACATTGATCCCTGCTAGACACAACGAATTCTCTATACATTATGTCCCATCAAACAACAAGAGTAATAAAGGGTGCATCCAGGAGAAGATTCAATATCACAAGGAGCAAACTGTTGTTAGTATTACCACGTTCATATTCATTCTGTGTACATTCTGCAGCATACAGGTTGTTTCTTATTCTGTTCTTGATTTCTGTTTGACATAGTAATAACATTACAATCTAGATGATGTAGTTTCTTGTCAATTACATTATGTTAAATCTAACAATTGGTATCAGAGCAATACTATGTTCAAATAGAAATTGAAATTGGTAAAACTTAGAAATCCTGGGAAAACAGTTATATTATACAGAACTTGGTTCTAGTTCTCACTTATATTTCGAAATTTATAAGAACATTTTTGGTTGTTTGATATCACTTACATGGTTATGAGTATTCAACATACATGATTGCATTACAGATCAAGTTCATTGAACAAATTAAAGAATAAACTTGTGTAGAACATTATGTTGCCAAAGTAGCCTTGTATGCAGAAGTTTTATGCTTCAGAATTGAGTAATTTTTCTTGAATGTAATGTATATTGATGCTTTATGCTATCAAAGTAGCCGGACATATATATGCAGAACATTCGATATCAAGAAAACACACTCATAGTCATGAAATTTAAAATTAAAATCTGTTTCTCATATCTAAAGATGTTAGATTCAGACATTTGATTTCATTGACTTAAACATATTAAGATCATGAATATTCTGGTGTTATTAGAGTGTATGTATTACAAATAATACAAATCTCAGAAGTAACATGAATTCATTCATCTGTATATATGTATTCTGTTAAAATGTCTGTAACTGACATTATGGGACATCCATAAGGAACTAAATTGAACTAATTTTACTACAGCTGTGAACTTTCCAATAAGCATCAATCAAATTGAGTTGCTCAATGGTTCCAACTTCCAAAAATGGAAGGGTGATATTGAACTGAATCTAGGAATTCTGGAGTATGACCATGTGCTGAGGGAGGATGCACCAGAAGCCCCAACAATAAATGCAAGTAAGGAAGTCAGAGACAAATATGTTCAGTGGCACAGGCATAACAAACTGGCAGTCATTTGCATGAAGAAAAGCATGGCTGACTATGTGAAGGGAGGCATACCAGATTCAGAATATGCAAAGGTATATTTCAATTCAATTGCTAAAAAATACAAGGTGTCTGACAAAGTTGAAACATGAAGTTTAATGGAATCACTGGTGAAGATGAAATACAATGGAGGCAGTGTTAGAGAATATATTATCAAAGGAAGTGACATTGCTGGAAAATTAAGGAACCTTAAAATGAATATTGAGGATTCATTTTTAGTGCATCTGCTTCTCAATTCACTGCCTGAAGCCTATAGTCATCTGAAAACCCTCTATAACACACAGAAACAAGATTGGAGTATCAATGAATTGATATCCTATTGTGTACAAAAGGAAGATGAACTGAAAAGAAAAGGAAAAGCAGTAAGCATCAACCACATTAGCAAATCCAAATTCAAGAAGAGCTCTGGAAATAAGAAGTTTAAGGGAAGTGCTGGTACAAGTTCTTCCAAAACTCCAGTTCAATCTGATGGAAACAAAAATCAATAGTCCAAAACTCAAGGACCCGTGAAGTGTTTTTTCTACAAGAAAACTGGTCACTTCAAAAGGGATTGTGATGGTTTCAAAAATTGGCTAAATAAGAAAGGTATTGTCTTGTCTAAATCTGTTTTTGTTTTAGAACACAAAACAAATAAGCTTGACAATTCATTTTGGTTTGATACCGGCTCATCCATACACATTGTGAATTCTATACAGAGTTTGTCAAGGATCAAGAACCCAAACAAGAATGAAATTAAAGTGTGTACTGCAAATGGACAAAGGGTGGCAGTTTAAGCTGTGGGAAGTGTCAAGTTGTTATTTAAAAATAAGTTTGTTCTAGAACTAAGTAACGTGTATTGTATACCTTCAATAAAGAGAAACCTTATATCAGGTTCTCAGTATGTGTTTGACAATGATTATAGTTTTTCCAGCAATAATAATACTATGTATTTTTACTATAAAATGAAATGTTTTGGAGATGCTGATATAATAGATGGTTATTGGCTTATGAACTGTTTTAATCCTGTTTTCTCTAATTCAAAATCTTCAGAAATATTCTCAATTCGAAACCTATCTGGAAACAAGAGAAAGTACAAGCCAAGTCATTCTTCATTTTTATGGCATAAGAGGCTTGGACACATATCTAAATACAGATTGCAGGAAGTAGTAAAACAAGGAATATTGCCATCCTTGGATTTCACAAATTTTGGAACATGTATAGATTGCTCGAAAGGCAAGATGACTAACTCCAGAAATCACAGTTCCAAAAGAAGTGAAACACTGCTGGGTTTAATACATACAAATGTATGTGGACCTTTTCCTGTACAAACGATATGTGGGAATGAATACTTTGTATCATTCATTGATGACTATTCCAGATACTGTGTCATATTCTTGATTTCTGAAAAATCTCAAGTTTTAGAAGTTTTTAAAATTTTCAAAACTGAGGTAGAAAGGCAGACAGAAAAGCTAATTAAAATTGTCAGATCGGATAAAGGAGGTGAGTACTTTGGGAAGTACTCAGAGAAGAGACAACATAAAGGCCCCTTTGCTTTATACTTAGAAGAATGTGGCATTGTTGCTCAATACACGACACCATTTTCACCTCAACAAAATGGAGTTTCTAAAAGATGAAACAGAACCTTGATGAACATGGTTAGAAGCATGTTTACAAGATCAGGTTTGCCAAGATTTTTTTGGGGTGAAGCATTAAGGACAGCAAACTACATATGCAACAGAACCCCAAGTAAATCAGTTAAAGGCACTCCATTCGAACTTTGGTGTGGTTATAAACCTAGTTTAAACCATTTTCATGTATGGAGATGTAGAGCAGAAGCAAGAGTTTATAATATTGATAAAACTAATAAACTTGAATCTAAGTCAATAAGTGCATTCTTCATTGGCTATTCAGAAAAATCAAAAAGTTTTAAGTTCTATAATTCCAGCAGAGGCACAAGAATATTTGAGACCAATAGAGCAACATTTCTTGATGAACAGTTTGACAACAAGGACTATACAGAAGAAAATGATGCTACAGAAGTGACTAACATTGAAGAATGGTTCGTGTATCCTCTTAACACCACTGCAAACCTTAGTGAAAACAACACAGGTATTATGATAGATGTTGGACTTGAAAATCAAATTCAAGGTGAGGAAGAAAATGCAGAAAATGAAGCAGTTCAACAAAATGTAGCAGAAAATATGGATAATGAAGAAATTGCAGATGTACAAGTGAGAAGATCAAACAGACAAAGGCGTTCAGCAATTTCAGATGATTATCAAATATACTACAATGAAGTTGAATTTGATTTGGGAGAAGAAACTGAAGAAAAAGACCCTGTATCAATCAAAGAAGCAATACAGTCTAAAAACAGTGGAAAATGGAAACTGGCAATGGAAGAAGAACTCCTAAGCATGGACAAGAATTGTGTGTGCACTTTAGTTGATAAAATAGATGAAATGAAGCCAATTGGATGCAAATGGATTTTCAAAACCAAAAGGGATGAAAATGGAAAAATAGAGAGACACAAAGTAAGATTAGTTGCAAAAGGATACACTCAGCAAGAAGGAGTTGATTACAACGAAACATTCTCACCTGTTTCAACCAAAGATGCATTCAAAGTTCTAATGGCATTAGTAGCTCATTATGATTTAGAACTGCATCAAATGGATATCAAAACAACCTTCTTAAATGGAGATTTAGCTAAGGATATATATATGTTGCAGCCAGATGGATTAGCTCGAGACAAAAACAAAGTCTGCAAACTCAAAAGATCCATTTATGGACTTCAGCAAGCATCCAGACAATGGTATTTGAAATTTGATACTGTTGTCACTAAAATTGGTTTTATTGAAAATCAATTGGATGAGTGCATATACTGTAAGGTCAATGGGAGCCATTATATTTTTCTGATCCTATATGTAGATGGCATTTTATTGGCTAGCAGCAGCATGAATTTAATCCAGTCTACAAAAAAGTTCTTGATGAAATTTTTTGACATCAAAGACATGGGGGAAGCTCATTATGTTTTGGGAATTGAGATCATAAGGGACAGTAGCCAACATGTACTAGGACTTTCTCAAAGAAATTACATTGATAAAGTTCTGCACAGGTTTGAAATGGAGAATTGTAGAAATGGAGAATCACCAATGTCAAAGGGTGACAAGTTGCACAAAGGCCAGTGTCCACAAAATGAAATGCAGAGAAGAAGTATGGAAAGAATTCCTTATGCCAGACTTGTTGGAAGTTTGATGTATGCTCAAGTCTGTACAAGACCAGACATAGCATTTGTTGTCAACATATTATCCAGATATCAGTCAAATGTTGGACATGAACACTGGATTGTAGGGAAAAAGGTTATGAGATATTTGAAGAATACCAGAAATTATATGCTGCTATAAAGAAAAGTGGAAGATGAAGAACTAAAAGTAGAATGTTATTCTGATGCTTCATATAAATCAAATCAGGATGATCTTAAGTCCACATCTGGTTACATTTTTATGTTAGCAAAATGAGCAGTATCTTGGAAGACAAATAAACAAGGGTTGACAACAACTTCCAGTTTCTAGGCTAAATACATAGCAATGTTTGAAGCAACAAGACATGTCTTTTGGTTAAGAAACTTCATTGCAAAATTGGGAATTGTAGACTCCATAAAAATGCCACTACCTATTTACTGTGACAATTCTGTAGCAGTGTTCTTTGCTAAGAATAACAAAAGAACATCTGGTTCGAGGAATATAGATGTCAAATACTTTTCAGTAAGAGAGAGTGTAAGAGATAATGAAGTGGTGGTGATCAAAATAGGAACCAAAGATCAGCTGGCAGATCCTTTAACAAAAGCCTTGCCAATAAGCAGTTTCAAATACCACATTAAGAATATGGGAATTGTGGAAAATATTAGTTCATAAAGTTTAGTTCATAAGTTTTATGTGCAATATACTACTTATGACATTACACTAATTATTGTTAGTTCTAATAATTCTATCTCTTGAGTTAAGTATATTTGTAGATAATATCAAAATGCATAGAAGATCATTATGAATAAATATGCATATAAATTACTATATCAAACTGTATGAACAGTTATTATGCAAGTTTTGATTCTGCAAAAAGCACCTGGATCAATATATGTTGCAGCCAAATCGATTAAAGGTATGAAGAACATATATAAATAACCTTACTGCAATTGAGGTAATCCATGTAATTTTATTTTTCAATACTTGTAGTCATTGAATAATGATGTATCTTCATTCATCATGTCTTTTATGATTCAGTATTGGTTAAATATAATTGACAGGATTTTGAGAACAGATTGTGACCTGAATGCTTGTGCATACTACAGAATAGTAGCTTATGAGTTAAAATCAACTAAGTATGAACTTTGGTTCAGTGGGAGATTGTAAGCAAAATTGGAACCAAAGTGTTATAACTTAGCTGATATGAAGTTATCAGGTTACTGAAGTTTTCAGAAAACACATGAGGAACATGTGATTATCAGAAATCAAATTAAGTGAATAATCATGTGCTGCAAATCTGTTTCGAATTCGAAATTCAAATAATGTAGTTATCACAATTCTATCTTGTACAGATCATAAAAACAGATGTCATGTTTTCCTTGATGGAAGGAACCATAAATGCTGTATTTAGTGTGTGTATATATATAACATCAGGATATGAACATTGATCCCTACTAGACACAACGAATTCTCTATACATTCTGTCCCATCAAACAACAAGAGAACTAAATGGTGCATCTAAGAGAAGATTCAATATCACAAGGAGCAAACTATTGTTAGTATTACTACGTTCATATTCATTCTGTGTACATTTTGCAGCATACAGGTTGTTTCTTATTCTGTTCTTAATTTCTATTTGACATAGTAATAACATTACAATCTAGATGATGTAGTTTCCTGTCAATAACATTATGTTAAATCTAACATATAAATGAAGCATAGAATACAATCACAGACTGCCTCCGAATCGATCATCCTTTATATGAGGAATTTTGTAAAAAATTTCATTTTGTGTCCTTGATTATTAGCTAGTAGCTACACACCAGACCAACTGTTTTTTTTATATATGCTGCACTGACCTATTACAAGGAACTAGCTAGTACTGGCATACTATTGAGATTTGATAAGAAACTTCATATTCAGAAACCAATTAGAACTGAGATCACCTGAAAATATTTAGAGACAATGTCATCATGACTGCCTACATGGTTGTGGCACTTGTGGCAGCAGTAGAGCCTTGGCCAAGCCAAATTAGCCATCGAAGAACTTGCTTGATGATGAAATCACTCCATTTCTGCACAAAATCACAAAGAGAAAATAACAATTATAATCAAGCCAGAGTTGTTTTGCCCTGTACTCAAAATCAGTCGCGGCCAATTCAACAAAGTGAGAACTTAATTATAACCTACTCTAATAGCATGTAGGTTAAAGGATTTATGTCGTGTATATATATATATCACACTGTCTTGGGTTAAAAGAATAAGAATATATTCTGCCCAAAAAGATATATGTGTATACAAAGACAGATGATCTATGTTCCCTTATTCAAGTAGCTCTCTTTGGAAACAAGAAAAAAAGAATGAGTTGAAATCTTTGAGTAGAGAAGTTGCAGTTTACCTGCTTCATATTAGTTAGAGGTTTTAGGACTTGTGAAAAAGAAAAGGCATTTTTCAACAAAAAATAAATATATAGAGATTGGGCCCAAAACAGACTCGACTACATTTGTGCCCAAAACTCTGTTGAGAACGACTCTCACCGACTACTCTGAGATTAGGGTTTAACCAAAACCCCTGTTTGCCAAATTCACAGGTCGATCCAGTTGCTCAATCCGTCGAAAAGTACGTACATTTATGCTTCTTTCTTTTCATTATACTCGACCCGGATCCCTCATTATTTTATTCTCTCTTTTGTGGTTTGTTAAGTTTGATGATTAAGACTCTGCATACTGATAGAATGAAAGATTCAACCCTTGAGCTTAGAACAGCTGAATGATATGTCATCTCTGTTTGTTGTGTTGTTGGGTATCATGGGTACCATTAAAATTTACAGTTTGTTTGATTGGCAACCTTTAAATCATAGTTACAAGTTTGCTCAACTTTTGTTCCGTTTCAGTTATTGTACACAATCGAAGTTGTGTAATGTTTTGATTACTACTTTAGTGTACCAGAGTGAAATTTCATTGGAATTTGGAACTCTATGCGTTTATTGCAATTGGTTATCTTATAAGTATGAACAGCAAATCAAAATCTGAACAAACATAATGCAGGTAGGGAGAGTTGGAGAAAATGGAGTTTTGCCCAGATTGCGGAGGCATGTTGCAGTATGAGCTTCCGAATCTCCACCCTGCAAGATTCTTTTGTCCAACTTGTCCTTATGTTGCATATTTGCAGAATCGGGTATGGCTATCGACATAGATCCTCTGTTACCAGAATTTCTTTCAAAGTTTTCTCATTATCTGTTAAAGTGTATGTGAAGTTGTCTTATTGGTGGATCTTTTGTGGTTTCAGGGTGAGATTAGGAGGAAGGAGGTTCTAATTAAGAAAGAGATCCAACCCATTATTAACCTGAATGACTTTACAAATGCACCAAAAACTGAAGGTTTGTCTAACTCTTGTGCCCAGATTTCATTCTTTCTCTACTGTTGATCAATAGTACATACTTATTAGAGTTGAAATAGTTGTAAAGCTGGCCAACAACATGCTGTCATAAGTTAAGTTTAAATTGGTGATTATTGATATGCTTACTGCAGTAATATAGATTTTAAGAATCCAGAGCACTAATTTCAGCTTCTGCCGTCTGTAGAGGTGATGCTTGCTCTTTTGGTGATACTTTTGGAACTGTTGCATATATGATATATCACATGTGGATAACATTTGCTAGTATATGGTAGAAAGAAAGAAGGTTAGATTTGGAACAAATGCTTGAAAGGAGAATGCCCTGGTAGAGGATACAATGGACGAGAGTTGGTTAGGAACTTGGTATAGTCTGGTCAGGTTGAGAATTCATTCATTCAAAGATATGTTAAATGGTTAGTGTTGACGATGTCTATGGATTGGTATGGAGAAAGACTCTCAACCATGTATGAAGGTAGATACATCGTTTATCTGTTCCTAACAACTGTTGTTGACATGCTCTGGCAGTCTGGTCTACTTGATTTAGGTTTCAATTTAGCTAAGCGACTTTTGTTTTATGGTTTTTCACATGTTTGCACATGTTGGTCGTTGCTCATATTGTCTGTATCATATTGAGAAGATCATGCAACTTGATGTTTTCCAACGTATAAAAACAAGCAGCTATGTATCTCTGATTAAATATGAAAGCCAAAGAAGAGCACGCTGTCTTTTTATTGCGTTCAGATTGTACTTTTTTGTGTTGATGCTGCTCCTTGCAGAGTAATGGTTCATATCTGATATTTTAAAAGTTGAGGTTGAACTCTGCAAGTCTGATGTGTGTTTTTCTCCTGATCTGCTGTTCTCTTGCAGAAACATGCCCAATGTGTGGTCATAAAGAGGCCGCTTTCAGGGAACAGCAAACACGATCGGCTGATGAAGCATCAACAAAATTTTATAGGTGTCTGAATGATGACTGCAAACATGCTTGGATCGATTACTCTTAGTTGGAGGTTTGGAATCCTCTTTTACTTGCTCGGGTCTTGTTTTTTGTGACCCTGGGCAAAAGGAGAACCGAGCACCGTCTTTTTGTCTTTTTGGGTTTGAAATCAGAGTAACTGGTGGCCAGCTGAGCAATCTTTTAGATTACTGTTGTTTTTCTCTGGTCTCTTGGATTTACATTGTACTAGTATATAGAGCAGATACTTATAGAAAGTGTGACCATCAATTGAATCAAAATTACTGAGCTCAAGCTTTATGCAAAGTTATCCGTCTGATATCATTGCGGCCTGAACTTGATGAAACATGCTTGAATCGACAACATCGTTCAAACTTATATGTTTATATATTCTGATAATGAATGAGCACTTATATGTTAATACCTGCATCATCAACAGGTTCGAGAAGCCATTTACACTTGACAAACAAAAGTGAAAAGGAAAATGAGCACAAAACCTATTTTAGACACCAGAAGTATAAGGATCACGACTTCAGAAAAAATTGGGCCGCATCCAATACATGAGGCAACAATGTGCCACCTCTTGTATAGAAGTATAGAACTTACGAACCAGCAAATAATATATACAACCACAGGATCAACAATGCAATACAAATTTGAGAACAAATGGTTTCAGCATGGTGTTTATCAGTGAACAGCTAATTTCTTCTTCTCTATCCATTTCTTTCTAATCCCTTCCAATGCCTTGTCCCTCATCTTAGAAAGCTCTTGAAACCAGTGCTGGTATTGTGCTTCAATAGTATCGAGTTCCAACTTCAGCTCAACATCTAGATTGTCTGTCAAAGATACAGATGAACTGCTGCTTGTCAAACTCATATCATTAGATCCTTCATGATCATGCAATGACAACTCTGAGTTCTTCGGAGTTTCAGTAACCCAAAAGTCTTCGCCTCCATTGCTAACATAGTTTCCTCGAAAGTTTCTATCAAATGATGGATAACTAGGCTCTACACATGCTTTATCAATTTTGAAGGAAGCATCATCAGCCAGAGACTTAGAAGCAACTGAAGCTCTTAAATGTTCATCGGCAAAATCAGCAAAGCTTTGATAAGCGGTGATGCCACCATTATTACTAATTGTGTCTGGAATAGTACGAAAGCTACTATTTTGCTCAATCGTCGAACCAGCAGGAGCACAAGATAATGCTGAACCCCATGCCGAGGATTTGCCATCAAGGAATTCGGATTCACCGTGAGTAAGGCCGCTGGAGGCATGATCAGATGATGGCTTCCAACCAGGGAGGATTTTCATTATCAAGTAATCAATAAATTCAGCAATGAAGGCCACATCATGACATGCCAATTCCAGATGTTCAACCATCTCGGCGGCCAGAGAGACTGCAGTATCAGTGTCAAGGTAAAAGATAAAATCTATGTTCTTCACCTTACCTGTAAGACAACAAAAACTCGGGGGTTACTACATTATTTTTCCAGGATCTAAATATGTATAATACAAAACTATGTATGTCCATTCTCTAAAGTTTGCCAACTTACCGCATGCACCAGCAATACGTAAGGTCAATGATACTGACTTGTCATCATTTTTTGTTCCCCTTAACCGAAACTCATTACTCTTACTTGTCCTCTGAAATTCCAGAATCTGCGAAGTTGTTTCATTATTGCTTCCTGCGCATGTGCTTACTGAGAGCTGCTCATAATCATTATCAATGTCCATGGAAAATGGCCCTGACTTTGGTGCATTTGGTGCTTTGAAATTTTGGTTAGGTAACTTTAAGGGATCGCGCATTGGCTCCTTAGGGTTCTCTGTTTGAAGAAATGGATCTTTGAGCAGCTCCTTTGCAGAAAACCTCTCCGACGCTGGAACCAGACATTTCTCAATGAACTTTTTAATTTGAGGGTCATTCACCTTACCAAGGGCTGCAGGTTTAACACCCTACAAGTGAAGATACCAGACATGAGACATTTAGGAAGATTGATTTACAGATTCAGCTGAAGGATCTATGAGTAGTAATCCAATGATTCGTCAACTTACAGAAGTGACCTTCTTATATATTTGAGCAGGACTTTTGCATTCACTATAGGGATACTCAAAAGTAACCATCTCTAGCATGCACATCCCAAAGGAATATACGTCAACGAGTTCATTATATTCCTCATCATACAGCTCTGGAGCCATAAACTCAGGAGTCCCTGGTTTGGAAAACGGAAATGTATCAGTACACTATATTTACTTAGCTTAACCAAGAGATGGCATTAGATGACAAAGATTTCTTACCAATCACACTTCGAGCACTAGGCTGCTGCATAACAGTTGCCAACCCCAGGTCTCCAATTTTAACTTCTCCATGGTTTCCATTGACAAAGATATTGTCACACTTTAAGTCCCTGTGAATAATAGGCGGATTGTGACCATGGAGATACACTAAACCTTGGAGAACCTGCCTCGCCCAATTCCTTATGGCCTTCGTATCAACGTTCTTATGCTTCTTACGATATCTAATAATCGCAACGTTACATGATTAGTTCAAGTGCATAGAATGCAGCCACTAAATACAAAGAGAGAATGACAAGAATCATGAGAACGTACTCCCTTAGATTTCCAGATGTGAAGAGCTCGGTAATCATGTTAATAGTATTTTTCTGATCATCCACCCATGCACTATAGAACTTGATAATATTTTCATGTTTCAGTAACTTCAGCAGATGGACTTCAGAATACAATTTTGTCAAATCTTCTGCTGATCGTAAGACAGCATCAATCTTCACTTGGTTCCAAGCAACTTCTATTCCCTCTACCTCATCAAATGCCTTGTATCTACAGAAAACAAGACACCGTACCCAAAGAAAAAGATGCCAAAGATGGTTCAGTTAGCTAAAAGTACAATGATACTCCAAAATAAACTACAATAAATTTTGAGAACAAAAATTAAAGAGAAGGGGTTTCAAAGCCATACACAGTCTTGAAGGCCCGCCTGCCCAAGATTTCACTGTACTGTTTCCAGGAAAAAAAACAGAATCAAAATGAAGAAGATCAGATCGATACAATTTCCAACTTGTAAGAGCATCTTGAAAATTATAGCTTTAATGCCTTCTAACAGAATAGTTAAAGCTAAAGTTATCTTGAGTAGCTATATTTAGCTTGGGAGGAGTGAGAAAATGACTCAAAAGCTATATTTTTTCAATGGTCCTATTTAACTATAACTTTCACTGCTAAAACTAAAGTCAACTTTGAGTGAGCTACATTTAACTTTTTAGCTTAGAATAGCTATAACTTATAACTTTACTGTTGAAGATGCTCTAACAAACATTAATAGATGTGGAAGCAACACTTCTGCAGAAAGTTTAATCTCTATCAAAAAAAGATATGGTAAGTTGATATGGGACACAAATCTGCAGCTGACGATTACACCCAAATTTCAACAATACTTGGATACTTCAAACGTAACAGATTTTATCTTTAAAACTGAAATTCTCCCAATTAGCAAAACATCTATGAATATGTAATTCTGTATCACTTCAAAATCAATTGATACCGACAGTCCAAACCAAAATGCTATTCTGTATCATCATCAATCCAAACACATCATCACACATGACCAATGACAACCCATTTAATTAATTGAACACATCACATATGACCATCAAATAGTTATACCTAAACATCAATCCATTTAATTGAACACACATCAAAATATGATCAAATAAATCAAATTACATGGGGTGACACATACCCGAACGTATCGATTAGTCGGGTCCTTCTCTACATACTCAGCCTCATCACCTCCATAGATATTCTTCGAATGTACAAAACCAACCCCGGAATTCATTTCCTGCCAAAAAGAACCAAACCAAAAAAAAGACACGACGACCTTTTATATGTCTCTATATGTATATGCACTAAATCCTGTCCCTTCTTCAATTCTAAACCAATATATATATATATATATATATATATCAAGAAGCAGTTGGCGCCGGCGAACGGCGATCGTAGAATCCTTCACAGAAGAAGTGGGAATAATCGAATGCCGATCTCAGTCGGAATCGGCATTCGACAAAAGTGCAGCAGGGAATGAAGTGAGGCAATGAACATGAAGAGTTCACGACCCCAACAGCACCCATGCATGAGCTGCTGCTGCTCGATGTTGTCATTAATGAAAGCTTGTTTCTACTTCACACAAGAAGAGAGAGCTACGTCGAACAGGCAGATGATGATGATGATGATCATACATGTCTCTCGCCGGCCAAGCTAGGTTCAGAGAGAGAGAGAGAGAGTTTGAAGTTTGAGTTGAGCAATGGGGATTGACCCAGATGGAGCAATTCCGAGTGCGAGAGAGACGAAGTGGCGAGGAAGAGAGAGAGAGAGGAGAGATGGAGGAGGAATGGTGGTGGTCTCGATCGGAGAGTGGTTTGAGTTGTTTTTGAGGACGTGCGGGAACCAAGGCAGAAACAGACACTTGTATGGTTTACTTTGCTAGGTATTTTCATTTCTTTACTTTGTTAGTTTTTTTAAAGATAATTAAAGATTATAAAATAGATAATCTTTGTTGATACGAAATCATAACGAAGTTTGATATCGTCTACATTTTTAGAAACAAAATACGATCATTCCAAATATATATGATCGTTGTCAAAAAAGTATTATATTTGACGCCTATTACATCGTAATTTTTATATATTTTGCTTGAAGTCCATTACATTGTAATTTATATATATATATATATATATTGCGTACACCATTTTGTTATTTAAAAGTTTATATTATCATTTTCAGCCACTCTTTTGTTGTTTAATTATAAAATGACTTTTAAGTATCATGCCTCTCATGTATTTTGTATTTTTATTAATCTAAGGTTTGAGATAGGACTCGCATGGAATTTTCCATTTTTATTAATCAATGCTCGAGATATGAGCAGCCGAGCCCATACATACTCAAATGGTAAAAGATTATCTTGAGTTCTTGACCAGTTCTATAATATAACCGAGAAAGAGTCAACATCAAAGGTTTCGTGGTGTAGTTGGTTATCACGTGAGTCTAACACACTCAAGGTCTCCGGTTCGAACCCGGGCGAAGCCATTCTGACTTTTTTTTTTAATTTTACTTTTTTATTCTAAGAGCATAATTTAAAATAAAATGACAGGATATTTGTTGTCGGAGATTCACTCAAAACTAATCGTATGTAGTAATTTCTGTTTTATTCTAAGAGTTGTTGAAGGAGAAAAATACAGAAGATATGCAATAGACTGAAACTGTATTTTATTCATTGATAGATAACATTTAAATATGCATTACAATATGATACAATAAATCTTCTAGTAAATCAGGGATCGAGAGAATTTTTATATCTACTCTAATTATGACAAAACACACACCAGGATACCATGAACTTTATTCACTTAAACACTCTCTCTTGTGTCGCGATCCTAATGTATGATGCATAACCTGTTACTTCACTAAAAATCTTGTCAAGTAAACAAAAACCACTCGGGTAAAACAAAAGCTTAGTCGAAGGAAAAAAAAGTACAACGCATGAACTACAAAAGCGATCACATGTGATGTAGACTCCCCATGATGTCTATGAAATTAACTCTCCCTGATTAATAACTCAATCTTGGAGTTCAGACATTCTTCGCATTCCAATGCGTCTCACATGCTTAGCAAATGTAGATTTGGGTAACGACTTGGTAAACAAGTTTGCAGCACTATCTGTTGAACAAACTTGATTCACATGAACGTTTAATAGCTGTTGTTGTTGCTAATTGAAGAAAAACTTTTGCGATATGTGCTTGGTATGATCACCCTTTATGTATTCCAACTTCATTTGTTCAATGCAAGCCGCATTGTCCTCAAAGATATAAGTTGGTGTTGTTGTAGTGGAAGCTAATCCACTAGTTCCTCGAATATGGTGTATGATTGACCTAAGCCAAACACACTCCTTAACCGCTTCATGTAAAGCAACGATCTCAGAATGATTCAAGGAAGTAGCAACCAAGGTCTATTTTGTTGATCTTCAAGAAATTGTTGTGTTCCCCATGGTAAACACATAATCGGTTTGGGAACAACATTTGTGTGGGTCAGAGAGATGCCCAACATCAACAAAATCAACCAAGACATCACAAGATGTCTCTGAATAGGGGATTGCACTGAATATAGGAACAATGCTCACAACCTGACCATTACTCGACGGGTCGAAGGTATGACCCTGGTTTGTCTAGGGTGCAACTTTCGACGGGTTGAGAGACATATTCGATGGGTCGAAAGCCCATCATAACACTGATAACCTTTCTGAAAATCAGCATAGCCAATGACGACACACTTCAAAGCATAAGGATCAAGCTTGCCTCTCAACTGCTTATTGATGTGAACATACACAGTGCACCAAAAAACTCTAGGTTCTAAATTATAGAAAGAAGGGACATTCAGTAGCTCATGTAACTTCTAGTACGGATTCTGAAACTCAATGACACGAGAAGGACGGTTGATCAAATATGCTGCAGTGATTGCAACATCCCAATAAGATTGAGGCATATTCATTCCAAATAGTGAAGCACGAACAACCTCCAGTAATTGTCGATTCTTGTGCTCAGCCACGCCATTTTGTTGAGGTGTATAAGCAATGAAAGTTTGATGACGGATTCCATGAGAAAACAAGTAGGCAAACATGGCATTATTGACATATTCACCCCCATTGTCAGTCTGAAGAATGCAGATTTGTTGTTAAAATTGAGTAGCAACCATCTTATGAAATTCAGTAAATCGATGGAACACATCACTTTTAGACTCCATCAAAGATAACCAAGTCATACGGGTATAATCATCAATAAATGTCACAAGATATCGAGCTTCTGTAGGTGTAAAATCTCTTGCAGGACCCCAAACATTAGAATAAACCTTCATAAAAGACATTGAACTCTTATGCATACTAGGGGGATATAGAACACGATGATTCTTGGCCAGCTCACAGGTGTCACACTGGAAATCTGAAGCACTCACTCTGGAAAATAACTGAGGTTGAAGTTTCTGCAGGTAATGAAAATTAACATGACCAAGACGACGATGCCATAACCACACAACGTCTTGATCTTTATCCAAACTAGTAGTAGTATTGGCCTGACCCATCATATGCAACTGATATATGCCCCTGTTTGTCAAATCAAGATAGTACAATTTTCCCCTTCGTACACCATAACTGAGAATTCTGCGAGTCAGAATGTCTTGAAAGACACAAAAATATGGATAGAAAGTTACAGAACATGCAAGAACCAAAGTGATTTGGCTATCAGATAGAAGATTATAGGTAAAAGAGGGAATGACAAGAACAAAATCAAGAGTTAAATTATTCACGACTTCGACAAAACCTTTACCAATAACAGAAGATAAAGATCCATCAGCAGTACACATACTAGGTTGAGGAGATGGTTTAATGGTTTTCACTAGGCTAGGGTAATTTGTCATATGATCAGATACACCTGTGTCAATTATCCAAGCATTAGACCTAGACAACGTAGAGAGAGGTGATACCTGACCTGCTATACCTGATGCAACTGTTGTAGCGGAGACACTAGGTGGATGTTCTTCCTCTGAAACAACAGTCGATCTATGCAACATCTTCATATTGAGAATTGCACACAGTAGAGATAAGGTGTGGGTAGGAGAAGAAGAAAAAATCACAGCAGAGCCAAATTTATTCTTCTAGGGTAACGGTAAGAAAGTGTATGAGGAGAAGAAATCACAGCAGAGTCTGATTTTTTCTCCTAAATCAGCAGTACGCAGTGAAATTGAGATGTAGTGGTTGAAAAAAGTAGGGTTTGTCGATAGGTTCACAGGATTGGCTCTGATGCCAAGTAGAAAAGTATAGGCAGAAAGTGTTTAGGATAGAATACAATGCTTTTATTCATTCCTGAATTGGGTATTTATATAGCTTTACAAGACACATTCCTAATAGGAATGAATACCTACAATACAGAATGAATCAACTCTAATTACAATAGAAAACTAGAGTATCTACAATAATACTTGTCAACACTCCCCCTCAAGTTGGCGTGTAGATGTCAATCATGCTCAACTTGACCATCCATCTATTGAAGGCTTCATGTGACAACCATTTAGTAAGAACATCAGCTAATTGCTCATTAGACGACACAAAAGGAAACCGAATAATTTTCTTGTCAAGGTTATCCCTTAAGAAGTGTCTATCCACCTCCACATGTTTAGTTCTGTCATGTTGTATTGGGTTATGAGCAATCTCAACGACAACTGTATTATCAAAATGTAAGTCTATAGGTTTACACAATGTAAGTCTATAGGTTTCTGAAGCCTGAAACCTAACTCTTTAAGCACATTCTCGATCCACGGTAATGAACTTCTGCACTAGAACGAGCAATTACATTCTACTTCTTATTGCGCCAAGTTACCAGACTTCTACCAATAAAAGTAAAGTAACCAGAAATAGACGCCCTATTGCTATGATCACCAGCCCAGTCTGCATCACTATAGCCTGAAACACACACCTTAGTAGTGTAGCCAGAAACACACAACTCACTATTTCTTGCAAACAATAAATCTTTACCAGGTGTGCCCTTCAGATACCTAAGAATACGTAGTACTGCACCCATATGATCTACTCCTGGGTTATGCATAAATTGACTCACCATACTAACGACATATACAATATCAGGTCTAATATGTGTTGAGTAAATAAGTCTCCCAATTAAACATTGATACCTGGCCTTATTCGATGGAACTTGATATGGAAGAAGCTCTAACCTGTGATTTTGCTCAATAGGAGTAACAATAGGTTTGCAGTCTAACAATCCTGTCTCAGCAAGAAGATCCAAGATATACTTTTGTTGGGACAATGTAATCCCTTGCTTGGACTTTGCAACTTCAATTCTCAAAAAATATTTCAAGTCTCCGAGATCCTTCATATCAAATTCCAGCGACAATTATTTCTGAAGACTTGCCATCTCACATGGATCATCTCCTGTAACCACCATGTCATCAACATACATCATTAAGGCAGTAATCTTACTATCCTTGCGTTTAACAAACAAGGTGTGATTAGAATTGCACTGGCGATATCCAAACTTCTTCATTGCCTTGGAGAAACGCCCAAACCATGCTCTAGGTGATTGCTTCAGGCCATATAACGATTTTTTCAAATAACACACATTTTCTTCATTACTTGGTTTACATCTGACTCCTGGTGAAGCATCCATGTATACTTTTTCTTCTAAGTCACCATTCAAGAAGGCATTCTTCACATCAAACTGACGTAGAGGCCAATCATAACGGGTGGCAAGAGCAATAAGGATTCTTACAGTATTAATTTTGGCAACAGGTGCGAAAGTCTCCTGGTAATCAACTCCATACTTCTGGGTATAACCTTTAGCACCAGCCTAGCCTTGTAGCAATCAATGCTTCCATCAGCTTTAAGCTTCACAGTAAACACCCAACGACATCCAACAGTCTTCTTACCAGGTGGCATAGGGACCATATCCTAAGTTTCGTTCTTCTACAGGGCTTCTAATTCTTCATTCATAGCTTGTTTCCACTTGGGATCTGTCAAGGCATCCTGTACATTGCTAGGAATACCTACTAATGATAATTGATTAACAACAAGTGCATGAGACTTAAACAACCTATGGTGGGAAATATAGTTGACAATATGGTATTTGGCTTTAACATTTATCCTAGGCTCATATTGTTGCTTAGGAACTCTTTTAGTGACACAGTTAGATGTAACATACCTCAGGTGGAGCATTCTGAACAGAGACCTCAGTTCGTGGTGTAGACAGGGGAATAGAAGCTTTAGTACTATCTCGATGTTGTTCCGAAGGTAAATAAATTGCCAGGTTCTCATTGGTCTGAGAAGATGAAATCGGGTCCTCTGATATAGGATCTTCGATGCATCGAGAAACACCCTTCGATGCATCGGGGCAGTCTCTCGGGTCCTCACTGCTCAAACTCTTTGATGCATCAAGGGAGGGATTCGATTTATCGAAGGCACTCCTCGGGTTGTCGTTGCTGGAAGTCTTCGATACATCGAGGGAGGGGTTCGATCCATCGAAGCCACCCCTCAAGTCTTCACTGCTTCGATACTTCGATAGATCGAGAGGATCTTTCTATCTATCGAAAGGAAGCTCTCTGGTCTTCTCTTGCTGGTAAATTTGATGGATCGAGAGAATCACTCGATCCATCGAAGGAACGTCTCTGATCCTCTGTTGATGACATACCAGAACCTTCAAATTGTGTCTCCAGTTGTTCAAGCTCTTCAAATTCTGGAAAATTCAGAGTATTTTCTTTACATCCTCTTTTCTCCTCCTGAAGGAAAGACTCTGACGCTCACCCTGAGTAAAAAGGTTCAGATTCGCGAAAGGAGACATCAAGGGAAACATGAGTCTTCTTGGTGAGAGGATCATAACACTAATAACCTTTCTGAAAATTAACGTAGCCAATGAAGACACACTTCAAAGTACAAGGATCAAGTTTGCCTCTCAACTGCTTTTTGATGTGAACATACACAATACACCCAAAAACTCTAGGGTCCAAATTACGGAGAGAAACGACATTCAACAGCTCATGTAACTTCTAATACGGATTTCGAAATTCAATGACATGTGTAGGAATACGGTTGATCAAATATGTTGCAGAAGTAACTGCAACACCCCAATAAGATTGAGGCATATTCATGTCAAATAGTGAAGTACGAACAACCTCCAGTAATTGTCAACTCTTGTGCTCAGCCACGCCATTTTGTTGAGGTGTATAAGCAATGAAAGTTTAATGACGAATTCCATGAGAAGTCAAGTAGGCAGAAATGACATTATTGAGATATTCACCTTCATTGTCAGTCTGAAGAACGCGGATTTGTTGTTAAAATTGAGTAGCAACTATCCTGGAGCCGTATCAATTCTGTTTAACAACTGTTGGAAATTGGAACACTTCCAACTCTACTCATAAGTTTGCATAAGAACTCCATGGACATTGAAATCGACCATCTCAAGTAAAATCAACTATTTCAGAACAAAACCTCCCCACATACATACATATATATAAAAAGATATTGCCAAAGACTCTCTCCCCTTCTTCTTCTGGTACCCATGTCTCATGTCTCTCCGTGACTACTTCTTTCTCTTTTGTTTTCTCTGCCTCACTTGTTAAGAACTCAGACTTCTCGCAATAACTCTATCTAGCATAATTTCACTCTCTCTATATATGCATATCTAACAAAGCCTTCCTTCCTTTCGGTTTCTCTCTCTCATACCTCTATAACTAATTCTCTTTAACCTCTCCAGTAGAATTTCCTCTCTCTTTATATGGCTTTCTAATACTCTAATAGTCTCTATTTCCTTCTTTCTCTCATTCCTCCATCGTCTCCCTCTCCCTCTCCCTCTATTTTTATTTCTTACGACTCTAACATCCTTATAAATTGGGAGCTCAGCCTCCATTCTTTCACCGAGTCTTTAGAGAGAATACTTCATTACGAAGAAAGCTCAAACACATGCATGCCACAACCCTTCTGTTCTCTCCACAAGACAACTTGTGTCAACCAAGACCCAAGACCCAAGGCACACAGGTAACATGTCGTCCCACATCTAACACACGTTACTAGTCCAACTAATCTCATAATAACCAATCAAATGTCGCCACATCAGCTTACTAACCATACTTAAACATATTTACAAAATCGTAGTAAATAGTTCGATACTCCGAGATATATAATGAAATAATGCTACAACTCAAGGTAATGTCTATTTTATAGTTTCTACGTCAAAACTAAATTTTAGTCTATTTAAAAAAGTACCGATTTTTACAAGACAAGAGATAAAATTAGTTTACCGATCAAAAAATCACGATAACTAATCAAGTTTAGGGAATAAGAAACATGATTTATTGATATATGCTCACAAATATCAATGCGATGACTAGTGGTTTCATACTACACCCTATAAAATCGTGATTGATTCAGAGTCACAAATGATTGACTTCCACCTTTTTTATATACAACGTGATTCCCCAAGGACCGTCACTATTGTTTAAACTTTGAGGATGATGATTTAATCCTTCATTCGCTCATATATACAATAATCTATAGGAACTAGAGGCATATATAAAATTCACGGTATTTAAACTTAAATTTAAACCTAGATCTAGGGTGTTGCAGTAATTAAGTTTTGTAACCTAATTTCTAAATCAAATAACTTTGAAATTTACCTCGAGGGTATTATGCTCGGAATGAAAACTTCACTGGGATAGAAGTTTGAAGTAAGAAGCAAAAAATCTGGCGACGGTGAGGTGCTCCAGCGTCTTAAAGATGATCAGCGGCGGTGATGAATTTGTGCAAGGGAGGAGGCCGGCGATGGAGCTTATAGTGTTTAGGGTTTTTGGAGTTTTGTTTTTTTGGGGTTGGGTTGGCTATCAACTCAAGAGCTGCTGATAACGTGTTGAAGAAGAAAAGTATAGAAAATACGCAATAGACTGAAATTGTATTTTATTCATTGATAGATGACCTTTAAATAAGCATTACAATGTGATACAATAAATCTTCCGATAAATCAAGGATTGAGAGAATCTCCATATCTACTCTAATTAGGACAAGATACACACCGGGATACCAGAAACTTTATTCCCTTAAACAAGAGCATAATTTAAAATAAAATAAATATAGGGTATATGTTGTTGGAGATTCACTCAAAACTAATCCTATGTAGGGCAAACTAATTTTTTTTACCAGAGACTAAATTGCGTTATTTATCGTCTTCAAATAAGACTAAAATGCCGAATTCTTTTGTTTTTTTTTTCCGATTTAGGTGGTTATTGTTATTTCTTGCATATGAGACTGGAAGTCTCAATTGGTCAATTTCTTTGATTAAGGTGGTAAATGAAATATCAAGTGTAGTGGTAGGACATTATAACTGAAAACCGAAAAAAAGGGCTGAAACCGAAAAAAAAAAACTGAGCCAAAACCGAAAAAATTGAACCAGATACAAACCGAATTCGATAAAACCGAAACATTTGGTTCGTTTTTTTTTAAAATTTCAATAAACCGAACTAGACCAAAAAATCGAAGTATGCAAAAAATTACATTATTTTAGGTATTTTGTAATATATTATATATACACATGCAAAATAAAAATTCTAAGCTCTTAAAATCTTAATTTCTTTATGTACAATTCCCGTCAAGTTCTCTCATATACACGAGATAAAATGTTTGGCCACGCAAAAATTATTTTTTAGACAAACTTTTAGTAATTTTTTTGAAAATTTAATTTTTTTATGCATTAGTTATAAACTAAAAAATTCCGAAAAAATCTGTTGAAAAATCCGAACCGAGCTGAACCAAATTACTGCATTTTTTCTTTTAAAAAAATTAATAAACCAAACCGAACTGTATGGAAAAAATATTTCGAATTTTCTTTTAAAGAAGTAAAAAACCAAACTGAAGTGGACCGTAAAAATATTTCGATTTTTGTTTGAGTCTGGTAGTATAGGTGTGGAAAGGCAAGTGAGTAAAATGATTGAAGTGCAAGGAAGGTAACCGTACTGAGAGAATTATGGGCCGACAGTAGCAGCCGGATCACCATTTCTCTTCTGAATCTGCTGACCTTTGTTGTACAGTTCACTATTCACTATTCAAAAATGGAAACCCGACTCTCCCGGACCAAGCACAAGTCCGACGTGGCAGCAGCCGTCCTCCGCAAATCATGGTACCGCCTCCGCCTCTCCGTCCGCCATCCTTCCCGCGCTGCCACGTGGGACGCCATCGTCCTCACCGCCGCTAGCCCCGAGCAAGCCGAGCTTTACACCTGGCAGCTCACCCGCGCCAAACGCATGGGCCGCATCGCCCACTCCACCGTCACACTCGCCGTCCCCGATCCCCACGGCCGCCGCATCGGCTCCGGCGCCGCCACTCTCCACGCCATCCACGCCCTCGCCGCCCATTATAGTAGGGCACCACATTCCCAGGTGATTAATTAATTTGACAGTCTGCTAATCACATTATATATACTTGGTCTTGATCTGTTTGATTGATTAAAGATGCATGAAATCTGCAAAATTGGGATGAAGGGTAGCTCATTTTTGAAGTATAAAGTTGCTTTCTTTACTCTGTTTTTGACTAGTTTGAGTAGTACCAACACAATGCCATCAGTCCCTTCATTGCATTTGGTTAGTTGATTGTATAATGCGCGGTTTCGGACAGGCGGTGGGAGATACCGGCAATGACGGTTCTGTATTGGAGAGGATTCGAGATGGTGAGGCTGATGATCTTGCGGAAATGGTTAGCTTCATTGCCAAGAAGCATATATTGTTGCTACATGCTGGAGGGGATTCCAAAAGAGTACCATGGGCGAATCCCATGGGGAAAGTTTTCCTGCCGCTTCCGTATTTGGCGGCTGATGACCCTGACGGGCCGGTACCTTTGCTTTTCGATCATATACTTGCGATTGCTTCTTGTGCAAGACAAGCTTTTGGAAATGAAGGTGATTTTGTCAAGCTTTTGGAAATTTTTAAGTTTAACATGGCCATACATTTAATGCGTGTATGCTATATGTATGGAGCTGATCCTGTAGTGTATCCATTGGCTGAATCTGAAATAGTCAAGGCATTTATGATTTTGAGAGCTATCTAGATTCACTTGTTGCTGTTGATATACAGATATATGATCTTGTTATCTGCAATTCCTTCCATTTAAAGTTGTCAGTCACTTTTTCTCTGTGGTGTTTTCATATTAGTGTAGAACATAATCAAATCTATGGTCATTGGTTAGAGTCACTTGGTTCATCTCTCCATGCCTAATATATGATGATGCTATCTTGGCAGGTGGTTTGTTTACTATGACTGGAGATGTACTTCCATGTTTTGATGCCTCCAACATGGTGCTTCCAGAGGACACATCCTGTATCATCACAGTCCCTATCACCCTCGATATTGCGTCTAACCATGGTGTTGTTGTGGCATTTAAGAGTGGAAATGTCAAAAATAATGTCAATTTAGTTGACAACCTCTTACAGAAACCTAGTGTAGAGGAACTTGTTAAGAACAATGCAATTCTGGACGATGGAAGAACACTACTTGACACTGGATTAATAGCGGTTAGAGGTAAAGGGTGGGAGGAGCTTGTTACACTTGCATGTTCCTGCCAGCCAATGATTGCGGAACTTCTGAAGACCGGAAAAGAGGCAAGTGTCCAAGTCTAGGGTAATTTTTATTTTGTTTCATCATGCACACATATGGTTTACAAAAGTCGATTAGATTTTATTGTAGCTTTATTGCTTTATATTACTATCTCAGCACAAGTTTCATTACTTGTATGATACTGATTGACTTTTGGAAAGCATAAATTGACATCATTTTTTTTTCTTTTTCTGTCAGATGAGTTTATACGAAGATCTTGTAGCAGCGTGGGTACCTGCAAAGCATGACTGGCTGCGGCTACGCCCCACGGGCAAAGAACTCGTCAGCAGATTAGGAAAACAGAAGATGTACAGCTACTGTGCTTGTACGTGTATACTGAAGTATTGATGCCAGTATTGAAGCCTTGAATATTTTCATCACCCATTTGATACAAATTTTTATTGTGGCTCTTTGATTGCACTGCAGATGATTTGTCATTCGTACATTTTGGAACCTCAAGTGAAGTTTTGGATCATCTGAGTGGAGCTAGCTCAGGACTAGTCAGTCGGAGACACCTTTGTTCTATTCCAGCAACCACTCTATCTGACATAGCAGCATCAGCTGTTATTCTTGCTAGCAAAGTTGCACCTGCTGTCTCAATTGGGGAAGATTCTCTTATATATGACTCGACCATTTCCAGTGGCATACACATTGGTTCCCTGTCCATAGTTGTTGGAATTAATGTTCCAAAATTAAGTAATAATGCTGCAGAAAGTTCATTTAGGTTCATACTTCCAGATCGTCATTGTCTTTGGGAGGTTCCCTTAGTAGGATGCACTGGAAGAGTAATAGTGTATTGTGGCCTTCATGATAACCCAAAAGTTTCACTCTCTAAGGATGGAACCTTTTGTGGGAAACCCTGGAGGAAGGTCTTGTATGATTTAGGAATTCTAGAAGATGATTTATGGAGCTCAGCTGGTAGTCAGGAAAAGTGTTTATGGAATGCAAAGATATTCCCGATTCTATGTTATTTTGAGATGCTAAGTTTGGCAACTTGGTTGATGGGCGTGAGTGATGAAAACTCTGAGGAATTGCTTTCGCTGTGGAGAAGTTCATCTCGTGTCACCTTGGAGGAGTTGCACAGATCAATCGATTTTTCAAAAATGTGTACAGGTTCCATAAATCATCAAGCAGATCTTGCAGCAGCAGTTGCTAAAGCTTGCATTAGATATGGCATGCTCGGGTGCAACTTGTACCGGTTGTGTGAAGAAATTCTGCAAATGGAAGATGTAGGAATCAAGATATGTAATGAGTTTTTAGATTTTTGCCCCTCACTGTTAGAACAGAACTGTAAGATTCTTCCCAAAAGCCGTGCATACCAGATTCAAGTTGATCTTCTTCGAGCATGCAACAACGAAACAGCAGCATGTAAGTTGGAGAACAAAGTTTGGGCTGCAGTTGCCGATGAAACTGCATCTGCAGTAAAATATGGTTTTAAAGGTAGTCCTTATATAATATCATGAAATTGCATAAATGGTGGCGACCAAGAAGAAAACTATCTTATAAATCATTACATGTTTGTCATCCTATCTCTCTGAGAAATCTCTTTCCACAGTTTTTTATTAATATATATGCTGCATAACTTTTATGGTTCTGAGGCACATATCTGATATCTTACTTATGATCTGCAGAACATCTCTCAGAAACCCCCACAAGTATATCTGATCCAGCTTTTAAAAAGAATGATTTAAATGGTTCTGTGGATCATTATTTCCATCCTAGAAGTGTGAAGGTTGAATTGCCAGTTCGTGTTGATTTTGTTGGAGGTTGGAGTGACACTCCTCCGTGGAGCTTGGAGCGAGCTGGTTGTGTCCTGAATATGGCAATAAGTTTGGAAGGTTCTCTTCCAATTGGCACCACCATAGAGACAACAAAATCCACTGGCGTCATCATCAATGATGATACTGGAAATGAGTTGCACATTGCAGACTTGACCTCAGTTGCTCCACCATTTGACCACAATGATCCTTTTCGACTTGTTAAGTCTGCACTGCTTGTTACTGGCATAATGCACGACAATGTTCTTGCATCAATGGGATTGAAGGTTACGACATGGGCCCATGTTCCTCGTGGCAGTGGCTTGGGGACTTCTAGCATCTTGGCAGCTGTGGTTGTGAAAGCACTTCTGCAGATTACTGACGGAGATGAAAGTAATGAAAATGTTGCAAGACTTGTTTTGGTATTAGAGCAGCTTATGGGGACAGGTGGTGGCTGGCAAGACCAAATTGGGGGTCTCTACCCTGGAATTAAGTTCACTACAAGTTATCCTGGAATCCCATTACGACTACAAGTCATCCCACTCTTGGCTTCTCCTCCGCTGATTACAGAGTTGCAGAAACGCTTGCTTGTAGTGTTTACTGGTCAAGTATGTCTAGCTCTCTATTTCTGCTTGCATTTAAGACTGTTTTCCATTACCAATGTGACAATGCACAGAGAATTATACAGTGCCTGCTATCATGTATCTGTGTGTCCGCAATTTATGTTGCTCATTCTTTTCTCAAGGAAAACTCACCTGAAATATGCAATGTGGTTTCTATGCAGGTTCGCCTTGCACACCAAGTCTTGCAAAAGGTGGTAATCCGATACCTTCGGAGAGACAACCTTCTCGTATCCAGCATCAAGCGCCTTGCCGAGCTAGCCAAGATAGGGAGAGAAACTCTGATGAATTGTGACATAGACGACCTCGGGGACATAATGCTGGAGGCTTGGAGGTTACACCAAGAACTCGACCCTTACTGCAGCAACGAATTTGTCGACAGACTTTTCGACTTCGTTCACCCTTATTGCTCCGGCTACAAGCTGGTGGGCGCTGGCGGAGGAGGTTTTGCTTTGCTACTCGCCAAGGATGCGGAAAATGCAAAGAAACTAACACATTTACTGGATAAAGGTCCCAACTTTGGCATCAAAGTATACAACTGGAACATCTTCTTAGAGAAGTAGTTACACGTATCTTACATGGTTCATTCATACCAAAGGTTCTGTATACTTATAAATACCCCAGATAGATATCATCATAATCATCAGCTTCACATTGTATGATTCTTAAATCTTTTTTGTATAATATAGTTTGTGAGTTGAGAGTTACAATAAGAGGGAAAAAAGGTAAAGAGAAAGAAAAAGCCAAAGTTGAAACGTGGGGACGAGGCAAAGAATCCAAAGCACTCTCGGCTCAGCTTTTGTATTTCATAAATGTGGCTCTGTTTATAATGGAACAAAATTGATTACGGAATTAAAGAGTCGTTGGGGCTCTACACTATTGGCTATTTGTGCGCACTCCTTGAAAACTCGAGTCAAAACGAACAAGGGTCATCATCATCATTCACTACCTAAATGAAAATCCAGGGAGATTTATAATGCAGATTTTGGTAGAGGTGGTTCAGCTGATTCTTTGGTAAGCTGAATCTTTCGATTTTCTTGGTTCCTCTGTTTATTTGTTTGAAGTTATTGGATTGATGTGGGACTCCATCTACATTATGTATTATTTTGACTTTTTGTTTGTAGAGTCGTTTGTGATTTTCGGGTGCTTTTTGGTAGCAGAGAAAGAAGGTGAGAGATAGATAGATAGAGAGAGAGAGAGATGGGTCTGCTGAGCAACAAAGTTGAGAGGGATGAGATCAAGCCAGGAGATCACATCTACACATATAGAGCTGTCTTCACCTACTCTCACCATGGTTATTACTTACACTCACTCACTCACTCACTCTTTTTATTGTTTCAATTTGTTTTGGTTTCTTGGTGTTAGGATTGGAGAATTGCACAATGTGGATTCATTGCGTGTGATTGTTGTTTCTGGGTTTTACATATTGGAATTTGTTGTTTGAATCCCTATGCTTTCTGGGTTTCATCCGTTTCAATATTCTTTTCTGAATGCTGGAGTATTCAACTTGGTATTTTGCTTTTAGGGTTAATTTTAGCAGCTGTGAATTGTAATTCATATAAAGCTGTAAAATTTATGTTGTATTCTTACCGAAGTTTATGCCTTTGGGTTATTGAAAAAAAATAAAATTATGTCTTTGCAGTTCAGTTATTTTATCTTGAATTCTACATTCTTTGCTTGCAAGTTTATATCTATTGATTCCTTGATGAATATTGCCGAGAAGGATATTGGATTATTGAACTGGTAGCTGTTTCCTTTCATTTGGATTATTACTGAACTCTTCCTAAACAATGTCTCTGATGTTGGAGATTTTGCCATTGACTTTTTTACTTTGCCAATTCCAGACTGTAACAATTGAATTATTTCTGTGTTTGTTTTGACTCAATCTTCCATTAATTTATATACGATTCTCCACTTAGTGGTCTTAACAGAAAGCCTTTTCATTTCTATTGGGTTGATTTGGTGTGACATGATGTCTCTTTCAAGAGTAATATGTCTGTCAACATCTGAGGGTCGTCGATTCTGTTAACCATACAAGGATATGGCTCAATGCCTGAAAGGCCGCCATATGAGACTCCAAAATTCTCATGTTTTGACTAAGGACTCGGTGTAATTTATCTGCAGAGTTGTTTTCTAACATTACTACTCTTTCGCAGAGTTGATTGGTGCTGAACAAAGAGAAAATAGAATTAGCCAGCAGTTTTTGTTTCTTCCATTTGATCTTTCTTTTGTTTGTTGTATGTAAATGCTTGATGATTTCTGAGCTCAAGAATTTCAATTGCTATCTGGATTGGCAAAACAGAAATTACAGTCAGTTCTGTCATATAAATTCCTTAATTTTGTTATGTAGCACAGTAGATCACATAGGTATTATGGATCCAATACATCTATCCTGAGGTACGGCTGAGCTTATGCCGCTAATTTCATTTGGGTTTGGTTGACCATATTGTCAGCATCTCCAAAAGGACTTTATTGACCTGATTTTGTGTATTCCATTCAAATCTAATGAATTGTGACCCCTCCATATATTTAGTGGACTTGTAAGTGATATTTCCAGCTGTTTATGCTTTTTGTTGCGGCTGTTGTTGTTTTTGAACCTTTTTCTGTTTTCTGTTACTCCAATGCTTACGATTCAAGTTTAAATTTTGTTTTTGGTGTTTCTTCTTTGATCAAGTTAGTCGTAACTGTATTGCATATTTACATGCAGGTATATATCTCGGAGGAAGCAAAGTTGTTCATTTTACTCCTGAGAAAAAACCTAGTTCAAGTACTGGAAAATCTTATGATTCAATGTCCTGTCCCATCTTTCCTGACTGTGGATTCAGGCAACCTAATAGTGGTGTCGTTCTCTCATGCCTCGACTGCTTCCTGAAAAATGGATCCCTCTACTGCTTTGAGTATGGTGTTACCCCTTCAATTTTTATAACCAGGGTACGTGGCGGCACATGCTCCACTGCAGCATCTGACCCCCCTGAATCTGTCATCCACCGTGCTATGTATCTTCTTCAGAATGGTTTTGGCAACTACGACGTTTTTCAAAACAACTGTGAGGACTTTGCAATGTATTGCAAAACTGGTCTCCTTATAATGGACAAGCAGGGTGTCGGAAGAAGTGGCCAAGCTGCATCTGTTATTGGTGCCCCACTGGCAGCCATGCTTTCTTCTCCTCTGACATTGTTAATGCCAGGCCCGGTTGGTGTGGCTACTGCAACAGCTGGGATGTACTGTATGAGCAGGTATTCAACTGACCTTGGTGTTCGGACGGACGTGATCAAGGTGGCCGTTGAGGATTTGGCTGTGAATTTGGGATGGGCAACTGATCATGAGGAAGAGGCCAAGGTTGATGGAGCTCCTTTGATACAGCTGTGAACATGGTGTCTGCAATTGCATGTATAAAGTTAGTAGTGAGTGTTAAAACCAAAGAAAACAAACATAACCATTGGTTGGCACCAAAGCCTCGAGTTCTGATGTGGGATTTGCAAACCAAACTTCTTCATTGTGACACAGTTGCTTGTTGTTTATGCTTAAAATGCTGAAAGTAAGTGATTAATCCGTGTCATTTAGCTTTCAAGACATGATTGTGCCATGGATTGGTTATGATTTAGACTTCACAACGAAGATTTATTTTGTTGCTTGATCAGTAAGCTTGATCGTTATTCTGGATCAGCTTGTGAGTGTACTCGTGTGGTTTAAAACAGGACATTTGTGAGCAGTATATTACGGCTTATAATTAAACTAAATATATCTACATACTTCTTTCATGTGTTAACCAGACCAGATGTTAGCTGTGCCACTTGTGCCTACTAATATGAACTGATTTTTCAAATGGTTTTTATATCTTACTACACACAGTTCAGTTTCTCTGCATATAGACAACTGAGGATGAAGGCGGTGATCATTCTATATTTTTATCTATTATTATTATTATTATCATTATCATTATCGTTTATCTTAAAAAAAAAACTAATAATGTCCGATGAAATTTAAACATATGACCACAAATATTACAGAATGAGACCACCACTCGCACATAAATGTAGTAGTACGTACATACGTGCGCGCTACAACAGAACAGAGAAAATGATTAGATTGATACACATTCTTATCAAAGTTTTTTCTTTTTTTGATAACAGTTCATTCTTATCCAGTTATCAAGCCTAAGAAATAGTTTTAGTATTACGTTGCCTTTACACATTTTAGGTAATGCCAATGCCAAACCCAAGTCCTTCCCTCACCAAACGTCGTCGTTTCACCTCCCCGGCCTTCATTTCCAGTAAAGCATAAACAGAGAGTGCTCTGCCCTGTGGTCTTGGGGTTTTTACATTTCGAACGCATATCTCACGAGTCACAAACAACAACAACAACAACAACAACAACAGAAACAGACCCTGATTACCAAATCAAAAACCCATCTCAAAGATTCCATCTTTATCGACGCAAAGTGTGTCGGGATCAAAAATCCAGAAGCTTTGAATATCCGTGAATGGCGAGCCTGTATGTGAAAGCTGTACCTCCTGCGGATCTGAATAGGAACACAGAGTGGTTCATGTACCCTGGAGTTTGGACCACCTATATTCTCATCCTCTTCTTCTCTTGGCTTCTTGTTCTCTCCATCTTCGGCTGCTCTCCTGGGATGGCTTGGACCATAGTCAATCTCACTCATTTCATCGTATGTCTCTCTTACTACTGTGTCTCTCACTCATTTCTTGTGCGCAAATGCTCAATTGGGTTCTCAGTTTCCTTTAGTTTTGTTGAGCCTGTGTTTGATTTTATAGTAGCTTTGGTCTGGATTGATGACAGGACTTGTTTATGGTTTTTATGTTATGTTTTCTGCAGTGGGTTTTTGAGCTGCTGGATAATTTGGTACTCTAGCTTGATAACAAGGTGGATATGGTATATGGATATAGGTTCAATCAAAACTTAGTTCTGTTAATAGCCTAACTTTAAGGGATGAGAAGAAACTGTTATTACTGAGCTGTGTTGTGAGACTCTGTTAGGTGTTTTGTTTTGATAGGTAATAAGGCGATTTAAAGATTCCTACTTTGCTTATCTTAGGTTATTCGTGTATTTGTCAAGTCTGATTGTTTTTGGTTGGGGATCTTCTCGCAACCTGGTTCTGTTTTTTTCTTTGGCATTACTCATTCTGCATCTTTTCTCGGACTTGGGAGTATGGGAATAGTTGGTATGAATGGATACTAGGTGCTTAGTCTTTGATTTGAGGTCTAGTGTTTACTGCTGTTCTGATATAATGAAGGATTGGTTGAGAGTAGATACCCATGTCACATAGATTAGTTTTAAGTTTGGAAGTGTGTAATTTGCTATGGACGATTGAAGCCTCAAAGGTGATCTTTGGCTTTGGGGCGTGTACAGCCGTTTGCTTTAATGCTACATGTAATGTATTTGAACCCTTATTGTGTTCATCGTTATTCTTCAGGTAACTTATCAGTTCTTTCACTGGAAAAAAGGAACTCCCTTTGCTGAAGACCAGGGGATCTATAATGGACTTACTTGGTGGGAGCAGATGGATAATGGAAAGCAGCTCACTCGCAACAGGAAATTCTTAACTGTGGTTCCTGTGGTGCTGTAAGTTTCTTTATAACACTGTTTGGATAGATTCTCTAAATTGCTCCCTGTCACCCTCTCTCAATTCTGTGTATGTGTTCGCCCTTGGTATGTTTAGATAGTTCATATGAGGAAGACAATTGTTTTTTCCCATGCTTTTGTCTGACATGTCACCATAAATGACATAGTCAAGTTGTCGTTGATAACATAACTGATATGGTTATGCTTCTTTCATCTCAAATCCTGTCCCGCTATGTGAAACTCATACATAGTTTTTTCAGTTGACCACTTCTTGTTTTGGATATAATTAGTTAATAGGATCTCGTTTTGGAAACTATCCTGAGTCCTGACAAAACCATGTAGTTCTCATATTTCCCCTTTCTGTTCTGCTAGGTACTTGATAGCTTCGCATACAACTGACTATCAGCACCCGATGCTTTTTCTCAACACTCTTGCAGTCATTGTGCTGGTTATTGCAAAATTTCCAAATATGCACAAAGTCCGGATCTTTGGAATCAATGGAGATAAGTGAGATGCCTTTAGCTATGGGGTTGACATGCTCCAAGTCGCATATCATTCTCTTGTTCTGGTAAACATCTACTTGTATAGAATTAGAACCGGAGGGATGCTTTAATATGTAGTGCCTTTTTGTGCTCTAGTGCTTCGCAATCTGCCTCCTATATGATGAAAGAATAATCGAGTTATCTTTGTACAGTACCAAATTTCATGTATCTCGATTGCCATGTTATTATGATCGAGTTTAGTAAATCACATAGTTTGACAAGTGCTTATCTTCATAATTGCCTCATGATTGATATTTTTTCTACTATTTACAATTTGTCCATTCCTGAAAGAGAAACACAACTAAACTATGTCGAAATCCAACTATGCTGAAGTTTGAGCTGCGAGTGGGTTAGCTGTGTGATAGTCAGATATGGAAGTGTTGAACAGTGGTTTACTTTTGTCGATCTCTAGAGTTCTCAGGATTCATGTGAATACCCAAATGGGTTTTCTCTTGTGCTTGGGATTCAAGATGATAGGGTATTGTAAAGTTATTAAAGGGATATATAGCGCATGAATCTTGATGTGATCTGTTGTTCATGTGCATCGATTTAGTTATGTTACCATCAAGTTTATAGGTAGTTTCTGTCAATTTGATTATCAAACCATATCAAATTAACAGCGTAACAGGGAAGAGTACTTCACATTATTTATTTTTATGGTCCTATGGCAGCTATCTCTTGTTGACTTCAATAATGTTGAGGAAGCAACCGAGTGTTGGTCTGTTTCCATGAAAGAAATCAATCTCTTTCATGAAGAAACCTGGCTCTGGTTCATTTATTGATCACCTCTTATCTAAAGAGACGTGTTTTCTGTCTTGGTTAGTTTTTACTGCTTTCTTAACTTCACATTTTCGTGAGAATGGATCGTTTTCTTTGTGTGGTGCATGCGTGTAAGACCGCAAGATGCATGGCTTACTTGCCTTACTATCCTGCACAGCCCCTTATCCCGTATTTCTATCTTTCTGGCAAAAAAGAGCCATGCATGTTGCTGTTAGTTGTTACATGTAAAATGGAAAGTGCACTACTTGTTATACACTTCCACTCGCATATTAAGCTTGGATGGACTCCGAGCCTATGCATCGATCTATAGCCTTCACCACAAGACACCCCTGTTCAAATGCTTTAAAACAACCTTGCTGTTTTAGGATAAACGTTAAAGGATATAGAGATTGTGGAAGCAATATTTGTAATCTGTCATTGATAATAAAAAGTTTCTTTATATAGAAGAGTAGATAAAATTACATAAAGTAATAATCGTAATACATCATTAAATATGATTATCTCATTTATTCTCTACATATTCTACCATAACTAGGAACACACATAATAAGGTAAATATCTTTCAACACTCCTTCTTGTGCTAGTTATGGTAGACGGTGCTTCTTCAATGCTTCCTTGATGCCTCATTAAAAACTTAAACGAGGCAAAAACTTTTGCAGGAGAAAAAATGATCTCGCCAAGTAAAAAGAGTGCAAGTCGTCATAGATGATGATATGACACTTACCTATTGCTACATCGTTAAAACCTTGCTAAGTAATAAAAATTCTTTGGGTTAAAAACAACCTTAGTCAAGAAAAAAGAGTACAACGTGTCATTCACATTTAGAAACGCTCATGTGAATGTCGCACTCCCCCTGAAGTTTACATCTCCCCCTGATATCAACGTCCAGGGTAGCTTGAATACGCTGAGCAACCCTTTGCTCTTCACATATTTCTTAAATGTGGAATTTGGCCAATGACTTAGATAGTCTGCCACATTATCCTCAAATCAAACTTGGTCAACCATGACCTAGAGGTATTGCTATTGTTTGCTAACTATAAAATAACTTATGTGATATATGTTTGGTGTTGTTGCCCTACATGTAACCTAGCTTCATCACCTTGATGCAAGCAACATTATCCTCATAATGCATGTAGGTTCATCAATGGTGATTCAAAACCACTTGATCTTCGATATGTGCACTTATGAACCTCAACCATATGCACTCCATAACAACTTCATGTTAGATCAATAATCTCAACATGGTTCGAAGATGCTACAAGAGTCTGCTCTCTAAATTTCAAGATATCGCGGTGTTACCCATTGTAAAGACATAACCAATTTGGGAACAGTGGATAAGAAAGATATCCAACTTTTAGCAAAACTTGCCAACACATCACAACGATTGTTGGTGTAGGGGGTGATGAAAAAGCGACACTACTCTCTTTGTGGCCTCTCTGTAGGGATAGATCAAGCCCATATCTTCCATACTCTTTGATACTGAAAAGTTGTCTTTATGTCTTTAAGTCATTCCAATGACATTGCGTGGGTGCATAGCTAGCTCTAGCTATTAAGTTCAATAATACTGAGGAGCTAAGTCTTGTGTATTATGCTAAGTACACTCTTGCACTTAGATTAGACACTTTAGTCTCTAACACGTCTTCGTCACCATCCATGGGATGAAAACGGATCCCTCTAAGGGTCAAGACAAATAGCAGATCATTGGAGTACTCATAGACTTCACTTTATCATCATAAAGTGCAACATATCTTAGAGTATAAGCCGATTGATAGAAAATCACATCATTATGGTGCTCGAGTTCAAGTTCGAGATAACACCGTGTCTTCCTAAGATCTATCATCTCAAATCCGGATTTCAAACACTTTGCAAATCCTAAACTTGTCATATAAATGAACATGCATGGGCATATCCCTTCCCAATCAAGTAGTCACATGGTGAGCGTTTCAATCTCATAGAAAACACGCTCTGTGATCTGGAGCCACTTGTTTTGAGTACATGAAGTCCATCTCAGACATTCATATCTATCTCTTATTTTAGATCCCCATCGAGATACGTCATGACCATGATTATAAGTTGCATGTCAAGTTTTTTGAAAACTACCAAACTGACAAGGTAGTGGAGTGCAATGACATCTATTACGAGAGAATTTATCTCATCGTAGTCGATTTTAAAGCGTTATGAGAAGCCTTATGCCATGAGGTGAGTATATAATCTCTTTATTCTCATCATGCTTTTTAACAAAGACCCATTTAGATAGGCTTGATACTTGAGTGTGTCGGCATCACCAACCCAACTACATTTCTCTTTGTTAGCAAATATAGTTCAATCTGGATCGCTTCTTTCTATGTAGGCTAATTACTACCACGTTTGGGAGTTTCAATGTAGATAGGTTCAATTAGTCTCAAAATTGCATGCTTTCATGTACACTAATGTAATTTGTACTTTGTAGAGATCTCTATATTATGAGTATTTGGTTTTAACATTAAGGCATTCCTCAATGATAACCATATGGTGGAATTGAGTATCAATGATCAATTGATCATATTGTGCCAAACTCAATCCCTTCCTTGGACGAGTATTTATCGAACCTTTGGGTCTCCTACTCTCTCCTTCAGAACCCATGACCTGTGACGACACTATACCACTTTGTGATGTCACCATGCCACATTCCATGGTGGTAGCGCCATAACCAACTTCTTTTTGGTGGCGACATGTCCTCTCAAATGGACATAAATCCATACAGGTATGTTTGCAACAAGTATATGTGATCTCGTCACTTTAACGAATACTAGAAAACATATCAGACATCGAATATGTTACATTATATCGTTTGGGGATCATGATGAGACATAATGAGGACACAACCTTTCATGTCATTCCTTTTGAATATACTTGTTCTTATCTCCCTCTAACAACTGGAAGACTGTCTCATCAAAGAGACATTCGCAAAACTAGCGGTAAAGAGATCACTTGCCAAGGTTCTCAAAGCGGATTATAGCTGGAGACTTATGTCCAACATAAATATTCATTCGTCATAATGTGCTGTGGCAGAGCAATTTTGGCACATATATGCGTAAGTGCAAGACATTATCTTCGCACATAGTCACTAACTGCGCAAAACAAGATTGAGTGATGGTGTATCATAGACGATGTAGCGTAGCTGCACTGCGATATTGCATAACCCTAAGTAGAAAATATTGTTGCGCATCACTAATGTCCAAGCTACCATCGTAGTCATTTTTTGTGAGACCATTTGAGTTTGTTCATGAGAGTATGATACCAATATCAAATCTCAGTGATGTACAATATTAGTCATCAAAACTCTTCGATGTAAACTCTCTAGAATTATTAAGTCGAATAGACTATTAATGAGATGATTCGGATAGTGAGTAATCTGAGCTAGAAGTTTGAGCAGCATTACAAGTGGATGATAGCGCAACACGTGACCAACATGTTTGCATTATAACCAACACCACAAAACATCGTAGTGGTCCGCTAGTTGGTTGAATCATTCCATAGAATCACCTTAGATTTTATATAGTGAAAATATATGTGTCCTTTGCATAGGATGATCTCAATCTTAATTTCTCAAATGAGTAGGCTTTGTAATAACGAGTATGAGCCTTTAAAATAACCAATGAGGATTTTGGTTGAGGATTGGAGTCTCTATGGACTAGAGAAGTAGGACAGGAGACTAACACGCCATCTTCGGCTTCTAGGTTTCTCTTCTTGGGAGAAGAGGCGATGGTCACTGGCTGTGTTGGACGATGGAACCACCACTGAATGGTACCCAACTCCACTCTCTTATGAACCAACTCTGTTTCGTGCTTCATTTCAATCGAAATAAGGGACGTCTGATTGACTTTCTCAAAATCTGGACCATCATATCACGCCCTGGATATCTCAGTCTATCGTGTCAAAGCCTTATATGCATCTGAATCCTATAAGTCATCTCTCATGACATGATTTGATTATAAAATTCTCTTTTAGTTGTCTTACATACACTACCAGAATAATGACTATAGCTGACAACCAAAATTCATCGACCTGTTAGAAGAAGTCGTCGGCTATAGACTCGTCGGGAAAATGCCGTCGGTGAAAAAATAGCCGGCGACTTGTTGTGTCTGTTGTTGGGTATAGTTTAAGAATTTTGGTGACGACATAGTCGTCGGCAAAACCTTTCCCGGTGGTCAAAATGGTTGACCATAATATGACTATAGCCGACGACTCCAAAATCATGTCATCGCCTATAGTATTTGGACATCGTCGGCTATAGTATGCACGTCATCGACTATAGTATAAAACTGTAATTGTTTTAAAACACTTTAGTTGACGACTTTGTCCAATATCGTCGGCTATAGTTGGTGATTTCTGAATAAAAAATGCAGATTCTGGATTTCTATTCCCAGAACCTGTAATTGAACAATTTTATTTTACAAATAGCCAACAACACATTTTCATCAACAAACACATATTCATCCATATCCACATTAGACCTACGTACACTAAGGGTTATCTAAATCTATATTATCGAAAACATAGTCGTTACTACCAGGACCTTGCGGATCCTTCTGTGGCTGCAACTGCGGCTGTGGAGTAGCAAAAGGGAACGGAGGTGGGGCCGGGATCGGGATTTTAGAAGTCTGAAGCTGTGAAGTCCATTCCTGAAACCAGAAACCCAACGACTGCTGCATCTCCTCCATCTATCTTCGAGTCTATTCTAACTCCCTCTGATGCTCCGTCGCCTGCCTCTGAAGCTGTTCCTTTAGCTGAGAAGCTCTGGAAGTTCCCGGCTTGCGTGAGAAAATGGGAGTGTACTTCAAGACCCCATCGCCCTTCTGTCCTTGACCCCTGCAGTAGTAGGTGTTCCCTCGTGGTGGGAAAACCTGACCCATGATCTTCGCCGCTACCATCGGGTCGGATTGATCAATCTGAGAGATGGCCCAGGGGAAGTCCTCTTCCTAGGTCTCATGCCATTGCTCTCTCACGATCTGAATCAACACATCTGGAGTCACCTCCTGCACTCTCGCCTAATTGACAAGAAAAATAAAATAACATATTAGTAATCATACGTAATCAAATTTAGAGAAAATACATATATATGCAAATATGTTAATTAAGTTATAAGGGCATAAGACTTACAATATTTTCGGGGCACTGAGGATACGTTTTTTGTAACGTATACTCCAAAGGGGAGACTACAGGGTATTGTGCGGCCTCCTCCATCCAACCCGCAAAGGATTTAAAATCGGCATGATGGTTCTTCGTATTTTTCCCCGGTTCGATGCGTTTATCGTAGAAATGGCCTTATTGAATAAACATATATATTAAAATATTAATTAGGAAACTATTTTCGCCAAATACGATACACGTAATTAAACACAAATATAATGTTGCATACCCCAAATTTTGGGTTGTTGAAGTGGGCGAGAAGCTATTGCCACTTGTACTGCCTATACATAAACTTGCTAGGCGTACCCCCACAGAGGTTGCCGTGGTTCTTCCAGTACTTTTTGAGCTCATATTTCCACTTCTTGTACCTATATTAATGCGACATAAATGTTAGAAATTCACAATAAATTATCAACAAAATCTAACTCGATATATAAAATATAATTTGGATCCCATCACCTTTTTCCTTGCACGTCATTTGCCAACGTAAATTTGAGCTCTTCCGGCACAATAAACCACACATTCAAATGTATATACAAATGATAATATTTCTATATTTATTTGGACTTAATTAATCAGGGAATAAATACCATAATTAATGAATATATAATTAACTCATCGACATTGCATTATTCACCATGTTCTTCAGCCACTGTGGCACGGAGGACCAGTCTGCCCACAGAACTGGGACTCTGTCACGTATGATACCCCATACTTGACCGGAGTACCTTTGCATATTCTTTTCCAAAATCACTGATCCATCCTGCCCGGTCACCATTCCAGAGGAATGCAGAGCCTGACCTGTAGAGGGAGAGACTCAGGCCAGTTAATATGTGGCATACGAACACCCAAAGGGGCGAGACGTCTAGAGGCGGCGGGTGAGGGGTTGGATGAGCTGTCTTCGTTCTAGAGCTGCCTCGTGCTGGAGGGTCGGTGGGCATGTACATCCTGCTGCGGCGTCTGTTGAAACAGTTGAAGGTGTTGAGAGGTCCTAGGGCCGCTAAAAGTATTGCTGATAGAGATGGACAATGAACTATCACCACTAGACCCATTTCCTTTCTTAGATCCCTTCGAATTCTTCCGGCTTAATCAATTCATGATTCCTAAAATTCACCAATTTATAATTCACCCATATATAATCAAATTTCACCCATATATAATTCACAAAATCCATATATAACCCATATATAATTCACAAAATCACATAAATTTCACAAAATGAAATTAACATACCCCATATATAATCAAATTTCATAATCAATCACAAAATCAATCACATAATCAATAACCCATAATCACAACATCACATTTCATAACAGTCTAATCAAATTAGAGAGAGAGAGAGAGAGAGAGAGAGAGAGAGAACTTGAAAATTGATAAAGAGAGAGAGGAGCAGCTGGGCGGTGGGAGAGCTGGGCTCGTGGCAGCGGCAGGCTGGGTGACTCTCGATGAGCTGGGCGACGGCTTAGAGATTTTAAGGTTTTGGTTCGGATAGAGGCGTCGGTTAGGGAGACTCGGGGGTTATAAAACCCCAAAACTATAGCCGATGAATTTGTTTTTAAGTCGTCGGCTATAATATAGCCAACGAAATTATACATGAAGGTCGTCGGCTATACTATACATGACGACTTAAAACGTGTCATCAGCTATACTAACTATACCCGAAGAAATTTGACTAATGTCGTCGGGTATAATGTGAAAAAAATTTGAAAAATTAGGCTCATGTGAAATCGTTTCCCACAATTACCTGTTTAACTAAATAAAGAACAGGGGCTAATCAGAATCGCTATTTTTAGAAGTGTGAAAATACTTTACAAAATTAGATTCATGACCAAAAAACACATTCAACACAAATTCATGTTTAACTAAGGCTCATCTTCATATCAGTTTGTAGCAGTATTCACCAAAAAAATACCGTACTGATCAATCCTTGTGTTCCCAAGGTTCATATCAAACCATCTACACTTAAACAAGTGCACTGTTATGCCTTCCTCATAAATTAGTTCAACCACTGAATGAAGAACACCGTAATAGTCCATGCCATTCCGCCCACCATGCACCATTACCCAGAATTCTGTGTTCTCCGTCTGTCGTCTCTATGTTGACATATAAATTGCACGTCATTGATCTTGTACATTGGATAAACTCTTAAATTTATCGGCTTCACTGCCAAAAGCCTCAATTCGTGTGACCAGTATGGGTCACCATCACATTGTACGTGGTTCATCTGGAACAAAATTGCAACCATTACTTTAAATATGAACATTGAAATTAATTTTTATATATAGAAGTAAATATATATGTAGACGTACCCAACCACCAAAATAGTTTGCAAACTTCTTATTGTGGTACTCAAGATCACCAGCAACCGTAGGGCAATAAAGATGGATATTTTTCCAGTATTGAACTTCTGAACAGTTAATCAATACCCACCAGTGGGCAATGATTAGCTCATATAGTTCCAACTGGTACGACTTTGACAACTACCCATATACTTCAACATCATTGGAGAAGATAGAAAGATTGAACTGTGGTTCATCTATGTGACTATGTTGGAGAGGGTCCTCCAACGCTCCCAAATACAACTTGGTGTATGTTACGCACTCGTGTGCAATATATGCTTCAGCTATATACCCTTCAGGTGCGGATTTATTAGCCACATAGTCTTTGTAGTCCCACAGTTGTCTATCAAATTGCAAAGTGCATGTGATGATTATTGAAAAATATAATTATATAAAAATATACTAAATATTCAGATGTTGAATCGTACATACATTTTCATGGGATACATCCAAGTGTAGTGTACTAGACTAGCCAGTAAGCAACAATTGTTCAGGAAGATGGATCATCAGGTGAGGCATGATGTCAAATTTTTTTAGGGGAAATATTCTCTCAAATTTGCACATGATAAAAATGATGTCATATTTAACTGCCCTGAGGTCTAATTTTTTCACGTCTGCAGTGCATAACTTCTGAAAGAATCTTGACAACGCTATTAACGGCTTCACCACCTGAAGGGGTAGGTATGATCAAATGAAAACAGGGAAGACACGTTTAAGCAGTATATGGCAGACATGACTCTTTAATCCGTACATCTTATTATCCCAGAAGTTAACACACCGGCCTATATTTCCTGCATAGTCTGAAGGATATATAACATTAAGCATCCACCTAAAAATTTCATTCTTCTGGTTAGGCTTGACTGTGTAAGGAGCTTGAGGTATTTTTTTGTTCCCTTCTCTCAACCACAAATGTTATCGTATACCCATTATTTTCAGATCAATTCGTGTTTTGGGGTCGTCATTAGTTCTCCCCTCCTATTTTCGTACTGTGCCCACCACACTTTTGTACACATTCTTCTATATGTGCATGACATCTAGATAGTGTCTCATCGACAACTTAGACCAGTACGGGAGTTCCCTGAATATGCTTTTGTGTGTCTAGAATTTATACTTGTCGGGTTTGCCAGGTATTGCCGCCACTATATCAGGATGATTGCTGAGCTGCTCAAAATCGTATTCATTCAGCACTTACAAAATTTCATCCCCCGTCCATTTCCTGGGTTGTACATCAGTTTCTACAGTCCCATCAAATGTCTGGTCATCCTCCTGCTATGGGTGATCAAGTCCACGCCAACAACGCTGATGCATCTGCACAATCTTCCTACAATGAAGTCTCCCGCAATCAATAATCATGCACTCTAGACATGCCCTGTATCATTTGGTAACATTGCCCGACAACATCTCACAGGCAGGAAAATCACTTATGGTGTCATCAAGCATCGCATGCATCTGGAACATCTCGTTTTTGTACTTATCATAAGTGGGATGACTAACGTTACTCAGGTACTTAAGCTCCTCAATCAAGGGTCTCAAATACACATTGAGACACTTTCCTGGATAACCCGGCCCTGGAATTAACATAGTCAGCATATTGTATTCCTTCTTCATACACATCCATAGAGGAAGGTTGTACGGTACCAAAATAACTGGCTATATACTGTATCGAAGACTCATGTTGCTAAAAGGGTTGAATCTGTCAGATGAGAGCCCGAGCCAAACATTTTGGACCTCTGATGCAAAATGAGAAAACTCCTTAACCATGTACTTCCAAGCCTCTCCATCAGCAGGGTGTATAATAATGGTATTATCGCCAGGCAAATCCCTCTTAGTGTGCCATCTCATAGCTGTGGCTGTGTGTGCAGACATGAACAACCGTTCCAGCCTATCAATCAGCGAGAAATACCGAAGTACCTTCACAACTTTCTTATTTCCTGCAGGAGTCAACTTATACCTATCCGTGTGACATACCAGACATGTATCAAGGTTTTCAAGATTATTCCCTTCAGCATCTTCACCTCATAAGAAAACACAATCATATCTGCATGCATGGATTTTAATGTAGATAAGGCCAAGATGTTTCAGGATATGTCACATCTTATGATAAGTGGTATGAAGGCGATGACCGGTGGGCAACATCGAAGCAGTCAATGCCAGATAATCATCAATAGCCTTGACACTCAATTTGTTCTTCACTTTGACCTGCATTACTCCCATGCCATGATACTTTCAAGAATAGTCATATTACACCCGTTGTACAACGGAGTCTGTTGGAAGGCAATCGGTTTGTTGTACTTATCAACACCGGTAATGTTGACAACTTTAGGTAATTGCTAGACCACCTCAATAGGAGGGAAACCCTCAACGGCGGGAGGGATATCTTGTGTTTGAGCAAATACACCGCTCTCATAAAGAAACACATCGTTGATCAACCTCGTTGTTAGATCATCAGATTTACTGGCCCTCTCAGGAAATTGCCATGATTATATTGACCCGTTGATGATATTTCACCATAATAAATCCAACATGTGTACTTATCCCAAAACCCGTTTTTCTTCAGGTGCTCCCATACTATATCAATGGAAAAACGATACAAATCGCTGTGACACTGACATTTCGTACACGGACAATACTGAATTGTATTCTTGTTAGCATTAGCTTTCACATATTTCACAAAACTCCACATTCCAATGCCATATCTTCGATCCTATTTTGGACGGTAAATCCAACTCTTATCCATCCTAAAACTTCCAACTGAATATATATATATAACCATGCACGAATTAAAAATTCATCATTATATCTATATATGTCGATCTTTAAACTACAAATTACATTAATTTTTTTTACTAATTAATTATACATTAACACACACACACACGTACCTATATATATGTAGCGGGATATAGTTTCACAAACTCATTTTGGACAGCTTCCGACAACACTCAACGATTTGAGAGCGTTTTGTATTTTTCTCACTTATTTTTTTGAATGATTGAGCTGCTGCCCAGATTTGTAATAAAGTATACTATAGCCGACGACTTAATAATGTGGTCGGCTATAGTTAAAAAAGTCATCGGCTATTGTCATAATTATACCCGACGACTTTCCCTTGAAAAAGGCCGACGACTTTTATTTTGGTCGTTGGCTATAGTATTATAGCCGATGGCCAAAATGGTCGTCGGCTATAGTTTACTATACCCGACGATAATAGAAGTCGTCGGCCTGTTTTTATCTAAGTCGTCGGCTATAGTCATTATTCTGGTAGTGATAGCCCATTTGGCTGACACATAAGTTTCTCTAATATTTGGATTATATCGCAATCATTAGAGATAATGCAAAGGAAGTCATGTCCATTCTCACTTGAAAATTATTGGCATAAATGAGGAGAAGATCTATGTCCATTCTCATCAAATAGAAATACAATCGAAAGGCAAAAAGTCGATATAAGTTGTATATGTCATAACATATTATATGTAATTCCCTTTTCAATGAAACATTCAAAGTTCTGGGAGGAAATACTTGGAAAGAAAAAAGTCTTGTATGAGGAAAAACCAAAAAATAAATCAAAAAATTTGATTTCTGGGGATAGGCTTCAATCCATCGAAGGTCCTCCTTGGGATGTGCCTTCCATCGAGGTAATCCTTGATCCATCGAAGGTCCCTCTGAGGTTGTGCCTTTGACTGAGACTAGTTTGACCTCCATGTACTTAAATATGCATTTCTTTGTCTAGAATAGCTATTGACAATCCAGATGAAGTTCTGGAAACTAGACATCCATAGCTTCCCAAATATATATTATTCATATTCTGGATCGTTTTGAGTTAATCCCTGATATGTGTCAAAGCCAAGTGATTTGCACAGCCGATTATGTTATATCTGTTTCTGACTTTTGTCGAGTTAAACAAGCATAACTTTTTTTAGAAAATAAGTATCGATGATCCGGATATAGTTTTAAAAACTAGACATCTGTAGATTTCTAACAATATGCCATTCATATGTTGTTTCATTCTGGGCAAATCCCAGTTTATCATCGAAGTGGACTGATATGTAGATCAGATTCTGTTATACCATGTTTCTGACATTTGTCCAGTAAAACGAGCATAACTCTTTCTAGAAATTAGCTATCGACGATCCGGAGGTAGTTCTGAAAATTAGACATATCCTTATGTTTTCATCCATATATCACATATCATATGCTGAATCTTTTTGAGCAATTCCCACTTTATCGTCGAAGATGGCTGTTCTACAGAGCAAATTCTATTTTCTGCGTTTTGTGGTATTTTGGGGGACTTTAGCACTCTTAGCTAGCTATCCCAATTGCTACGTGGACGAATTTTTTGGTTTACTAGGTAATCTAAATTTGGGTATCTCTTTTCACTTATAACCAGACCAAGAGATATCAATGTAGGCAGGACACAAGGTCCTCTCAAATACCTTTATCAAAAATCTCTTTTTCTAGATATCACAAGTTACTAAAGTGAGTCCTAGTAAGCGATAGATTTATAGGAACCACAAAATATGTATATGATACAGAAAATGATGATAAGTCTGTTATTAATAAGCCAATACAATGGTACATTTATTAATAAGCCAACATGATACATCAAAGTTTACTAATTCAAAGTAATTAACCAACATTGTCAAATATAATACTTACGCACACACGCCTTTTTACATGGAAAACATAAAGCTCTAATCAAAATCGGTGTCTCATCAATAAAGTCTCTTCCAATTTTGAAGTATGCTGCATTGAGATTTGCATTAACTCTATCTCCATCTTTTGTTTCATTGTTTATTTGATCCTTAAAATTTGCAGAATCTGAGCACACTTGATTTTTGAATTTCTGTCGAATTATTGGTGTGTCGTAATGCAACAAAAAATTTCATTTTTCGAGACCTGTAGCTAGGCCGAATAATTTGTACAATAGTACGCAGAAAATAATTCAGAAACTGATGTGTTTTAGGATCAAGTAGACTCTTTTAGTTCGAGAAACATTGCCCGTCTTTTCTTTGGCTCTTTCGGCATTGGTGAATCAGCCTCCATGGCTCTCTTGGTCACCACATCATCCATGGCCGTCGCTTCCTCTCTCACGGCCTCAACTTGCTCCGTGGCCCGTCTCTGGGCAATCGCGAGGTTTTTCTTGAGTATAACTTCTTCAGTCACTTTGTGACCACAATCTTGAAGCATGAAACGATGTTTGAGCATATCAGAGTTGTAATCTAGATATTGTTTGGTATGCCATTCTTCCCTTAGTTCCAGGAGTAGTATATCTGCAGTATTGCCAAATCACTCGGCGAGGATCAACAATATTCATAAACTCCCACTGGAGAGCTTGATCCATATGACGCCTCATAACAATGGCAGCTTGTGCCTTTTACATTGAAGTAGGTTGCACAATAAGGTCCTGAATGAATGGTTGGATGATAGCGAGGATATTCTTTGCTTTTAATGCATCTTTTACATCCCCTGCCCATCGATGGTATGTCTTACGAACTCTCTTAATTTGTTCGTCTTAATCGATGCTTTTATGAACTTTCTTTGTTCAATCGATTTGTGAACTCTTTTTGTTCACGATGAACACTCTTAGTTCGTCTAGGAACTCTCTTTGTTCTATATTCCCACCTTCAAGAAAGGTATAGTGTAGAAAGGAGGGATGAGATGTTATCCAAAAATCCCTGCGAAAAAATTCAAATTCTCAAGAAAGAGTAGATTATTCGAATTTAAATACAAGATGTATTCATAGAAAGCTTGAGATTATTACAAAACAATCTTCTTCTTCTCTTGTTTTCTTCTTGAGATCTACGCACAGGACTAGAGTCTCGTGTGCTGATAACATATTTTAGGATAAATTGTAAAGTATATAGAGATTGTGGAAGCAATCCTTGTAACCTGTCATTGATAATAAGAATCTCCTTTATATAAAAGAGTACATGAAGTTACATAAAGTAATAATTCTAATACATAACTAAATAGAATTATCTCATTTATTCTCTAGATATTCTATCATAACTAGGAACACACATAATAAGCTAAATATTCTCCAACCAGTTCAACACTTGCAAATATATATGAACAAACTCGAGGCTTTATTTAATAATTTTTCCTTTTTTGGTATGCATACCAAATTAAAGATTTCCTGAAGTCCTAATTCTTTCACAACCGATTGAACCAACCATGCATATATTTCTCAGATTGTCTTTTGAACTTATCTCACTTTCTAGTTGGAGATGTTCAACAGTTAGTATACTAGGGGAGATCAAATTTGGAAGAACCAAAGCCATATCTATACCATTTGCCTTCTACAGTTCATTTTCCATTTCCAACTACTAGCTATAGATGCTAAAAGCTGTAGGAAAGTCGACTCAGATATATTGATCGAGATCTCAAACTAGACATCGATCTTTAGGGTTAGTGGATTGACTTCTCTAAGCATATAAACCTATTTGAGGTCATTGGGTGGTGACCTCTCTTCCTCCTACTACGAACTTTCTTCCATGCTATTTATCTATATATGGAACCAAAACGACTACTTGTCCACCTAAATAGCATTTTGCCCTTGTAACACAGAAACAGTACAAAAAGAAAGCTCCAAAACATATAACCAAATTTATAAGAGAGCTAGGGAGAATCATCTCGCGTAGAGTTGGTGGAGAAAATAGTTTATGATGATCAACACGCTTTGATCGCCAAACCCTCCACTGACCCGGATATATAGAGAGAATGTTTCTCGTGGGTCCGACGCATGCAACCCAAAGGAGATAGAATTCTCCCCAGAATTTTCTTGGTCATCGATTGCTTCGATCAAGTATATATTATTGTATATATAGAGAGAAGTAGGGAATGGTGGTTTGGATAGCAATGGAGGGTGTGCCTGATGATGAGTCATGGAAGGAGAGTGAGTCCTCTAATTAAGCTAATTAATCCGATGAGCTGCTTAGGAAAATTAGGTTAGCTTTTTGGTTGGAGCAGGTAATTGAATTGTTAATTAGAGAAGTAGTATATTACTTATGAATTTGGTTCACCACTAGTTCTACTAGTGCTTCTAATACTAATATCTTAATCGGATCGATCTCATTCATACACAATCGAACCCTAATTATATGCGTGCATGTTTATATGTTATCGTTCTAAAAGGCAAAGCTAAAGCTAAAGGTGTTTTCTTCATCATTTTAGGGAGCTGAGTCTCAGTTTTTCTTCCAAGGAAAATAATAGGGAATGCTTTTCTAGCTGGAAGAATCTCAGTTGTGTACTTGTGTTTATAGATAAAGAAGTCAAACATGACACCTTAAAGTCTCATTCATGCACTCATTCTGTCTCATACCATTGCTCATAACAACCTGCTGCATGCTTTTTTTGAAAGAGAGAATATATATATATATATATATATATAGCAGCTAGAAAATTAACCAATTAACCATGAGCCAAAACAAGTGAAGAAGTAAAAACTAACCATTCACTAATACATTAACAAGATCATCCATAAACAAAAGAAACAAGTATTCTATGGAAACATACAATTAATTAGACACTGCATTTATCAGATGCGCATATATATATATTTACCCTAAAACATTGTATAAATAATACAAGCCAAGTTACCTTGAAAATGGGCTTCATTCGCTTACAAAATAGTTCAAACGGCAAGCTTAAGGATGAAAAATAAATATATAAAACATATATTACGATATTTATCCTATCTGTTAGTTCTGATCGATCGACAGCTTCAAATAAGTAACTCTTGTTCCAAGGGACGAAGAAAGGAGATAAAAGTGAAAAAGTACTCTTTCATGCATTTCTTTCCTGTTTTCTTTTTCTCTGGATATAAAGCTCTTATCTTATTTCTTTACCATGACCCTCCACCCATTAATCCATTCCAATACCCAGTTGGAGTATTACCTTGTCCGGATTTGTTTTGATCAAGTTCATGATGACCTGTATTAGTGTTTGACATCTGCTTCAAATCCCCAAATGGAAACAAGAGCCTTCCACTACCGCCATTCTCTTGATGATGATCACCATACCTGCTTCCAAGACCATCAACGCAAAACCCAAGTTGGCTTGGTTTGAATTCTTGCGTAGAGAATCCGGATGGTGCATATAGCACTGTATTCGAGTCCTGCATAGAGTTTGGTATATATGAATTCACACCTCTAGAAGCAATGCCAGTACTCCTAAGCAGCTCCAGAGCCGATGAGTTGTTGCTCTCCATTTTGGTCACCTGGTGGTGATCAACATAATGAGCAGTGCCAGTGCCATTGTAGTGCTCCACATTAGCAGAAAAGGCCAGATTAAGATCTTGGCCTGCTTCATGGGTCATCCTAGGGTTTTGAGATGAATAGCAAGAAAGACTTGGTGGATTAAGATCAGGAATGAGATTCTTTGAAGAAGAAGAAATAGCTGATGATGAGGCTCCTGGTGATGATGTCGACTTCTTGTTCTTTCTTGAGCCACCTCCAACAGGAACATTTCTGAGAGTTCCTCCTTCAGTCCAATACCTTCTGCATGTTTTGCAGAAGTATCTTGGTTGAGTGAGGCTATAGTTGTTATAGTAACAAAACTTGGTGTTGGTTGAATTGCACCTTGGACAATTCAACTGCTCCTGAGGCCGTGCCCTTTTCTCTGACACTAACCTTGCATCAGACCCCATATTATCTTCCATTATTATTGTCTTCTCCAATCCAATCTCCTAATTAATTAATGAAAAACACACACACATATTTAGAGAAATAAACTAAGAAGAACTAAGCCTAATTAACAACAGATCTAGAAAACTAAAAGAGTTAAAGAGGATCGATCACATAAAATAAATGGGAAGTTAAACAATATAGCTTGGCTCTTTTAGTACTTAATTGGGAGAATCAAAGTACTGAAAAAGAAACACAAGACTGGGGAAAAAATTGAAAGCTAAAAGAAGAGCAATTAATAATAACAACAAGTAAATTAAGCCTTTCCCATGATCCCTTTAACAGATAATATCACATGTGAAGAAAGAAAGAAAGAAAGAAAAAGAAAGTGCAAGTAATTTCATGTATAAAGAACAAAACATGCAACCTTTTAATCTTTGAGTTTGAATATACAAGACACCTGTGTAGTATGGAACTTGAAGTAGTTGCCATGAACTACTAGAATTGAATATCATGTAGAAAGTAGCAAATTAAAGATATATGAAACCCCACAGTAATATATCGATCTCAGAACACTTGTAATTAATGAAGCTTTCATCCATATATATGTTAATCTTGAAGAAGAAAGTACACAGATGAAATAAAACACCCACCTGAGGCCATTGAGCAGTGTCCATGAATTCAGAAGAGAAAAAGAGAAAGGAAGCTGATGACTTCAGAGAGAGAGAGAGAGGGAAAGGGAGAAACGTGTTTCAACGTCCTTTGTCTGCAGCTGCTCTTAGTGGCCTGGGAGAAAGAATGTTTTGGATTGTCCTTCAGATTTTGTGTGTGCAATTGCTTTATGCCTTTGGCTTACTTTAAATGCGATGATGAAAGGAAAACACGAAATACATAAAGAAATGTCTCTATTTTGACTATGCTTGTGTTACTCTATGTGGGAATTTTTGTTTGGTTTTGGTTACAAAATTGATCGGTAATGCTTTTCTATATCATCTTTCGTGGAACAATGATGTGTCAAGGTTAGTGGATTTTTACTTTTTTGACTTAATTATGGAAAAGTCTCGATTCGTGCTCTTAATATATAGGCACCTCCATCTTTTTTCAAAATGTTTTCCCCAGGACCGTACATGAACAGGGATCAGGGGTGTTGTTCCTTAGGTTCATCCAAAGAATAAAGTTGTTTTATCATATAGAAATATAGATTATATGGATTGGCAATATTGATCTTCTGATTTGGCTAGCTTGCACTTCTGGTAATCTTCGTGAGACAGACACTTGAAGTTTTCTCTATTGGGAGCGAGAGAGCACTGAGCTAGCACATAAGAATCGATTCTTGATTAGTGACTAGCTAGTGATCAAGGATGGAGATAGATCAGCCCCAGTTACAGCAGTTAGTACATGTAATTCGAATCATCAACCACTTCATTTTCTTATACTTAGAAATTAGAATATAGCTAATTAATGATGCAGTTAGATCATTACGTTCGTTCTTTCTAATTTGAACAACTACTATGCAGCATGCATATGCTACAAAGTACAAACCATATTATCCCACAACTCATCACCACACTGCCCACACATATATATAATACTAGTTACCAGAGCAAAACTATCAGTACGTTCTCTTTCTCGGGTTGACTAGATAGTCACATTAGATATACGCCGGCCAGGTAGTTTTGTTATTGATTATCATCATCAATAGTCCAATACTACTTGAACAAATCAGCAGTGGACTTATATATATACCTACGATTCTACGAACGTTGTTGGAGTTAATTAATAAGCTCTCAACGTACAACACCATTAACAAAGGCAGCTAATAACTAGCTTCGCTTATTGAAAAACCAGACCTGGGCAGTGCTTTAGTTATTTCATCAACTGTATGTGTAATGTGGATGAATTAATATATTTCTGAAAGTAGTAGAGTAAAGAGGAAAAGAAGATGATGATTCGAACGGTCTCGGTCAGATGGGAGATGATCGATGATCAGAAAGGAATAGGATTAGCCGACAATACGCGACAAAAGGTGGGACGGAGGGACCCAAATAATGCGCGGTAGTGAAGAAATTTTTTTAAAGTCTTCCCGTTGGTATTGGGGATGTCGTGTTAATGTGATAGTGACTTTGGTGACTGTGACTCTCTCCTTGTTTAATTTGGTGATTTCAGTTTCTTCGAAACAGCCAAACCCTAGGGTTTCAATTTCCCGCTGCCTAAGTACATATGCTCCTTTCTTCGATTGGGTGCACCAGTACGTACGTACTTTAATTCTACTCCGATCCTTTTCTATATTTGGCAATTAAGCTAATTTAATTTCGCTTGTGTACATTTCAACATGCGTGTACGTACGTAGTTTGATTACTTACCTGAAATCAAATACGTGCATGGCTAAGAATGCGATGATTAGGTTTCACAATGTTTCGATTCGATCTCGGGCATTACTTGAACCGGGAATCCTTCATGTAGATCGATCGATGATTTGAATTCAGAAGACACTACAGAATTAGAATATTTACTAATGCAAGGACTATATATTTCAATGAGAATAGATTCGATTTTGTGTTGTCGATCGCCACAAAATTACTTACATGTATTACTTGGATTCTAACCTGATCGCCAAATAGTGAAATAGTTTCGTTTAGTTACTTTTGCTGTCTCTCGATCTTAACCTGTAGCTAGTGCAGAATAATGCAGCTAGCGGCAATGCGTCAAACAACATTATTGAATTTGAATCCACTACTTTCTTTTGGTTTTGAAACTTGATAACAAGCAATTATGAGCTACGAATTAGTGTTAGCATATTTCAAGACATAAACAATGATGCAGGTTTATGCTTTTTTAAGATAAGAGGTTCATCGATCTCTTTGTTGTAGAAAATGGGACATCGATGTCATCATGAATTAGGTCAATCAGGTTAAATAAAACGGAAATCAAGGAATTTGAAGATTGAGAGAACAGATATATAGGATCGCTTAGGTTGCTCGATCGAAAGATAGAAAAGAGACCAGGAGGACTTGGAACTACACAATAGAAATCACACTTGGATGGGTGGACAATTTTGTTTTTGGGTTTGCCTCGTTGGGCTGGACAAGTTTATGCTGTACGTACTGTTTCAGTTTTATGGAACAATATGACTATACGAGGCTGCGCAGATTTCCACTCCATCAAAATTCTACTTTGCAGACTACGATCTAGTATATTTGTTGATTAGCTTCTTTAATTTGATATGATGAAGGCATGTCCTACTTTGCAGAGACTCGTTTCGAAGATATATTATATATACTTGTTTTCATCAATGGTAGATTACATATGGTGAGACTCAATTTCGGTATGTGCAATATGATTCATCTTCATGATCGAATTTGTTAATATTCGTCGATTAATGATCTATAATTGTTTTGCTTGGAACGATGAATGACTACGTAAATTTAATGAAAGTTTAGGGCTTGAGAGAACAATGGAGGAGAGAGAAAATAGATCTGATTATGATAAGGCTGAGATATTTTTCATTAAAAACGAAGAAAACAAACACCTACTTATATTAGAAAGAAAAGCTACAGATGAATAACAAGTGTAGAGCATCTAAAGTGAAAATGATGCTGTGATGAGGGCTTGTTACCCCAACTCACTCACACACACAAATTGATGAGGGCTTGCCTCCATCAAGCTGTGACAAAAGTGAAAATGAAGGGGATAACACCTTTTAGAGAATAGATGTGCTAGTTGATCACAAGAGAAAACAAATTGAAGTATAATTAATGTGTCCAGCTTTGACTTGATCTCTAGAATGGATGTTAACTTCTACATGCTTGAGTTTGCTGTGATGCACAGGGTTGGTAGCTAAATCCAGAGCTGAGATATTGTCACAATGAAGAGTAGGCTTGGCAGATAGAAGGTCTTAAAGATCATGTAAGAGGTGAGCGAGCCATATGAGTTCAGAGGTAATGCCAGCCATACTCATGTATTCAGCTTATATTGATGAACGAGATTGCATTCTTCTTTTTGCTACACCATGAAATGGGACAGGAATTGAGGAGAATAAAAAAGTCAGTAGTGGACTTTCGATCATTGTGATCACCTGCCTAATCTGTATCATAATAGGCATGCAAATAGGTGGGAGAGGTTGGTGATTGCCTTGTAAACCAAATGCCATGATTTAATATGCATTTGACATAAAACAACAAAGTGATCTACAGTAGGACAATGAGGAATTGATAAACTGTATTTACTACATAAGTGATGTCTGGTCTAATGAAGGTAATGTGAGAGCAGATTTCGTCTCCCCTTTAGGTTGAATCCTCATGAACCTGCAAAACAAGTCGGAGCATGGTGTGGTACTATGCTCAGACCCTATGATGCTTAAGTCAAAACTTATCTCAAGAATCAAAGAGTGATTAGAGCAGAATAATGTTACCTTGAGCCATGTCTAATGGCCTATATATGGAGATTCAATTGGATCTAAGCATAGTTTTTATCAAACTGGACTACTTTACATTCAGAGATAAGGAATCCATTAAGGAATGGATCTCCGTATCCAGGGTCAATCATGTTACACGATTACCACAAACCTTTTGGCATAATCCCCCTAGAATTTGTATAAATCTTACCATTTTCCTTGAGAATTCCACAAATCTCTTGAGGTCTGTATCGTACATTGGGATTGCCATGTCATCTAATGAGCATTCTAGATGTTTCCACAACGTTCTAGGTACTTCTAAAAACTCTAATTATACAAGCCCAGACCCATTATTCAAATTATTGAACCTCATTCAAGACCAGGTCCGAAGAGCCCATTTTCCTTCTACTTACTGTGACCAATACTGACTCCCACATGTAAGATATTGAAGGCAACCAACCATGGTTCTGAATAAAGGAACTTCAAATTCAGTCAAGGGAGTGCCACTATCCTTGAGGAACTTAATGTCAGACTAACATGGAGTGATAGCTGGTGACATGCAATAAGTCTAGATTTTTGCAACAAGTTCTTGGCATATGTTTGCTAAGATACAAAAATAACTTCTGGTAAATATTGAATCTCCAGCCTCAGAAAGAAGTGGAGTTTCCCCAAGTCCTTCATATCAAACTCTTGTAGCAGTGCTTGCTTGATTTCTTGTATAAGGATGTCATTGTTACCTATTAAGATAATGTCATCAACATACATCAGAAGAAAGGCACAACTGGTGGGAATATGTTTAATAAATAAAGATGGATCAGCATGAGATCTAGTGAATCCAACTGAAGGTAAGAAGGAGATGAATATGTCATTCTATACTCTTGGGGCCTGCTAAGTCCACATAATGATTTCTTTATCTTGCAGACATGAATAGATAAATGGGCAGTGCTAACAAAGCCTCCAGGCTGTGTCATGTACACTTCCTCTGTAAGTGTACCATGTAGGAAAACATTGGTTACGTTCATTTGATGTAAGATCCAGCTGTTTGAAGCAGTAAGACACACTACAACATTTTTGCCCATTACCGGCGAGATCACCGGAGACAAGGCCGGCGACCGGAAAAGTCGCCGGCAATGTCGCCGGAATCTCGCCGGTAATGTTGCAAAACATTACCGGCGACTCCAACCGTCGCCGGCAATGTCTAGGGAGACATTACCGGCGATTTTCCGGCGGGAATTTCGCCGGAAATGTCTCCTAGACATTGCCGGCGACGGTTGGAGTCGCCGGTAATGTCTTCATTTCCGGCGACTTACTCCGTCGCCGGCAATGTGTCTTATATTAGATGCCGGATCGGGCAGCTCGATCATTCAATCATTTTGAGCGAAAAAAATCCAGAGAAATCGAAAGAAGGAAAACGTACGCTCTGAAATCGATCATTATTCGGTATATTGTCAAAATTAAGGCGGGCGTCGAAAACTCGATCAGTCGGGAAGCTATTTATATAGGTACGTAGGTGTATATATACGTATATGTGGTATATATATATGTGTGTGTGTGTGTGTTGATCAAATCCAATTCGTGAGATATATATATATATATATATATGAAATGTTGTTGATGTACGGTCACCGAAACGAGAAAACAGCTTGTAGTTAATCTTGTGTCTGAATCAATGACTGGTATTATCGTATTGTTATCGGAGCCAGGCTTAACAGAGATTAGATCGATATATCATTGAGTACTATCATCGAGTACTGAATACGTACTATCATCGAGTACTGAATCGAATTCAGAGATTAGATCGATATATATACATATGCATGCATGTGTTGATTTAATTAGAGTTGAATTGAGAGATCACGTCGATTATTAGTAGTGAATGTGTGTATATATATATAATTAATACGTAAAATTGTTAGAATTTTCAGGATGGACAAGAGTTGGATGAGCCTCGAAAGATGGGATGTCAGATATCACGAGGGAATTAGGAGTTTTGTGGATTTTGTGAAGGCTAATTGTGGAGACACTACACTTCATTATTGCCCGTGTAAAGAATGTAAGTGTTTCAGCGATCGATTTCGATTTCCCATTGATAAAGTGCAGAGGCACCTGAGTAAATACGGGTTTTGGGATAAGTACACTTGTTGGATTTATCACGGTGAAACATCGGTAGCGGGTCCGCATGATCATGGACAATTTGGTGAGAGGGCCAGTCCACGCTATGATTATGGACATTTTGCTGAGAGGGGCAGTTCATCCTATGATCCAACATCGATGTTAATCAATGATATGTTTCCTCATGAGAGCGGTGTATTTGCTGATGAAGCACCAAATGTCCCTCCCGTCGTTGAGGGTTTCCCCCATATCGAGCCAGTCGAACCATTACCTGGAGGTCATGCCAACACAAGCGGTATGGACAAGTACAACAACCTGATTGCATTGCAACAGACTCCGTTGTACGACGGTTGTAGTAAGACTGTTCTTGAAAGTGTGATGGGAGTGATGCAGCTAAAAATGGAGAACAAAATGTCTGTCAAAGCTGTTGATTCTTGGTTGAAGTGGACTGCTTCGCTACTGCCACCCGGTCATCGTCTTCCTACCACTCATCATAAGGTGCGACATATCCTGAAAGATCTTGGGCTTTCCTACATCAAAATCCATGCATGCAGATATGATTATATTCTCTTCTGGGGAAAAGATCTCGAAGACCTTGAAGCCTGCCCGGTATGTTTTACAGAAAGGTATAAGTTGACTCCTGCAGGCAACAAGAAAGCTGTGAAGATACTTCGATATTTCCCGCTTATTGATAGGCTGGAGCGGTTGTTCATGTGTGCTTTCACGGCCGAGGCAATGAGATGGTGGGCTGAGAGGAACTTGCCTGACGATGACACCCTTATACACCCTTCCGACGGAGAGGCTTGGAAGCACATGGTCAGGGAGTTTGATCATTTTGCAGCAGAGGTCCGAAATGTTTGGCTAGGGCTCTCATCTGACGGATTCAACCCTTTTGGCAACATGAGTCTTCAATACATTATATGGCCAGTTATTTTGGTACCGTACAACCTTCCACCATGGATGTGCATGAAGAAGGAATACAATATGCTCACTCTGTTAATTCCGGGCCCGGGTTATCCAGGAAAGTGTCTCGATGTGTATTTGAGGCCTTTGATTGAGGAGCTTAAGTACCTGAGTGAGTGTGGCCACCCCACTTACGATAGGTTCAAAAAGGAGATGTTCCAGATGCATGCCATGCTTGTTGGCACCATCAGTGATTTTCCTGCCCGCGGTATGTTGTCGGGCAACGTTACCAGGGGTTACAGGGCTTGTTCAGAGTGCATGACGGTTGATTGTTGCAGTCCTCATTGCAGTAAAATTGTCTCGATGCGTCACCGTTGTTGGCTTCCATATGATCACCCATTTAGGCAGGATCCAGACGCGTTTGATGGGACTGTTGAAACTGGTGTGGCACCCAGGCGATGGACAGGGGACGAAATTTTGGAAGTGTTGAATGAATACGATTTTGGCCAGCTGAGCAATCATCCTGACATAGTGGCGTCAATTCCAGAAAAGCCCGAAAGGTATAAGTTTTGGACACACAAGAGCATATTCTGGGAACTCTCCTACTGGCCCAGGTTGCCTATCAGACATTACCTAGATGTCATGCACATAGAGAAGAATGTGTGTGAAAGTGTGGTGGGCACAGTTCTTAACTTGGAGGGGAAAACAAAAGACATCCCTAAGGCACGCATTGATCTTAAAGCAATGGGTGTGCGGAAACATTTGTGGTTAAGAGATGGTAAGAGAAAAATGCCGCAAGCTCCGTACACCGTAAAGCCGAAGCATAAGCATGAAATTTTTCGGTGGCTGAGTAATGTCAGGTATATATTCGATCTTATGGCTATGTATGAATTTGTCCTTAAATTTTTAGCGGAGTATATATGGTTATATGCGAGAAATATAATTGGTCCATATATATGGCTTCATCTATATATATATGCAGGTATCCTTATGGCTATGCAGGAAATATAAGCAGGTGTGTTAACTTCCGGGACAATAAGATGTACGGATTAAAGAGTCATGACTGCCATGTACTGCTTCAACGCCTTTTCCCTATTTTCATTCGAGGGTACATGCCCAAAGAGGTGGTGGAGCCGTTGGTGGCCTTGTCAAGATTCTTTCAGAAGTTATGCACCAGGGAAGTTAAAAAAGCAGACCTGAGGGAGATGCAAGATGACATCATTTTTATCATGTGCAAGCTTGAGAGGATATTTCCCCCAAATTTTTTCGACATAATGCCGCACCTGATGATCCATCTTCCCGAACAATTGTTGCTTACCGGTCCCGTACACTACACTTGGATGTATCCCATGGAAAGGTACAAATGATTCATAAATTTGGTTTGCCTATGGTTTTTATATGTAATGACTTCTGGTTAAGTAAGTTAACATGTACTTGTTAACTTGTAGACAATTGGGAGCCTACAAGGACTATGTGAAGAATAAATATGCACCTGAAGGGTGTATCGCTGAAGCATATCTTGCGCACGAGTGTGTAACGTACACCAAAGTGTACCTCGAAAATGTAGAGGACCCCCAACAACATATGCCGATAGATGAACCCCAGTTCAACCTTTCTATCATCTCCAGTGACGTGGTAGTACAGGGAAGCTTGCCAAAGTCGTACAAGTTGGATGGAAATGAGGTAGCCATTGCCCACTGGTCGGTACTGATTAACTGTCAAGAAGTACAATATTGGAAAAACTATCATCTTCACTGCCCTGCTATTGCCGGAAATGTTGATTACCACAACAAGACGTTTGCAAACTACTTTGGTCAATGGGTAAGTATATGTGTATATGTCTATTTTTATATATATATCCTTACATAGCATGTATGTATGTACGTGCTTTTGTGGTTTCAAGATGACATAATTTCTTCTGTACGTATTAATATATGGACGTTTTCAGATGAACCATGTAGCAGATGATGGTTGCCCAGAGTGGTCAAACGAATTGAGGGTCCTGGCGATGAAACCGATTGCTTCAAAAGTGTACTCGATGTGTCAGGTCAATGGCGTGAAATTTATATGTGAAAATCGAGACGACCGACTGAAAACACAGAATTGTGGGGTGATGGTCCATGGTGGGCAGGATGGCGTTGACTATTACGGTGTCCTTCATTCAGTTGTTGAACTAATTTATGGGAACCGCATGAAAGTGCACTTGTTCAAGTGTAGATGGTTTGATACTAGCCCGGAGAACACAAGGACCGATCAGTACGGAACATTTTCGGTGAATACTGCTACTACCTGGTATGAAGATGCCCCTTTCGTTCTTGCCTCATCAGTAAAACAAGTGTTTTACCTGGACGATCTTCTTAACAAAGTCCCGTGGAAGGTGGTTAACCATGTTGCTCATAGAAACATATACAGTGCTGCCACACTTGGTGATACCGCAGATGATGAGGAAGTTACTGCATACCAAGAGCCGAACGCTTTTGACATTCCGGAATCATCTACGATTCGCCTTAATAATGTGAGATCTGGGAGTGTGGTTCGAATTACTGGAGCAGAACTTCTCGATGTTAATCCATATGAAGTTGACGCTGATTCAGATGACGAGGAGCGGCACATATTGCCAGAGGTTACCTATGAAACCGAGTCAGACTCAAGTGATGAAGATGATTACGATTATCATCCTTAGTACGTTGGAAATTGTAGTCGGAAATCGTACGTAGTCGGAAAATGTAGTCGAAATTGTAGTCGAAAATTGTAGGGCTGAGAAATGCATAAGAGGATAATCAACTTCTGCATTATATCTTCTCACAGCGGGAATTCATTTTGAATTGTTGATTACTTGATTGTTTGTGGTTTAGTCACTTTAATGCTATCTTATTAATTTATTTTGAAGCATTGATGACAAATCTGTTGAAGCATTGATTGTTAGACACTTAAGACTGGGTACTAATGTTAGATAACTTAGTTTCTAGTGATATGAATTCTGTAAAACTCATGTTAAGAACATCTGTGTTTATAGAATGAAAACAAATAGAACTTACAGGGACTGAACCAATGTGAACCAATGTGAACCAATGCATCAGTGTGAACCAATGTGAACCAATGTGAACCAATGTGAACCAATGTGAACCAATGTGAACCAATGCATCAGTGTGAACCAATGTGAACCAATGCATCTGTGTTCAGAAACTGATTTGAACAATGTGAACCAATGCATCAGTTCAGGGACTGAATCAATGTGAACCAATGTGAACCAATGTGAACCAATGTGAACCAATGCATCAGTTCTGTTGAACTGATGTGCCTTTTGAAGTTACTGCAATATATACACAGATATAACTATGTATTCGAAAACATAGATTGGTCTATGACAGATCCTCATTGAATTCCTATACGGAAATTATAGTCGTTAATCGTAGACGGAAATTGATAATCGAAATTGTAGTCGGAAAATGTGCATAGCTGGAAATGGTACGTACGTATACGGAAAATGTAGTCGTTAATCGTACGTATACGAAAATTGATAATCGAAAATGTAGTCGGAAAATGTAGTCGTTAATCGTACGTATACGGAAATTGATAATCGAAATTGTAGTCGGAAAATGTAGCCGGATATCGTAGACGGAAAATGTAGTCGTTAATCGTACGTATACGGAAATCGTAGTCGTTAATCGTACGTATACGGAAATCGTAGTCGTTAATCGTAGTCGTTAATCGTACGTATACGGAAAATGTAGTCGTTAATCGGACGTATACGGAAAATGTAGTCGTTAATCGTACGTATACGGAAATCATTAATCGAAAATGTAGACGAAAAATGTAGTCATTAATCGTACGGATACGGAAATTGATAATCGAAAATGTAGTCGGAAAATGTAGCCGGAAATCGTAGACGGAAAATGTTGTCGGATATTCTTCGGGAAATAATGACATTACCAACGAGTTGAAGTCGTTGGTAATGACATTACCAACGAGTTATAAGCAACTCGTTGGTAATGACATTACCCACGAGTTAACTCGTCGTTGGTAATGTCATTACCAACGAGTTGCTTATAACTCGTTGGTAATGTCATTACCAACGAGTTAACTCGTTGGTAATGTCATTACCAACGAGTTGAAGTCGTTGGTAATGACATTACCAACGAGTTATAAGCAACTCGCCGGTAATGTCTTCTGGTTTGTGATTTTATCCAGCCCGAGCCTTTCATTTCTCCTCCTCTCCCTCTCCTCCTCCTCTCCCTCTCCTCTCCCTCTCCTCCTCCCAAATCGGTCCGGTGAGCCTCTCCTCTCCCTCTCCTCCTCCTCTCCCTCTCCTCTCCCTACTCCTCCTCTCCCTCTCCTCCTCTCCACCGATCCCCTCTCCTCTCCTCCTCCGAAAATCCCCTCCTCCCCTCCTCCCCTCCTCTCCTCCCCTCACCATTGTAGGTGGAAGAAAATGGCAGGTCCGATCCTCTCTCTCTCCCTCTCTCTCTCTCTCTCAATTTTTAATTATTTTTTTGCATGTGTATGTGTATGTGTATGTGTATGTGTATGTGTATGTGTATGTGTATGTGTATGTGTATGTGTAAATTAATTAGGGTGCTAAGTTGGAAATTAGGGTGATAAGTTCTAAATTAGCATGTATGTATATATGTGATGTATATATATATTTAGGTATGTGAATATGAAGTGATGTATATATATATGTGAAAATTATGTATAAATGTGGTTTTGATGAATATGTGATGTATATATATACGGAAATTAAACCTAATTAAGATGCATGATATATATATGTGTGAAAAATGTGGAAAATTAATTAGGGTTTGTGATTTGGATGAATATGTGATGGATAAATTTAATTAAGATGCATGATGTATATATATATACACATCGAATATGTATAGTCGTTAATTTAGGTGATATAGTTGTTAATTAATCGTATAAATGAAGGTGGAAATCGGGATCGGGACGGTTTGGAACCGGAACGGTTTGGAACCGGAACTTATTGTAACTGGAACCGTTATGTTACAAACGGTTCCGGTTACAAACAGTTCCGGTTTCAAACGGTTCCGGTTCCACACCGTTCCGGTTCCGATTTGTTATAGAACCGGAACGGTGTGGAACCGGAACTGTTTGTAACCGGAACCGTTATGTTACAAACGGTTCCGGTTACAAACAGTTCCGGTTTCAAACGGTTCCGGTTTCACACCGTTCCGGTTCCGATTTGTTATAGAACCGGAACGGTGTGGAACCGGAACTGTTTGTAACCGGAACCGTTATGTTACAAACGGTTCCGGTTACAAACAGTTCCGGTTTCAAACGGTTCCGGTTCCGATTTGTTATAGAACCGGAACGGTTTGGAACCGGAACTGTTTGTAACCGGAACCGTTATGTTACAAACGGTTCCGGTTACAAACAGTTTCGGTTTCAAACGGTTCCGGTTCCACACCGTTCCGGTTCCGATTTGTTATTGAACCGAATCCATGACTATTACGATGTCCAGGAGGTTTTGCGGCTAATTGGCTTCGGAGAGGTTCCCGAAATAGTGGAGGGAACAGTAGTCAAGCTTCCTCCTCGGCCGCAGTTAGCAACACGCCCAGTGGGCCAATGATGACTGCTCGCACGAGAGCCTTGCTAGAGGCGCGAGCTGAGGAGGAAGCTGCACGATCAAGAGCCGTGGAACCGGAATTCGAGGCTCGAGCCTCAGTCTCTAGACGCTCAATCAGCAGACGTCCCTCCGGTGGCAGAGCCTCAGACGAGCGACAGTCAACGGGGGCATCAGAAACTCCCTCAATCCGAATGCCCCATATTCGGATGGTGCCTACTCCCGTTTCACGGGAATCATCTGAGGCACATGGTGGTGTTGGCGCCTCATCGTCCAGGCCTCGTCTATCTCCGCCGTCCGGTCTCTTCCTACCCGACGAGATTCCTGTCATCCCTGAATTCGATGATAGGGGGATGCCTGTTTATATTGAAGGACGGCCGGATTTCCTGACCGTGGAGGAAGCGTATAACTTCCTCCCGTTCGACCCCGTGTATCTTTGGAGTGTGAGGTGCACCAACCAACAAACGGACGATGCAGGTAAATTTTATTTAACATCAGATTGATTACTTAATTATTACTTAAGACTTGCGATTGGTTCAATTAATGATATCAATTTGTTGACATTGTTTTATTAGGCAATTTCGTTAATGGGACTGGAAAACGGAAAGGGGCTAGAGGCACCTGCACCGGGAAGAGACTTGAGCAGGCCACCGGCGGAAGGAAAACGCCCATAAGGGCCAATGAGGATGGCGAGGTGATCGAGGCATTCGACACCACGCGCAAATATGTCAGCATGGCCGGTGCGATCGTGCGGGACAAGGTCCCAATGCTTTGGCCAGATTGGGAATCTGTGCCTATCTACGTGAAGATGCAAGTGCATAATGCACTCAGTGTGAGTAAAATCGTATTTTCATTACGTAAATTTTACATTTATTAATTAAGTCCACTTAAATATATAATTTTACCTTTTATATATTCATATTGCAGGTGTGGTTTGACGTGGATGAAGTTCTTATTCACACGTGGGTAGAGCGTCAACTACATAATCGGTGATGTGCTTCCACTTATTTGAATATATATCGAGTTAGATTTTTGTTTATCAACTGTTTTAATATCTCTAACTTTTTTTCCTTGTTTTAATATAGGTATAAAGAGTGGAAGAACGAGCTTTCTTCCCATTACACTGTATACAAGGAGCTAGGCCGAGGTTCTACTCCTAGCGAATTCCGGTTTAGGGAGTACGAGTGGCTGTGGCTGATAGCCCACTTCGAGCACCCCAAAGCTCAGGTATGCATCCTTAATATATCTTACAAGCCTAATGTATCGTATCAGATTGAAATAGTTAGTTACTAATTTTTTTCCATATGTTTATCAAACAAGGCGATTTCGAAGACGAACCGGGCGAATAGATTGAAAAACACCAGGGCCCATCATGCAGGTTCACTCAACTACATGGGTTGGTCGACTAAGGCGCAGCAACAACAAGAAGTGAACCCCTTGGTGTATATTCATCAGAAGTTCTATCCGCAATGCCCTGATGAAGCGGTAAGTCTTTCGCCTCTCCATGTGTTAATAAAACTATTTTTCGATATTAATAGATGTTGTTAGTTAATACGTTGTTCATTTTCGCTTTTCAATTAGGCGAGAGTGGAGGAGGCGACGACAGAAGTGACCATGAGTATAGCTCGGACTAACCATCCTGACTGCTCCGAGGAAGAAGTCACCCAGTATGCCTCTCAGATCGATCCGCTTGATCCCCCGATAGCGGCTCAGATCATGGCAAAAGCGTGCGGGACTGGAAAGAATACCTACTACTGTAGGGGAATGGGCTCGGCGGGCGAAGGAGTATTGAAAACCACTTCACAATACTCTACCGGGTCAAGAAGTTCAACTTCTAGTCGTAACCTCGCAGCGGAGCTTCATAGGACGCAGAGGGAGTTGGAGGAGCAAAAGAGGCAGATGGCCGAGTACCAAATGCAGCAGACACAGGTGCAGGCTCAGATGTACACATGGATGCGGACGATGTACGAGGCTCAGACTACCGGACAACCGTTCCCCACACCTCCCCCGGCCCCGGTCCCTCCGTTCCCTAGCTATCCACCACCACCACCGCACCAGTCAACGCCAGAGCAAGACCAAGGTAGCCACCGGAATTCAAATGAGTACTTTGATTACTTCGACCCTGACCCGCAAGTTCCTCGACCCTGACCTGTAGTTGTAGTTAATTTTCGTATCGTCGTTGCTATTTGTACTGTACGTTGGACATTTATGTGTACTGTTGAACTTGTATGATTGTACGGTTTATGTCTTTCAATGCAGGTTCTGGAATTGGGCCCAATCCAGAACCGCGTTTTTTTTTCAAAATTTTTTCTGACATTGCCGGCGACATGGACCTCAGTCGCCGGCAATGTCACAAATTCCGGCCACGGCGGCGGAACCATTGCCGGCGACGGCGTCGCCGGTAATGTCGGAGACATTGCCGGCGACGCCGTTTCCCGTCGCCGGCAATGTTAACACCGGCGGGAGATTTCCGGCGACGTCATTGCCGGCGACTCGTCGCCGGGAATGACATTTCCGGCGAAAAAAAAAGACAAGGCCGGCGACCTCCCGTCGCCGGTAATGTCTCCTTTTCTTGTAGTGACATAAAACCATACACATTGTTGTATGCCTGACTGAATCCTCTAGCAACCAGCCTATAACAACCCGAACCAAAATCTACGTATAAATCAGTACGAAATAGAATTATCGCGAATTAGTGGTATCACGTGGGTTACTAACGACTTTTTCATCAAACAAGAATTTGTATTGAATTCCTTCATGAGAATTGTAGAGTATTTAATTTTGAGCTCATGTAAATTTTCGGAGAATTTTTCGGATAAGCGAACTATATTTTATCGAATTTTGAAGTCGGTATGTGAAAATATTTAAAAGTGTTAATTTAAATGCTGATTTAATCGTGACCGTCCGATCTTGATCAGATTTGATCTGAACCCTTAATTTGGGCTGGTATGTGTACGGGTATGTATATGGTATAAATACAAGTTAATTATGGAAAGTTTCCATTTTGGGAAATACGTACCCGTTGACCCGCGTTAACCACGGGTCAGACCAACCCGTTTTGGCCGTGACACTTCTCAAAGGTAGCGAGCTCTATTCCAGCCATCTCTGGCTATGTTTCTTGGTGGGAAATGATGGGCTCGAGTTCCTCTTTCATTTGGTGGGTCCATCACCGGTGATGGTGGTCGGAGGACGACGGTGGGAGGCGACGATCACCGGCCGGATTCGGTGGATTTTCGCCGGTGATGGAGGCGGCACGAACGGCGACGATGGGGGTCAAAATTATAGGGGTATTGAAGTCCATAGGATGGTGAGTCGAACCCATGTAGTCTTGGCCCTTGCCGTGGCCGAATTCCAGCAAACGAAGGAAATGAATTTTCGGTGAGGTTTTTGAACTTTACGGTGAGTTTTCAACATTTTTTCGGTTAGAATTGGGTTTAGCATTGAACTGGACTGTTGTTGAAAATGTTGAGATCTTTAAATTGATGTATAGATCAAAGAATTCTAGACCGGTTGGATTCCGGCCGCCGTGCGCGGTGGAGCTCCGGCGATGTGAAATTTTCGACAAAGTTTTATGTCGTTTCACTCGTTTTCACATGCCGAATGCAATGGTGATGTCCATATTCAGTTATGAGCTTGATAAATTTTGACGAGTATTTAATCAGACAATAATCAGTTTAATTCACGATAATATTACAAGACGCTTTGATTATCAGTTTAATTGCGAGTCGTTTGATATTCGAGATTTGTTTTGCAACTCTTAAAAGTGAGGGAATACAGGGAATTGAATTCAGAATTTGGTTGAGTTGGTAATTAAACAAAAAATACGTTATTCGAGTATACGAGACTCTCGTTGTTATTACTCACCAGATTACAATCTTAGCCATTTAGTTTGAATCCCGATGATTAGATATTAATTTTAATCGTAGTTTCAGGATCTTGAGTCAGCGAGTGTGTCAGATGAATAAATGTGCCGTTTGGGGCAGCTAATCTTTGAAATAGGTTGCAGGTTTTAGGGTTGCCTATGTTGTTATAGTAGTTTCCTCTGTTGTTTTGACGTCTACCATAACCATTATTGCCTCTACCAATGTATTAAATATCAAAATTATTGCTGATAAATTTTGACGAGTATTTAATCAGACAATAATCAGTTTAATTCACGATAATATTACAAGACGCTTTGATTATCAGTTTAATTGCGAGTCGTTTGATATTCGAGATTTGTTTTGCAACTCTTAAAAGTGAGGGAATACAGGGAATTGAATTCAGAATTTGGTTGAGTTGGTAATTAAACAAAAAATACGTTATTCGAGTATACGAGACTCTCGTTGTTATTACTCACCAGATTACAATCTTAGCCATTTAGTTTGAATCCCGATGATTAGATATTAATTTTAATCGTAGTTTCAGGATCTTGAGTCAGCGAGTGTGTCAGATGAATAAATGTGCCGTTTGGGGCAGCTAATCTTTGAAATAGGTTGCAGGTTTTAGGGTTGCCTATGTTGTTATAGTAGTTTCCTCTGTTGTTTTGACGTCTACCATAACCATTATTGCCTCTACCAATGTATTAAATATCAAAATTATTGCTGATATTTCAGAGATTTTTTTTTCATTTTTTTTCACTTAGCGATATTAATCTAACATTCCTCAAATTTCTCGTCCAAATATACTGATATTTTTGAAATATCGCAATCAGGAAATTATGGATATTTGACTAATAATAGGTGAGATTCGAACCACCACGTACCCTTTCATTTAATAACCAACAACCATACCAACACATTAACTAGATGATATATTGTTGTCATCTCATTCCTACAGATTTCTATATATATTAACACATTAATAATATTTGGTAAATGTGAACATTTTGGTATTTCCGTAAATATTCAATTACCAACTACTTACCCAAAATTTGAACCATGCTCACAGCTCACTTATATCAATATTTATTGTAAATAGTTGTTTTCTTATATTTGTAATTAAATGTATTTATGTGGAAGTATTTGGTTTCTTTAATGTATTAATAAGCTCCTTTATTGTTATGCTATGTACGTAAGAACATGTTTTAGAAAAAATATCATGAATTGTTTTTTTTTCTTTCTCTATAGTCAATTAGTCAATATAATAAACATACTTCGCACTCAACACGTAGTAATTTATATAACATTATAAGAGCATCTCTAACAGTAAAGTTAAAGTTATAGCTATTTTTAACTAGAAAAGCTAAATGTGACTCATCATTTTTTGACTTCAATTTTAGCAATGGTAGCCATTCTAAAGCTAAAGCTAAATATATAGTAGTAAATGTTTAATTAGTTTGAAGTCATTTTTTCTCTCCTTGGTAGCTAAATATAGCTACCTATATAACTAAAATATATATTTGACTTTAACTATAGCTATTTTGTTTGAGCTGATTTTAGCTAAAAAGTAACTAAATTTTAGCTTTTATCTGCTCTGTTGGAGATGCTCTTATTCATATGTCCTAATGTTTGATCAATAATTTATTTTCAGATAAGGTAGGTAATTGATCATATAAGAATCTCAGAAAGTTTCAATACAAATTTTTATATATTTCTCTTAATTTTCGTCGTTTTTGTCAAAATTTTCATTGGATCGATATTTTATCAATATTTCCATCAAAATATCCATATTTTGAATTATCAATATTTTCTCGATATCCGATATTTTCTTCTTTGGCCTCTACCAAAGCCTCTTCCACCAATTCTTCCACCATTGTTGAAGCCCCTATTACCAAATGCATTGCTTCCATTACCTCGACCAGTAAATAAACCTATAATAGCAGCAGTGGGGATAGATTCATTGCTAGGCACACTTCCAAAGCTAGGTGGAGGAGAGCTTAGTTGAGACACAACAGATTGATCGAGTGGAGATGACTGAGTTGGATTGTGCACTGCATACAAATGATGCAGTGGATGTAGAGCGATGAGCATTAGTAACAATCATAGCAGTGAGAGGCAATACAAGTGTTTCATCATCTTCTTCTTCTAAGTCTGCTTCTGTTTCTTGTAGAATCACCTTGAGTTCATCAATAGTACTAATATTGTAATTAGCTTGAATGAGCTTCTTTATGGCATTATAGGACTTTAAAAATCCAACCAATATGGTTACCACAACATCTTCATCATCAAGAGACACACCAATTGTCTCAAGTGCATCTCTAGCCTTCTTGACACGTTCAAGATAAGCATCAATTAAGTCCACACCTTTCTTAAGCTTCTGAAAATTTGATTTAAGCTGTAGAATGTTCTGTTTGTTAGGAGCCGTAAACTTCGACCTCAGTTTAGTCCAGATCTCATGAGATGAACGAGCTCCAACAACACATTTCACAATAGGATTACTAAGGGTTTGTCCAATCATACAAGATACATATTGATCTTGAGTTTTTCAGGATGGATAGGCTGAGTTAGGTAATGGAGTGCCATCAGGTGTAGGTATAGTGTGAGAAGGACATGCATGCCAGAAAACCATCCACAAAACCAACCAGGTTATGTCTACGAACAAATTGTTCCATTCGAAACACCAAAGACAGATAATTCGTAGCATCAAGTAAGATTTTCGGCAAGAACATCAGAGTATGTATGTGAGCCATAACTGAAAGAAGCCATTATAACACAATTGAATGTTTCTAGGGTTTCAATAGATCAAGAGCTTTCAGCTTTCAATGAAAAACAACTTTAATCTTCACAATACTGGTATCAATGTGTAGAGAATTAAAACTAAACATTCGACTACAGGTTTCACTGATAGCTTGGGTTTCAGTAGAGTAGGTGTTTTAAGATTTCAGCAAGAAAAAACTCCAATCTTTACAAGACAAGTATCAATGTGTACAGAATAGAAAAGCAAACTTATATCATAGGTTTTATAGGTATCAAAGTAAGCAGTATCAGATTTGAAGAAAAAAATTTAGGTTTAGTAGAAATAAGCTTATCTACTATAAAAGTTGATGAAGACGAGAGAGAGAGAGAGAGAGAGAGAGAGAGAGAGAGAGAGAGAGAGAGAGAATAACGGAAGCATAGTCACCGCTCAATAACGAGAACTTGTGCTCTTGATACCATGAAAGTTTAGCTCTAAGCTTGAGACAACAACAATGGAGGAGGAAGAAAATAGATTTGATTATGATAAGGCTCAGATATTTCAGATATTTAGGTCCTATTTTATTTATTTATTTATTTGTATATCTCATCAAAATATAATTTAGCACAAAACAAGAGCACAAAAAATTAAAATTTAAGCATCTAGATTAACATAATTCTATTTGACCTCTACCTTCAAGTGACAGAATTATGCTCTTAACATAATTTCGTCTATAGTGAAAAATATATTCTGAGCCTTCTTCTCTCTTAATATAATTCTGAGCCTTATCATAATCAAATCTATTTTCTCCCTCCTCCATTGTTGTTGTCTCAAGCTTAAAGCTAAAATTTCATGGTATCAAGAGCACAAGTTCTTCAAATTTGGTTATGGGAGGTCAAATTTGAAATAAGAGAGAAGAAGGTAGAGGTCGCTTATCATAATCAAATCTATGATAGGAGGTCGCTTATCAAATCTAAGGTAGAATTATTTCAAATTTGGTTATGGGAGGTCAAATTTGAAATAAGAGAGAAGAAGGTAGAGGTCGCTTGAAGAAGTAACAGAATTAACAGAATTATATTCTTCAAATTTGACCTCCCATAACCCAGGACACGCCGGCCTACTAGGTATCTTATCGAATAATAAGAGAGAAGAAGCTAGAGGTCACTTGAAGAAGTAACAGAATTATGTTTCTTAAAAAAGGAACACGGAGATGAAAAATGTTCTATTGCAAGTTTGCAACATGCATGCACACAAAAAATGGTTTCTCTAAGGCTCTCGAGGCTTCTCCCTGATCGACATCACCGACTCACTGATTTCTGGCCTGAAATCACTTTTCCGACATATTCTGGCAGCCGGCCACTAGATCTACTCTCTTCATTGTCCCTAATCCACTACTTACGGTGCTTTCTCAAGGAATTGATTATCGACGCTTATCCCTTCCCCACCTACCTCCAATCCCGAATTCAGTATGAATTCTTGACAAGCCTTGCAGGTCCTTATATGGGCATCTGGCAATTTATGAATTTCTTACTTTCATATGTGTTAATCCATGTTTTTATAATCATAGTTAGCCTTTTTTATTATGTTTCTAGGCCTAGATTTCCTAGGAAGAAGGATGTTAACGATTATGAATATGGAACTTCTAATGATTATGCGTATGGCTACTCTTCCATTTGAAACCCAACAATGATGATGCGTGGGTTCTTATGGGTGATTTAAATTATACTTTTACCATTGATGAGAGACAAGGAGGAAGAAATTCCCTTACTTGTTTCATGACTGATTTTTCTAATTTTTTAAACAGATGTTCACTTATTTCCTTTCATGCTTCTGAGAATAAGTTTACTTGGTGTACTAACCAAGATCTTCCTACTAGAATATATGAAAGGTTAGATCGAGTAGTAACTAATCCAGCTTGGATGGCTTTATATACTCATGCTACTTTGACAAATTTACCTATTTATCACTCTAATCATAGTCCTATTTGTCTTAAGCTATCAAATACTTCTCCTAGAAAGGTTACTGATTTTAAGCTTGAGGCCATGTGGCTCAAGCATTCTGAGTTTAAGAATATTGTTGTTACTGCTACTCAGAACAATTATACTGCAGATGCTGTTCAAAATTTCCACTCTTTTACGAATGCTTTTCAACAATTAGCTAGACAATGGAATAAGGATACTTATAGTAATCTGTTTGTGCAAGAGTAATGTTTGTTACAGGATCTGTAGAATTTACAAAATGTTGATGCTAATGTTATTCAAGGTGTCAGGCAACAAGAACTTTTAAAGCAAGAACAACTCGACAAGTTAACCATGGATGAGGAGCTATTTTGGAAACACAGAGATTCCTCCAACTGGAACCTTTGTGGTGACAAGAACACTGCTTTTTTCAGACTCAAGCTCTAATTAAAAGGAAAATAAAACATATTCTTAGACTTAAGGATGATGATGGCCTAAGGCATGAAAATGTTGCAGAATATTGCTAACCTTCTTACTTCTTCTTTCAAGCAACGTTTTACTCCTTCATCTACCATTAATGAAATTAATATGAAAAAATTTCTAAATGTTATTCATCATGTGATAAGTGAAACTGATTATCAAGCTCTTATTTGTTCAGTTACTGATGATGAAAGTTTTGTAGCTGTTTCTCAAATTGGAGCCTTGAAAGTACAAGGCTCTGATGGTATTCATGACCTCTTCTATCACACTTACTGGAATGATATCAAGCATTATGTGTGCGCTATGGTAAAAGATGTTTTTACTAATAATGTCTCTCTCAGTTTGCTCAATAGAACAAGTATTGCTCTTATTCCTAAAAATGATTATCAAGAAATAGTTCATCATTTGAGGCCTATAAGTTTATGCAATGTCAGTTACAAAATAATTTCAAAGATTATTGTGACTAGGCTCAGACCACTTTTGCATAAATGTATCTCCCAAAACCAGAGAGCCTTTGTTCCAAGGAGGTCTATATATGACAATATACTTATTGCACATGAACTGTGCAATAAGTTCAATAAGAAGAAGCAAAAACAAGCTTACCTGGCTCTTAAGCTCGACCTTGAGAAGGCTCATGACTTTTTAGATTAGCACTATCTTTTTCATTGCCTTTCTAGTTTTGGCTTTTATATTGAATGAATTCATCTGATTAAGAATTGTGTGACCATTGTTACTTTTTCAGTGATACTCAATAGCCAGACTCAAAAGTCTTTTTGTCCTAAATGGAGCATTAGGCCGGGTGACCCATTGTCACCCTACCTTTTTATCCTTTGTGTTGAACTAATTATTAGACACTTGAATCAAATGGCTCAATAAACAAAGAATCGGGTAGGAATTTTGTCTTCACCTAAAGGTTTGAGGATCTCGAACTTATTTTTTGCAGATAATTGCTTGCTTTTTATTAAATAAGACTATAGCTAGGAATCTTTTGTCTATCCTTACTTAGTTCTCTAAAGTTTTAGGCCAACAAATTAACTTTCATAAGTCTACAATTTATTTTTTGGACAATGTCACATCTACTTTGCGATATTAGATTTCACAACTTACGAATATTGAGCATAAGGCTACAATAGAAAAGTATTTGGGAATTAATAATATTATATGTTGGAAAGACTCTGTCAATTATAAAGCTTTGATTTTGAGAATGCAGGATAAGTTAGCTGGCTGAAAAGCAAGAACTCTCTCCAGAGGAGGAAGGTTAACTCTAGTAAAGGCCAATATGAATGGGATGCCCAATCATGTCCTCTCATGCTTTAAATGCCCAAAGAAAATCACTAATAAGTTAGAGCAAGAATGCAGGTATTCTTTTGGGCCAAGGATACGAGAACCCACCCAATAGCTTGGGATGATGTTTGTACCCAAAAACTAAGGGAGGACTATGGATTAGACCTATGCAATGCTTTAATGAAGCAGTTTTAGCCAAATTGGCTTAGAAAATAATTAGAGAACCCCAGAACTGGTGGGTGCAGCTAGTGAGGAAGAAATACCTCCAGCGGTCAAACTTCTTTGATGTCAAGAAAACTAGTTCAACTTTTTTGGCCTAGAGAGGAATTTTGGAGGCAAGAAACTTAGTGCAAGAAGGCTTGAGATGGATCCTGGAAAATGGCTACAGTATAAAGTTTTGGCTTTTAATTGGACTTATCCTTTTCCATCACTTAATTTTATTCCTTCTTCAACAAGAGCTAATATTAATACTGTTGAATTGGTCTCTGATTATATTTGAACCATAATTGGAACAAACAGAAACTACAGCAAGTTTTGTCCATCGAAGTGGTGAACCGGGTTCTTTCTCTTCCTTTACCTTTTTTTTCTAGTCAAGATAGCTTTGTTTGGGGGGCTACATGACATGGAAATTTCACCATTAAACGTGTTTCAGACTTACTTATGAAGAATAAGACTGAGTATTCTACAACTAAGCTTTTAAATACTATGTGGCGTCTTAAAATGCCACAAAAAATTAAAGTGTTTGCCTGGAAGTTGATTAGCTAGACAACGTTTACGTACTAGAGATCAGATTTATACCAATGCTTCCATTGATAGATCCTTTTCTTTTTGCCATCATGATTTGGAGACCAATGACCATTTATTCATGAATTGTGCTTATGGAAGACAAGTTTGGAATCTTATTATGTCTACAGTTAATTTTGAGACTTGGGATGATTCTTTTTTAGATTGGTTACATCACTTGTCTACTAGTACAGACTCTGGTACCATTTTAAAACAAGTTCTTATAGTAGCTTACCAACTCTGGAATGCTAGAAACAAAGTCTGTTTTTGACAAATTACGCAAAGTCCTGCTCAAATTATTTATGCTGCTTATCGTTTGGCTAGAAATTATGATTTATACAACACCCCTATGACAACTAATCCACAGCTTGCTTCTAGTCAGAGAATTATCTGGTTCCCTCCACCTTCTAGTTTTGCTAAATTTAACTTTGATGGCTCAGTTAATGCTCTCCATAATCCAGCTGCATGTTTTGTTTACAGAAATGATAGAGGTACTCCCATCCTGGCCTCTTCTAAAAATTTGAGAATTTCAGATGTCTTACTTGCCGAAGCTCAGGCTTTAAGGGCTGGTTTGTTTGCCGCAAGCTTTCATGGGCATCACAAGCTAAAAGTAGAGAGAGATTCTAAAATTCTTATTGATTGTGTCAATAAAAAGATTCAAACACCCTGGCGAATCAAAACTCTGGTGGATGACATTCACAATGTAATGCAACAATTTGAGAACATCACCATTATTCATGTATAGAGAGAAGCCAACTTTCTGGCTGATTCGATTGCAGATATTGGCCACAGTTTTCCACTCAAGCATGGCATCACAGTCTTCCTCCTCAAAGCTCCACAGCTTATCTATTTGACCTTACGTGTACCGGTTGTAATAGAGGTCAGTTGTAGTCGTTTGTTTATCTATCGAAAAAAAAACATGCATGCATGCACACATTGTCAGCTAGATGCTCTAATTAGCTAGTTTAATTAGTCTTCCAATTGCTAGGAAGTTAATTAGTTGGTGCTAGCTAATCTTTCCACGTGTCATGTTTCTGCTGGTTCATTTCCTTAGCATCATGCATGCAGCAACTCATTTATCTCAGCGAGCTGTAATATCACAACTGCATTATCGCTATCGTCTTCAAGACTTCAAGACAACTCTAGGGTTTTCCTTAACCTTAATTTCCTCACACATCTCATCAAATGACTCTTTAACAGAGAAACCAACCGGATTGAACACACTCAGAAAATTTTAGCCGCAAGCAACCAACGTAAACAAGCCTTGGCAAAAAAAAAAACTACGTAAACAAGAGAAACGAGCAGCGCCACGTACAACATGCATTAAACCTAAAATCCAATTGAGGTATTATTAGTGCTTCCCCATCTTACAGTCTTCGAAAAGCTAGCTTATAGTACAATTCCGTAAACCACCTGGACGTGTTACTTTCTTGGATTACCTATCAGGCATCGATCGACAGATTTAACAAGCCTAGCTACAGCTGTTGTTGGTAGTTTTCCCGTAAATCTCAAAGAGCGTACGTGGGTGAGGCGTTATCTGGGTGTCAGGAGTCATCTTTGCAGCGCTATGGGGCGGGTGATGATGATGATCAGACAAACTATGAACTTTTGTCTGCTTGTAGGATCTTCTGAAGGCGATAGATCGATCATAAGATCAACATACGAACTCTTTCAAGTTGAGTACGTTAGACTGGTTTAACAGATAAGGATATATGAGAGAATGTTACGTGAAGCAAGATTAATAAAGGCTAGCTCATCTGTATCCAGTACGTACTATTGGGAAGAGATTCGAGGCGACGAAGCTTTATGGTCGTCTCGGATCATTTTTTCGTCGCCTCAATGAGATGTGACCAAGTCTTCGTCGCCAACGTCACGTCGCTTGAGATTTGTCCCTTCACTATTGGGGCGACGAAGATTGATAAAACTTCGTCGCTTCATTTTAACTGACGCGACAAAGACAATCTTCGTCGCTTCGAATTTGTGCCGCGAAGATAGGATTTGTCGCTCCTCTGTTTGAGCGACCAACATTGGTGAAAGTGGGGCGACCAAGGGCAACAATCTAAGTGACGAAGATTGATCAATCTTCGTCACCTCATTTACACTGAAGCGACGAAGATTGATCAATCTTCATCACCTCATTTACACTGAAGCAACGAAAATTGATCAATCTTCGTCGCTCCATTGGGTGACAGGGAAAAAAAATATTAAATATTAACGTATCAAGTTACGACAGTTCACAATTTCAAAGCACAATATATGATAAACGAACTCATTCAACCACAAATCAAGTCATATATAAAAATAAACCACAAATCAAAACGTACACAGTTTATACAAACCCTAAATATTATTGTTCACAAAGTAGACTCATGGTCGGGGACGGCGTTGCAGCTGGATTGCGTGCCAGGAGCAGGTGGAGGAACTGGAGCTTGTTGACTCCCAGCTTGGATCGATCGCATGAAGGCATCCATTTGTTACACCCTTTGGGCGAGGTCATTATAATCCTCTCTGAATTTGCGCGCCTCCTCTCTGGATTTGCGCGCCTCCTTTTAGGCTTCAGTGACCTCCCTTTTCAGGGATTGGGTTTCCTCTACAGTGCCGGTCACCCGGGCCCCACCTCTGGGTTTGGGGTCGCGTGTGACTGCGTGCCCCACCCCTGTCACGTCGAACAAGAACAAATAAATATGTTTGAATAGTACACAAAAAATGAGCAAAGTAAATCGAGATAAACGACCACAGATTTAATAGTATTACCTCTTATAGAGGTCCCGGGCCTTGAACCCACATCTTCCTCTATGATATTTATTTGTGTATCAAGAGGAAGAGGATGGTCTCGGGAAACCACATCGCTGTCAGCGTCACCCGCTGCACTATCTTGTTGCGACAAGACTTCATCGAGCCTTCACTTCACTGCCGCCTGCTCAATTAAAATATATTAATTAAATAATATTACAATATGGTAAACAAAAATAATTGTAATAACGTAACATAACATATTTTCGCTCACCACTTTCTCAGCCGCATTCTTGTCCGGCTGGTATACGTCAATCCAAGTCTGGACGGCCGGCGCTCTATGACCCCCCTTCACCAACACCTCGCTTCGGTATGAGAGGGCGAGGGATCCTGAATGGTGGTTGAGCTGCTGCTCCTTGTTCTTGTTTCGGTTTCCTCGATTCCGTTCGCACAGTTTCTGGCACACAAAATAATCATTTAAAAATAAGAATAGATAAACATGTAAATTTTAAATCGTTGGCGAAAAACTGTGCGGATAGTTTATGAAGCTTACCAGGTAAGCAGGGTCTTCGAAGTGGCCTTTTAACCACACACATTCTTCTTCCCTCCCTAGGAACTCGGCAGGAGTCTCCTGACTGACGTGGAGATAATGCTGATGGCAATCATGCTTCCAATCCTCGTAGATTGTTTGCGTCGTCGCATCAATAAAGTTTCACATCTCCACATCGGTCGCCGGGATGTCATAGTTCGTCTAGCACAAAAATTTTAAATGTGTTAATTAAAATTTATAATTACATAAACCGTAAAGTAACAAACTAAGCTAAACGCAGTAAGTATACCTCAATACCGGTATTGACGACGTCCCGTTGCACATCGCTAAGTGACAAAAAGGTAGGCGCAAACATTGAAACTTTGTTGCGTATGATACTACCAATGTCTCGGGACATCAGACTTCTAAACTCTCTCGTCGTAGGCCCCCGATGGCTCTTAGAGTATTCCACATTTAGTTGCTTATTGTTGTTCATCCGGACAAGGTACTCAGTCTTTGTCCCGACAACGACCCCGCGTTGCGCCATCGTCGCGTTTCCTATTGCCATGTTCACCATGTCTGGGAGTTTGATCTTCTTACATCGGATGCTGAGGGCGAGAGGGCGCTCTGAAGCAGTAGTGGCGTCGCTGTTTTCCACTAATGGAATGGTGTCCTCAAGCATTGGGGCAGGCGTGAAACCCCCTAAACCCTCCGAATGATGTCCCGACGGGGTCCCAGATTGTCCCGTGGGGCAGCACGACACGGAAGGACCCGCTCCGCTCAATGCTTGCCCCGCCGCCTCCGCCGCTTCACGACGCTGGAGCGCCGCTTTACTCTTTTTGTGACTTGTACTTCCGGGAGCCATTCTGTTAAAACATTAAAAAAATGTTCATGTAATACAGAAATGTACATATACCGAAAACAAAGCAACGTATTCCAAATGCATGCTTGCTTGTTTGTGCTTATATTCCCCCTCATTTTCATTTTCATGTGCCACATATTCTTTGCCCAAAGACACATAAATTAAACAAGCTATATTTTAGATATACTTCTATATCAATCTACATATATACATATATATCAATGCTTGGTGTGCAGTCCAGTTCTCAATATCAATTTCTTCGAGATAGAAGTTGTAATTCGAAACTGCTTACTGTTGGAAACGGGAAACTAGTGGTCAAAATGGGAGCTGGGTTGCATGGAAATCAAGAGAAAATATTAGATGGTTTATTTAGGCAGTCCAAAAAAGCTAAAGTGGCCGAAGTGCACGTTTTGAATGATCATCCACCTCCTCCTGGTAAGCCTTTGGGCTCAAAAATCTCTTCTGGACTTGATGGTGATATGTACCAAGTAATAACTGTAAATCACTGCAAAAATAATGTTTACTTGGTCTGTCTAATGAAAATGAGAGTATACATAATTTTAATGTTTTAGATATACATATATGTTCAACAACATACATCATGACTCATATCAAGCTATCAACATAGTACAAGTCAACTGAACAGTAGTTTCGTGCTGCAATTTACTCACGGTGGCCACTCTACTTATTAAGTAAACAATCAAGAAGTCCTTGCTCTCTGAAGCACATGCCCATCACAGTTTAGCCAACTTATTAGCCTTAAATCCCACACTTTTGTTTCAATCCGCATAAAAACACATTGAAAAATGACCTTAAAGAAACATATTGTTGCAAACCGTGGAAAACAACTAAGCATTAAATCACCGTCTTCCTAGATCAAACTTCCTTGCCCATAATGTTCACAAAATCAAAGTTCAAATCATTCTTCTACGACTAAAGCAAATAATACTAAACTTCCAACGAGAAAACAAAAGCATAAAAGCCGATACTTATTACCATAATGCAAGAAATAAAGCATCAATGTTGAATAAGTATTAACCTAATTACAAATTCTAAGTTCCAAAATTACAAGGACCCAATTCTGCGCTAGTAATAATCGATCTTTTCATTTCTCAAACTAGCTCAACAATGAATCGAAACGATAATAAAAAACAGCTCAACTGAGTACACACAACACTTCCATTTCAATCGAACAAAAAAAAAGTGAGTGAAGAAGAAGATGTACCTTAGCAGTGTAGGTGATGCTCTCGAGCTGAGAGTTCCAGTTGTCCTCGCACTCGATCAAGCTGGCTCTGTAAAGCTCGCCGCTCTTTAGCTCCACCGTAATGATGTTACTGCCGCTCGGATTTTGGTCTCGAGTTTTGGACACTGAGGGAGATGATGAGATTCAGGGAGGGTTGGATTAGTGTTTAGGGGGAGGGAAATTAGTGTTGTTTAGGGGATTTGACGATGATGATGGGGGCGGAGGCGGAGGAGAAACTAAAAAGAGAGATAAAGTGAGGAAGAAAGAAAAACTGAACCTAGATCTGGAATTATAATCAAGACGAGGCGACGAAGATTGGTTTCTTCGTCGCCTGGACTGACTGAAGCGATGGAGAACTATTCTTGGTCGCCTCGAACATATGAAGCGACGAAGATTTATTATTGGTCACCTCGAACATATGAAGCGCCGAACTTTGATATCTTGGTCGCCTCATTTTGTGTTATTTTTACAAATTCAAAAAATAGAAATAATTTTTTCAAATACATAATGTATAATGTATTCTTTAAAGAAAATACGAATTTAGTTTTCAAATTCATAATAATATTAGTTTAGTCCTCGTCCTCGTCCTCGTCCTGGTCCTCATCCTTGTCCTCGTCCTAAGTTTTTAGTTTTCAAATTCATAATAATATTAGTTTAGTCCTCGTCCTCGTCCTCGTCCTCGTCCTCGTCCTAAGTTTTTTTCCTTAAGGGACACCTGAGAGATAAGTGAAAAATAAGTGTTATAAACCCTCAAAGAACCTTACAACAATTAATAGTTGGATGTACCCATGTTAAGAACCATCGAAGAAAACTCCTCCTCTGACGAAGATCATCAAAATCTTCACCATTTTTAGCCTTGAACCTTCTGAGATGTTTTTCTAGGTAAGGTTTGACTTCTTCTGTTTCCACCAAGACTTGCCAGTGAGCCTCAGCAGTCTCTGCCTCAGTCAACCTGAACTGGCAACGAGTCTCGATAATATCTGGTCTTACTAAGAGTGAAACACAGCTGATATTCCACTCTGGGGAAGTGTCGATATCTTCGTGGTCTTTCCGTCTGAGAAAAGACTTACAATACATCACCGACTCATGTACGAGGTACCGTTCAGCAATACTACTTTCCGGGTAACGTGTATTCCTCATGGACTTTTTATATTTTCCTAATTGCCTGCAAAAGCACATAGAGGGTTAGTACAATATTTTCCTAATTTCCTACATATTACATAACTAACATAATATTAGCAATGAAAAATATTTTACCTTTCAATTGGATACATCCATGTATAGTGTACTGGACCTGTAAGGAATATTTGTTCAGGCAGATGAACCATGAGATGAACGATAGATGTAAAAAAATGTGGAGGAAATATGAGCTCCACATTACAGAGATTCATCACTATCTCAGTTTCCATGTCACGCACAACCTCCTTCTTAAGCTCCCTACTACATAGTTGATGAAACCAATTTGAAAGTGCTATCAATGGCTTCACAACGTTTTCTGGCAGGAACCCTCTGATAACCACTGGAAGAAGACGTTGAAGCAATACATGGCAATCATGCGTCTTCAATCCATAAAACTGTGACGGGGAACTCACTTTCACCTTACTTCTCAAACTACCTGCATAACCAAGAGGATACTTAACATCCCTAAACCACTGGAACACATCTTCTAGAGCATCCTTTTTAACTAAAAATGGTGCATGAGGAACCTTCGCCCTCCCCTCTTCACCCTCTCTTTGCCACTGGTGTTTTCGCACATTCATCTTCTTCAAAGCAGCGCGAGCTTTTGGACCATCCTTAAACTTCTTATGAATCGCAAAAATGGTTCCAAAGATGTTGTCACACACATTTTTTCAATGTGCATGACATCTAAGCAATGTCTGATCTTCAATGATGACCAATAAGGCAGCTTCCAAAATATGCTTTCGTGAGTCCAACACTGTCTGTTATTCAGATTGTACGGCACCTTCAAGTCGTCATGTTGGCTAAGAATAGGCTAAACATGTGACCTAACGTCCTCCAAAATTTCATCTCCACTCTTCTGATAGGGTCTTCAGCGAAACTCCACCTTCCCGTTAAATGCCTTAATCAATCGCCAAGGGTAGTCTTGGTGGGGCTATTTTCGATGACCTTCATAAAATATCCTCCCACATATATGCTCTGAAGTTAGCTCATCTAGACAAATTGGATATGCCTTGTACCCTTTCACCGTTGACCCCGCAAGCATCCCTAAACCAGGAAAGTCGCGGATAGTCCACATCACCGCTGCCTTCATCAAGAATACCTCATTGTCTACTCGATCAAAAGTATGGACTCCAACGACCCATAAATGTATTAGCTCCTCCATCATTGGCTCAATGAGTACACTAAGGCACTTTCCGGGAGATTTAGGGCCTGGAATCAACACTGATAACATGTTATATTCCTTCTTCATGCACATCGACGGTGGTAGATTGTACGACATCACAACAATGGACCATATACTATGCAAATTTCCCATTGTTCCGAATGGATTGAAACCGTCTGTTGCAACTCCAAGGCGCACATTCCTGCAGTTCCGTGCGAAACCTGAAAAAGTTCTGTCTAAATGTTGAAATGCTTCTCCATCAGTTGGGTGGCTGAGGCTACCAGCCACGCATATCCGCTCCCCCAGCCATCGCATATGCTTGGCAGTGTGTGGGGACATAAACAAACGCTTCAACCTTGGTGTTAGAGGGAAGTTACGAATCATTTTTTTGGGAATGTCATTCGTATATGGCCTATATCTTTCAGAATTACACACTGGACAAATCCTCTCATTTACAAGCGCCCCCCTGAACAACACACAGTTAAACTCACACGCATCAATTCTTTCGTAACCGAGTGAAAGATCACTCAAGATTTTTTTAATTCTCAAGTATGAACAGGGGAATGTGTGCCCTTTAGGAAGAAGTTTATTAATGTAAATACATAAAGAGTCAACACTTGTGTCCGACCATCCATTTTAATTTTTCATTTCCATTCCATCTAATCTGGCACTCAAAACAGTTTCCTCACTGCTTTCATATAATGGAGTCTGTGACTCCTTCAATAATCTATCGTACTTTTCATAATCATCGTCTACCATGTCATTGAAGTTCATGCCAGAATTATCTTCCACAAATTGTTGGGGTGCATCTGCATGGTATCCAGGATAATACGGATATGCATCATGTAGAATCTCCATCTGCGGGTTCACTGAAGGACCGGCACCGCTAGAGGGACCGACTCTGTCTTGAAGCCACTGTCTTTATTGACTGAGCATTGCCGGTTCACTAGAAACTTCCCCGTGAAGGTGCCAGACAGTATAATCCAGACTCAAACTACTGTGTGACAAGTAATGATACATGTCATCCATAGTAACCTTGAACGGACCGTTCTTACAACGTTTGCACGAGCAGAAATGATAATCGGCTCCGTTACTATGTCGGCGGGCAAAATTCATAAACTCGAATATGCATGTGATGTACATTGGATCAGCATGAGGATATGTCATCCAAGTTTTGTCTGGGTGTCCTTCTATGTTTCCTGTCAACATAAACAATCAATATGAACAAAGTTACCATGTCACAGTTACGATTCAACCAAAACCCCACACTTCTTCGGCTTATGCCTCCGGGTTGGGTCCTATCCCCTTCAGGGGAACACGACATTTGTCAACCCTCTTGCACCCATGCGTTTTAGCTCCAGTTTAGAGAAATTTCGGCAGCATCTCCCTACAGTTTCCCGAGTGCACACATATATATCTAAACAACCTAATTTGCACTCGGGGAACATTGAAAGGAGACACTGTCGAAACCATATCCCAAAACTGAAACTGAAACCACATGAATAGCAAAATGATCAACAAAGTCATGTTCACCTAAAGTGTCCAAAAATGGGACAATTCGAGAATCAACAACTCAACTCGATCAACTAGATGAGTTGTTGATTCTCAAACGGGAGTTCTAAGTTGATAAATACCACAATTATATTTAACCATACACTCAATTTCATGATTAACCCTAATAACACTACTAATTGAGACCAATACACCTAATCTACACTAATCATAAAAAATTTCACTAAATTTAACCAAAGTTCAAACATTATTCATGAACCCATAACATGATTTTCACAATTCAATGATTCAAACACTAAAACTACAACATAAGACCAAATTCAATTCAACTTCAAAAATTTCACATAAACTTCATTTTCACTTCTAAATTAACATGTATTATGGTCATAAAGAGGGATAAAGAGATACAAATCAAACTAACCTTACTTAAGAATCAAATGAATGGCAAGAACAACCTTCTTTCTCAATTTCTTCAAATTTCTCCCAAAATCGCACAAGAACAGCTCCAGAACGCGAATGAACTATTTTCCCAAAATTTCAACTTTATGAAGGGTTTGGAATATCTTTGTCGCTTGGAATGTAAAAAAGTGGTCGCCTCATGGTATTGAAGCGACCAAGATCAATCTTCGTCGCCTCAGTGAGTTAAAGCGACGTAAGTAATTTCTGAGGCTACCATTCCATTCTTCGTCGCTTCATTTAGATTGGGATAACGAAGAAACTTAACTTCGTCGCTCCAAATCTCTCCTCCAGTAGTACTACATATCGTAGCTGATTCATAAGTGCATGTATGTTTGAAAAATTAAATTGAATCTTGCATGCCACTAAGTGTTCATGCTAGCAACCTTTATGAACAAAGCTTTAAAATATGTGATGGTCACATCGGGCTTAAGTTTCTCCTAACGTATGTGATTCTTTAGTTGATGGCTAGTTAGTACTATGTTTCTCATGCACGTATAGAGAAACTCAAGCCCGAAGTAACTACATATGTAAAGAGAAACTTAAGTCCGATTGCATGTAAAGTGCGAAATCGATCAATCTTGTACTAGATTTTGATTTAGAGTACTACGTACTAGACTTTCTCCTTACGTATGTAGTTCTAAATCAAAATATAGTATAAGATCAATTTCGCATTTTATGTTAAGATCGACATACATGTATAAATACAAACTAATATATTGTGCGCGCCCATGCATAGAGGATATCTACCTAAAAAAATTATTTATAATTAATTGAACAAAATTACAACTTTTTGAACAAAAATTTATTATATTTAGAACAAAATTACGACCACTTTTTGTATCATTTACAAACCATTGAATTAAATTACAACATTGACTACAATTTGTTCTCAACTTTGTAAAAATGTGTTCGTTTGTGTATTTATAAAAAAATGAACCAAAATACACAAAAATAGTCTCATTTACAACAATAGTAACAAAATTATAAAATTAAGTTTAGGTAGATGCACTCCATGCCACCCTAGAAATTCCCTACATTATAATCAAGTAGCTCATATCTTCGATTAGGGATTCAGGAAGAAATTGCAAGTTCATCACATAAACCATGCATATATATACTTACGAAAGCGAAAAGTTTGAAATCCAAAATTTTGTATTCTTGCAAAAAATAGAGAACTTGCTACTATCTATAATCTAACAAAACATCTCTGTGTTTTTATGACACACTGGTACCAGCCTAGCCCACATATAGTAGTCAATAGTCAACCTTTTTCACTGGTTAACACTCACCCTCAAGCTCAGTTGGGGATCCAACCTGAGATTTAAACCATTTTTAGGCCAAAGACATGTAATACTCTGACCTTTTTATATATAATCGTTAATATTTATGAATAATCAGAGTTCAAATTAGTAGCCGCAGTAAATAATATTTACCATCGATAAATATTGAGAGTCTCGGGTTTACTTTTTATAGAATTGACAAAGTTGGTTGACTTCGGGTGGAAGTCGTAGAATTTGTCGAGATGAGTTCGTAGACGCGAGAAATGTCAAAAACAGAGTTACGACGAGAAATTTACTATTAATGAAAGTTTTTCGTAAATAGTCAAGTATAAATAGGAATTTCCCATTTTGGAAAGTCAGTATTGAGTCTGGTAGATTGACTTTGGGTCAACTCTCCTCACATGGAGAGAGAGAGATAGATAGATAGATAGAGAGAGAGAGAGAGAGAGAGAGAGAGAGAGAGAGAGAGACGGTGCATGATTGGTGCATAAATATGCACCTTTATATTACTTATTAATGCTCATATACTTATTCTTTTGTTAGTTATTCAGCAATATTAGTTTTACTTTATTGTTTTATAGATGTTTTGAGACAATAAAGAAGAAAGGAAGTAGAAAATGGAGTTTAAAGCTTAATTTGGGACATCTGCATGTGCATGTTAGTCAACTTTGACAGAGTACTGAGAGCAGCTCAGGATGATCTAGAAAATAATTACTATATGCATGGAAAGCCCCGGGTGGCTAGTTTTCATGGCTTCTTCCAGAACGTAATTATCATGTGTCTAGAGGTAGTTATGGTCATTTTAGTCCACTGATTTCATTCTGCTCGAAAATCTGACTTCAATGAGAAAGTTGTGTTTGGAATCCCAAATCACACCTAAAAGCCCAAGGACAAATTTGTGTCTTACAATCCAGTTTAATATTGATGTGACTTATAGAGAAGAAGTCAATAGCTAAAAGAGTTAAAAGGTTGACTTGTCAAGGAGAGAGAGACCAAAACGTAAGTGGACAAAGACTAGCCCAGTTTAGCAAATATAAAGATTCTTTTAAGGGATTTTGGGGGGCTAGTCTAGTCGACATAGAAGAGCACAGAGAGATGGGAAAGAGATGCATGCCACAAGCCAAGTTCTTCTTCATCTTATTTGTATCACCTTCTCTGGATTGCTTTGATTCAATTTTCAATTTCATAGTAGCTAAACTCTCTTGTTAGGGGCTGCTCGAAGCCCTAGATATGTTTCAACTTTGATCCCTTTGTGATTTATATAACTTTGGATGAGAATTTTTTCACTATTTTATCGCTGATAATTTCTATCATATGTTTCTTTGAGTGCACGCTTAGATGCATGTGTTAGCGTTTATGGTCTTGAATATGTATGTGAGTGTTAACATCGGTATGTATTCTGGAGAGGCAAAGCAACAATATTTGTTGTGCGAAGATTATCCTAGGTCATGTAAAAATACTTACCAATAGCTTTTGAAGCCTTATTGTTTCTCAAATATTCTACAGATATTAAAGACTTTAATTGGTTAGTTTTAGATTACCATCATAAGATTACTAATTGGGGATCAAGTGGAGGCGGTTTACCAACCCTGAAACATGCCAAGTAAGATAGTGTAATACAGTTAGTGTCCTAGCAATTTTAGACTAATTGTGGGAACGTTCATCCATTGTTGTGTAAGTTTAGTTTGAGGTAGATTGGACTATTTAGGGTGGAGAGAAGTGACTAACGTTTTAATCTATTTGATTTCTTACAACTTTGATTTTCTGTTTTCATTTTGTAATGTGTGTTTCATAATTTATTTTCACAACTAAACTATCTTCAAATCATCTTTAAATTTATGTGGTATTCTGCAACCTAGTCTTCTATGTTTATGTGTTTTTGTGTCAATTTAGGTCGACTCTAAATATTTTATTAATTTAATTCTCTTCTATATGGTCAAGTCTCTCAGTTTTTTGACATTCGCATATGTTTGCGTCTAAAGTATTTAGTCTCATCTTTTTTCAGTGCCTAATGACCCCTACTTTTATTCTACTATATCGATAGAACTTGTGTAAAGAATAGGGTATTTTTGTGTGGTGTAAAACACTTATCAGTGCAGCGGTGCGACACTCGTCCAGCCACCTTCGACCTCGAAATTGGTCAAAATCGATTCATCTTAACTCCCTCTTCCATTTCCTCTCTTCAATTTTTGGTTTTGAGGGCTGTTGAAGAAGATTCAAACCGATAAAGTTCTAGGGTTTCGGGTAAACACGCCGTCGTCGCTGATGAGGTTTCCCACAATGAGTTAGGTATGTTTCAAATGGGTTTTGTATTCTAGTTGTGTTGTTGTATGGGATTTTTGGTTTGTAGGTGATGTTGGACGGAATCGAAGAGAATTCCGTCGAACCTATATTCAGCCTCCGCCATGATTGGCGGTTGCCGATGGTTTTGGCCGTCGAGGATAAAGGGGTTTTGCTCCCCTCATCCTTTTGAGTTGATTGATGTATGCCTCGAACTCCAAAATAGCTCGACGACATTGCTAGGTCGTCAGAAAGATTTTCTGACCGAGGTGTTTCCTGGCCGATTCTGGCTAAATCAGCAGAAATTAGGTAATGGTCCTTTGAATCGAGAGAATATATTGGGCTCAATGAGAGATTTTCGTCAGTGTATAACTTTCCACCGGTGACAGTGGTCGCTATGGTAGTGCGTGGGCTGTATAAACCGCCGTGGCTAAAAAATTATTCCTAGAAACAGGTCAAGTTATATGTTATTAGGTTCGTATTGACGATACGAACATAGTCGTGAGGTTTAATCAACGTTTAGGCTTTGTCGACCCAGTGGGCAGGCGGTGGCGATGGATGTCTCTGCCTGTTGCGGCGAAGAAATTAAGTCTATCTTATATTGTCACGACTGTTTCATTGTAACAAGTTTGTTGGATATGTTGTACTTGATTACTCGAAGTTGGTTACAAATCGAGTAGTTCCTTGATTTACTTGATTAATTTTTTAATTTTACGATAGTTTGACTAGGGTTCGGGTTATTACAATTAGTATCAAAGCACGGTTCAACTCTTGGACTTTGCTTTCGTGTGTTTCGTGTTTTAGAGTTTAGTCGAGAAAGTATTATGAGTATATTATGAATGTTTTTTTTTATGATCCTCGCAATGACGATGTATGGTGGTCATGGACTTGAAGTGGTTACGCATTTCTAGTTGCCGGATCGTACCTGAGGTACCTGGTTCTTTACTTTACTTTGTATCGTATACATGTGTACCGTTAATCAATATTCATTTATCGATACATTTTGATATTTATTTATTGATACATCTTCGACATTATATTGTTATATTGTGCTGAAATAAACGTACATTACAACATTTAAAATTGAAACCGTTACAAAGTGCATGGTAACGGAATGACAACATCAGTTGTCAGACGAAATGAAAACGAGATGATATTACAACGATAAACAAAAATGAAACGAGTTGAAAAATGAGATCAAAAAGACTATTTGATTAAATTTATGATTATTTGTACAATTTGTGAAAATACACAAAATATTCATTTGCATATGGATGCAAATATTGATCAATTTGACTTGTTTAGAATCCAACGGGATTCATTGGAAATTACGAAATTGAAACTGTTATGAAATGATTACGATTATAAACGAGAATTACTATACGAGATACAAAAAAGATGATTGTATTATATATACGATTATATATGAGATATGAGATATATGGATAGGATGCCACCGACTGATGGGGCCACCAGGCTACGAATTGGTTTGAAATCTTGATTGGAGTTCGTTTATAGGCGATAGTTAAGTAGGGATTGTGCCTCCCTGAGGTGTAGGACCCAAAACTAATTCAAGTGTTGTCCTCGATTTCCTTAACTTAGGGGGTGTTCTCAATTTCCTTAACTCTAGAATATACATATACATATATATGATTACCACCTTTAGATGGGGTGTCCTCGATTTTCTTAATTCGAGGTGATATACGATATGAGATTTTATAAATCCATCTGCGGATGGGGTATTCTCGATTTTCTTAATTCAAGATATTATTATATTTGATGATATGAGACTGTATGATTACCATCGTGGATGGGGTGTTCTCGATTTTCTTAATTCGAGAGCATATTATATAAGACGATACGATTCAAAACATAAACCAATAACGTGAAACATGAAATGATTCATTATGCTACTATTTGAGATGTTTGATATGAACTCGAGAGATGAGCCTTATGATTTGTGATTTGGGCTCACGAGATGAGCATCGTGATTTGAGAGTTAAGATCACGAGATGAGCAATATGATATATAATATAATTTGAGCTCGCATTGCAACGTGATATTGTTCGCGCGGTGAACAAGACAATATAATGTAATATTCGCTCAAGTGATGAGCATATGAATACGTGATGATTAAACTTGAAATACGAGTATAATGATATAATATAAAATTATTTGATGAGTATGAGAATACGATATGATTTAAACTCGTCAAACGTGCACTAGTGTAATTATAATATTATGTGTTTATGCGGTAGTACGATGATTGAAAATTTGAAACAGTGATTATCAATTTTATCGAAACAATACAGAAATGAATCATTATATTATTCAATGATTTGATGATTATATTATCATCTTCATCACTGTTTATTATCGACGAGTTGGAATTTTCAGTGAGTTATCATTTGAGAATTCTATTTATTATTTTTGATATGTTATATGTTATATGATTTGAAATACTATTGATATGTTAGTGGAGAAATCTGGACGTGCATTGGTGACTCGCGGTATAGATTGGGATTTGTGATTACTGAAGTGTTTTTTTTTGGCATTTTGCAGCTTTTGGGTAGACTTTTTATAGGGGAGACTTTGCCCAATTTTTTCGTAGAATTATTATTCTATCTTTATTTTATAATTTTGAGGATAAAATTATTTAACAGGGGTAGATTCTAATACCTCCAAACTTTTTTATATAATCATTAATATTTATGAATAATCCGAGTTCAATTTAGTAGTCGCGGTAAATAATTTTTATCATCGGTAAATATTGAGAGGTCGCGGATTGACTTTTTATCGAATTGAAGAAGTTGGTTGAATTCGGATAGAAGTTGTAGAATATGTCAAAATGAGTTCGTAGACGTCAGAAATGTCAAAATGAGTTTGTCGTAAATAACTTTATGTAATCACGTCACTGTCGCCTGCTTTTTCAGCCGAGGTGTTTTGTGGCCGATTCTGGCTAAATCAGCCAAAATTGGGTGATGGTCTTTTGAGAGAATATGTTAGGCTCGACGAGAACCTTACACTGGTGTGTCATTTTTCACTGCTACAGGTGGTCACGATGGTGAAGCATGGCCGGAAATTTTATTTCTAAAATCGGATCGAGTTATATGTCGCTAGGTTCTTATCGACGATATGAATATAGTCATGAGGTTTAATCAACATTTAGGCTTTGTTGATCCAGTGGGTGGGCGACGACGACGACTGTCTCCGCTAGTGGTGGTGCGACCAACACATGAATTAAGTCTGTCTTATATCGTTAAGGTCGCTTCATCGTAAAAGGTTTGTTAGATATATTTTTTTTCGACTAGATTAGTCAATGATTATTGTGAATCGAGTACTTCCTCAATTTACTTGATTGATTTTTAAATTTTATGATTGTTTGGCTAGGGTCAGGTCGTTACAAGACATATCTTGATAGCAAGAAGAAGGGACAATGAAGAGCTCTGCTGAGTCTAAAAGAACATATGGCATAAACATATCTTGAAACCAGGAACAAAACTAAACTTACAACCATCAATGTGACAACACTTAGTAATGCATATTTAGCAAAACTAATCCTTATACATTTCTCTTCCCTTGTTCTTTTTCTCAGAACACTATTCTCATCATCAACTATGCCATATATATTTGTAATGCCACTTTCTATACCTCCATCAATTATAATATCATTATCAACTTTGAACTCAACATCTATATTTTGCAAAACATTTGCAACTCCATCACTTTTAACATTGTAACCTGTAGAGAAACAACCAAAGGTCAAAGTAGTTTCCCTAGAGGCACTGATTAGAATGCTTAGGTTGATGTTAATAGCCAGATCAATGAGAAGACCAAATGAATCCTCTTGAAAAGATGTTGTGGCCATAATAGAAATCTTCTTTGTCTCTTCATGAGTAGGGATGGCAAGTAGACAGATAATACATTCCAATGTGGCAAGAGTTGTAAGAATGCCATCAATGTTCCAACCAACAGAACTAATGAGATCCCAACACAACACAAGGTGAGGTATACCAGCTTCTCCTTAATTACTACAATTATGCAAGTAATGTGATACTTTATTCCTTTCACTTCTAAAGCATCATTCTATATCCAACATGTAATAAGGACATGAATTCTTCAAATTTTGGTTTACACCAACCACTCCTTCCCTTCTAGCACCCAAAGATAAAGTTAAGATCGCAGCATCATTTTCTCCTAATCAACGTTCTGAACTCCAAGATCACTACAATCATCATTCTCAACATTTACGATTCCACTACTATCAATGAGCACATCATCCCAAACTACTCTCACATCACTATTTACACCAAGATTGACACCCAAATATTTTAGATCACTATCTACACCACCACCACCTTAATAGGCATACTCAACAATGAATCGAACCTCATGTGGTGAGTGATCACATCAATACCTCCATCATTCACATTATCACCTCCAGAATTATTAACACCACCTCCAGCAACTCCTAAATTTATCCCCCAAGTTTCATGCACTTTATTGCCTAATACCCCACCATTTTTACCATTCACAATACTACCGCCAGCTACATTATTCATGCATTTATTCTCCCCACCTTCTAATATGACTCTATCTACAACATTCACAACACCAACTACATTATCTACACCATTAACATCATTCTCATCAGCATCAATATTTTCACCATTTTACACTTCACTCCCACACCCCTCCCCCAATTCACTCTAATATCACAACGAAAACGAAAATCAACAACCACATTTTTCAGAACAGTTTCAACTTCAACTACACTAATATCACTACTCTCAACATTTTTAATTCCAAAAGTATCAACATCATGATTTTCACAATACACTACACCATTACACACATCATCTGTAACTTCTCCCCTATCATTGTTAGCACCAATATTGACATCATAAATCAAATCACCGGCTACAACACCATTACCATTCATCATATCATTCAAAACAATATTCCCAGTCTTAGCATTCTCTTGTTGATTCCCATCTCTATCATCATGATCAACATAGCCACCATCTTTGACTACATCTGCATCATTATTATCATATTAAATCATATATGCATAAATGGATATTACTTTGTTCCCTTCCCCAATTGATGCAGAGGGACCTACATCAATCTCTACATGTTCACTCACGTAACTTTGTTGAGAGACTGATTCATTTTCATCAGATTCAGCACCACTACCCCCCCCCCCCCCCGATGTAGGCACAAATCATCAAATAAATTTTGTTTGATAACCACTTCTTTCATACCAACTCCACTATCGACAATGCCACCATAAATACCAAATACCCCCCCCCCCTCCCCGCGATGTGGGCACAAATCATCAAATGAATTTTGCTTGATAACCACTTCTTTCATACCAACTCCACTATCGACAATGCCACCATACACACCAAATATATCACCACCACTATATATCACAATCGCTGCAGCATTAGAGAAATGTCTGTATGCAACATTAGTTCTATGGGGCAAGCCACAACGTTATGGTCCTTTTTGCGGAAAGTTTAACATTCATTAAGGATCTAGACCATCTTGATGCACTAGGATGACAACAATTACCAACCAAATGATCTCCTTTGTCATATATGTGAAACTTATTTAGTTGACAGTAGCTTCTGGCAATACGCCTTTCAGCGAAAAGTTGGGACCAAAGATCCTTCAAAGTTTCCCTTCCTTGCATATCCATTTTAATCACATGATATTCATCTGGCAACCCATTCAGAGTAACTATCACTATATCCTCATCAGGAAAGTGAACTCTAACATAGCCTAATATATCTCAAGCATGCTTAACATAGCGCAATTATTTATCAATGTTATCACTCCCTTTCTGGATTATAAGAATATCAGTTTGCAATTTCATAACATTGGCTCTGGACACACTACAGTTATTGTGATGACCCGACCCTACTTTCTATTGTAAAATCACTTAATACTTATTACAAACCAGTTCCCGAATTAAATTCTAGTAAGTTGAGTCGTAAATATCATTTATAACCTTGTCATGAAAATACAATCATCACGATGAAGGACACATTAAATTATTCTGTCGATCACACCACCACTGGCAGTGACAAGTGACCCCATGCGTCACCACCGTCCACCCACTGGGTTGACGTCATCTAAACATAAATTAAACCTCATAGATATACTCGCGACACTATTACGATTCCATTAACATATAACTTGACTAATTCCGGATACCTTTTTCCAGCCAGATGCGCCGCCACAGACGGCAATGCGTGCACCCACAAGCCACTATCGGTGGCAGAGATTGATACATCAATTTATTTCTCTCATCAAGCCTAATGTTTTCTCCCAAATGCCATATGCTCAATTCCAGTCCGTTTTGCCAGAATCTGGCTAGAAAGCAAATTGGTCGAAATCTCTCCGGCGACACAGCTCCGTCGTTATGCCACCTCTAGGCTCGAGGCATAGCCCAATCAAGCAAGGATAAGGAAGCCATCAAAACCCCCTTAACCTCGCCATCGATTATCATCGGCATCCATGGCTGCGTTGACGACACACTAACTCGAAAACTCAATCGAGAATCGATTCGATTCCACCAATCATGACTTGCAAATCACAATTCTCAAAACTCAAAACAATCCACACATCATAAGGATTTGATTTATACCTCGATCATCGCCGGAGATATCGTTGGCGATGGCGGCGATTACAAGATGAAACCTAGCTTTTCTCTCCTTTGATTCTCTCACATCAGCCACTAATTTTAGAAATCAAGGTCAACCAAAGGTAGAGTACAACGAGAAGCGTAGATCCCGATCAGAAATATTGTCGGAGGTGGCCGGACGGCATCCGACCGCCGACGAGAGCGTCGGCGTCCATTTTTGCCCTCAGACCCGAGTTGACCGTGTTGACTTGGGTCAATGACCAAAATGGTAAGTCCTTCTTCCACTTACGGAAATTCTATACTCGTATATTTCACGTATTTCAATTTACGTAAATTCTATCAAAATTTATGTTGACCATAACTTTCATTTCGTAACTCCGTTTACGACATTCCACACGTTGATAAACTCGTCTCGACGAATACTACGACTTCCGTCAACAAATTCAATCCATATAATCAACTTATAAAAAATTCAATGGAAGACTTTCTAACATTCACCATCGATAAATATTATTTACCGCGTTCTCTGAATCAAACTTGAATAAACACAAAAATATAATTAATTTTACGAAAAAAACTCGGGATATCAGAGTACCTCTCTTACAAACATAACCAAACATCCCTTGATGTCTGACAACTCATAATAAGGTCTATAATCTTCTCATCTATCGTTGCAAGTAAAAGCTACACTCAGTAAAGATTTATCAGTTTTCTTCCACTCAGTGTAAGTATCTATTAGCTCGTTGGTGGTACCTTCAATCTCAGTGACCACATAGCGTGGAGGTGAAGTAACAGTCACATCAAAGTAACCAAATAGGTCACTGCTATTCAAAACACACTAACGCTAAAAGCTCCATCTAAGGAAGTTAGAATCATCTAACTTCACAGTGATCAGACACAACATAGAATTGATATCGGTCACATTAATTATACCAATTTCAATTGATGAAGATAAGGCCACCATAGTTTAGACACTACAAATTCTTCACATATATTCAAAAAATGACTACACACTACCACTACAAAATCAACCATCAAGCACTTCACCAATACAACACAACTCACCACATTTATCTCCAAACTCATCACCAAACTTTTATAACAACACACCACCAATATTTAACTACTACAACAAGACACGTCACGACAAAACATCTTCATCAATCTATTCGAGTAAATATTTCTTGTGAATATATATCACTACATTTTTACTAAAATTTCAAGCAACAACAGTTTTACTTCAGTTTTGGACAACCGCATCAAATTCTCCTCAATTCTAAGCAACTACAACAAATTTTTCACCATTTTTTTTTCAAATTTTGAACTACTGCAATATGCATCAAGCAATAAACCACTGATATTGTATCTCAAGTAATAAGTAGAGCCATGAGATAAAAGTTTACCTAAAATTGAAGTCAAAGTTTGTGAAAGAGGTGATGTGAACGAACAAAGGCATCAAAGGAACTCCGATCAAACTTCAGCTTGCAGATTAAGGACCACTATGTAGACCCTTGCACTCGATCACAAGCTGAGCTCACTCTGAAACATGAAGATGAAACTCTAGAAACACAAGATAGATCATATAAGATTAATTTGACTTCAACGAGTCGATTTGATCCACTATAACCCTGTTATGTAGCCTCAGGTACTTAGCAAGAGATGAAACAATAACGAAAACTCAAAAATAAAAAAACCTAGGGTTTTTATTGCAATTCTAATTTGGTTTTAATTGCAAATCTGATGAAGAACACGACAGTGCGAAAGCATGAGCAGTAGGTCTCAGAAGATACTAAAGCTCTAATACCATAATAACCATGGCACTAGGCTTAAACGAAAAGAGATATTTACCAACAGAAACTAAAAAATGAATCAAGATAACAAATTTTACATAGCACTTTCTTCAATATGCATGCTTGCTTACAAAAAAGGGAGAACTTGCTATTATCTATAAGCTAATAAAATATCTCAATTTTTTAATTTATGACACGCTTGAAGAAATTATGGTATGGACGAACAATCTATCGAGAATAAAGAAAATCACTCTGTGTTTTCATTGAAATCTTGTATCAAATTGCCAGAATCTGTATTTCAATCTCTCTAATTCTCAATAACCCTCAAGCTTTTCTTTTCTCTCTATCTCTTCTATCTTTTCTATCTCACAATCGTTATCTTTCTAATCTATTTAAGAATGAACTACAGAGAAGCATATATACGGGAAGATATTTTGGTGCCTAACAATAAAACACAAGCTGTCTAATCTCAACCACGCACGTGGCACCTATATTTCTAACAAACTATGGCTTCAGATAGCAATATCAGCAATACTCCTTTATGATCTACACATTTTAGGCATATCAATTAATGTGTTATTCTCTACATTTTGACTATGTTAATTGCTTAGTACTATTAGTTTTGACATATATTTTTTTAATTGTAGATTTTTAACAAAAGAGACGGAGTAAAGGAGTCTACAACCATGAAAGATTTAGCAAGGATAGAGAAAGAGAAAATTGGCCAAAAGGAAACGTAAAGAAAATGAGAAGAAAAAGAAGTCTCAATTTGACTAGAAAAATGAAGATTCCAGAAGAACCTTGAAGGAAGAACAATGCAAGATGGGTCGAGATACTTTAGAAGACCATTCGACAAGCCCAAGATCAAGTCCAAGTCAGGCTAAATGTGGAGGAGTAAATATGGCAAGAAGATGATTCCTAAGTTGAGAGGAGAAGGAAATCTATCAAGAAAAGGAAAGCAGAATCTGCTTGTTCAAAGCAGCCAATTTCAACGGATGACTAAGAACAGTTCAAGAAGAGTTAGATGTCGATCGACCTATTGTTGGAAAACTCTTTGAGTCTTATTTACAACGAGTCAAAAATAATAATTTTTGGACATCTACAACTCCAAAAAAGCTCAATTCTTTGCAAGCTGCTAGGAAAACCTAGTTTAGAGAAGATAACCCATTTGTAATGTCTATATAAGCAAGGGCTCGACCCAAATTGTAATCATCTCTCATTATCCAAGTTTAGACAGCCAAAATCACTCCTCATCCTCTCCCAAAACACACTAGCACCACCATCCAAGAGCTACTCACCTCCACCGAATTCTCCATACTTGATCCCCTCTGGCTCTCAAGTATTAGCCTCTATCCAAATCTTTCAAGGTCATCCTAAGATTCATTCATTGAAAGGACCCAACCCCGATTTAGTTTCCTAAACCGGAATCAAACCCCTTCTGAAAACATGAACTTTCAAAAACCATAGAAATTTTGGCAGAGTTTCACTATATCGCGGAATTACCATTAACTTGCACCCGAAAACACACTTCATCCTATGCCACAAAAGCCAAACCGTGGGCACCAATCCCATCCGAATTTCTCAAAATCATAATATAATATAAAGCAAGAAGCAAAAACTGTAACATTACAGAAATCCGGGAAAATCATATGAAAATATAAACATTAGAGTATTCAGAGCGATCTCTAGTATATATATACATAAATACACAACAGTAGACTAAACAAGAAACCTACTGAGAAAGAAAGGTAGCTCGAACACTAAGTCTCCGACTGCGACGTGCGACACTAGAATCCGAATTGCAAACTGGGCACAGAAATCGAAAAGTCCAGGGGAAAGGCAAATAAAATCGCTAGAGTGAGTGGACGAAAATAAACATATGTCTTTCACCATTTACATAACATAAAAATAATGCGAGTTCTTAAAATAAATGGAGGTGTCGGGCGAATCTCTCAAGTCCGGCGGTGATAGACTAGGCGAATCTCTCAAGCCTAGTGGGCACATCAGGCGAATTTCTCAAGCCTGGAACTGGACTACCGGTGATCAGCCGAGTAGTCAATGCATTGATGCTAAGTAAATGTCATCACCAATAAAACATAAAACAATACCTCCAAAACAATAAATAATCTCAATACTGTACTGAAAATAAATACTAAAACCAAGAACTCGCTACGACAGTGTAAATAAATGTCCACTCAAAAATAAGCACAGCGCGCAAAAGCCCTAATCCCGAGATCCGGCGGAAGATCCCTCGCCAAGTGTACGATCTCGATCTCCTGAATAATCATAAATACCACTGTTCAAAATCATAACTCAAAACCCTGAACCACATCTTGAGAACCAACCATTCCCGAAAATATATAACTCAATATCGACGAAATCGTCAAAAATCCAAAAAAAACACACTATAAAACCTCGTCACAAATTCCGATGCTCAACTCAAAATCTAAACCTCACCACTGCGATCGGTGCGCGATTCCGAGCAAAACGACATAAAACTTGTCAAAAATCACCTCGGCCGAAAAACCGCCGCCAGAAAATTCTATCGGTCCAAAAAATTTTAACCTACACATGGATATGAAGATCTCGACATTTCCAACAACTTTCTAGTTCAAAGTTAAGCCCAATTTTGACCGGAAAATGTTCAAATCTCACCTTGAAGTCGAAAACCCTTGCCGGAATTCATGCACTCCGATCGGCCACCACCGGCCACGGAAAGGTGCAAGACCACTTCTAAAAGTTTCTTCTCCCCAAGGGCTACAAAACCCCTATAGGTTTGACCTCCATCTTGGCCTCCACCATCGCCGGCGATTTCACCGGAAAACTCACCGAAATTCCCGAACTTTGATAAGCCATAACTTCTTCATCCGGAAACCAAATTGAGTGAATAACCTATCAAAAGAAAGAGGAGCCCAAGCCCAACAACTTTTATGAAGGAACCACAGCTAAAAGACACTGGAATAAGGCACATCGAAGGCAAACAAAGCTCGGCCTGAAATGGTGAACAAGGGTGAGTCAATTCACCCGAGTTGACTCGGTCAACTCCCCAAAGTCCAAGTCTGACTTACCCAAAAAGTAAACCCACTATTTATACTTTCCATTTTTGGTAACTTCCGTATTTATATTATGACAAATTTTGATCGAACGTAACTTTTGCATCGTAACTCCGTTTTCAACGATTCTCGTGTCTACGAACTTATCTCGACAAATTCTTCAATTTCCATCTGAAGTCAACCAACTTTGACAAATCCGATAAAAAGTCAACGGCTCAATTCAACACAAGCTTATCTGATAAAAATGATCAACGGTCAGAAACGAATCGAAACCAATCGGATAAATACGACTAAATCCAACGGCCGAAAATATTCATAACTTATTACACGTAACTCGAAATAATCCTCCGGAAATTTTCACGAGCTCGAAATTAAATTCTCTACAACTTTCGTGAAGGATCTAAAATTAAATTCTTGCCCGATAATTTAGTCGTTAACACACCCACCATATCGACCAATTACGACAAAATCGCGACTATTCGTGAAACTCGCAAATCAAGCCGATAAACATACCATTTCCGGTTCGGGTTGTCACATTCATCAAAGAGTGGTTACTCTCCTTGATTTTAGGGCGATCCTGAAGAATCAAAAGTGTAACAATGACCTCTTTACTCCGTAGTTCTTATTTGGTTTTATTTTTGTGTTTTTGTATTGAATTTGGTGTGAATGTTGGTTTTATTAGTAATATGACTTTCAATAATATTCCATGTGTTCTTTATTTTAATTTTTGATGCATGTGTTTATGTGAACTTAATGCTTTCAGTCTAGGATTTTCGGTGTGTCCAATCTTAGAGTCAATGATTAGAGTATTAAGGCAATCCCGAGGACTTAAGAAAAATAATATTCATGTGCGTCTTATATTAAAACTTTAGAATTTTGTTGGTTATTGTTATGTGTTTAATTTGTAATTAGCCTAAGTAAAGAGATGAAATGATGACATGTAATAGTAATTAGGTTTATTTTTGTCATAACATGAATTAGAGTTTTTAGGGGTCTTTTGTGTATTACTTGTTTTTACTTCAAAAAATTATACATGTGAATATTACTTTAATTCTTGAAAATAGTTGTCAATATGTGCCATAAAATTCGTTGCTTTTATGTGAATATGTGTTTGTTATTTAATTTTTAATTTTTGTAAATATATTCGGTGTATGTATATATATATCTAATAATTGTTAAGCACGTTAAAGGAAAGTCTTTGATTTACATTGAGTATAGGTGCTTGGTTGAATAAGTTTCTCTCTTCTGGAATAGATGGTGCCTTTTTTTCTTGTTTATCTCCTTAACCACTCGTGATGTGTGGATTTCATCACCGCACACCATAACTTAAGTGAAGTTATGGATATGAGGTTGAGGGTGGAGTTTACAAAGGATTTTAGGGTGTGTGCTATCTCGAGATTCAGGCCGATCGTTGGATATGGTGTCTAGAGGGGATATGACAAGTTTTGGATCTATAAAAGAGAACATCAATATGGTACATACCATTTGCTCAGTTAGCCTCGGGGTGTTTCTCAAAATTAGTCATACCTCTCACGTTTTCTCTATCCCTATTGGCCATTTCTAAACGTTAAAAAAGCCAGATGACTAAGAACCAGTACACATTATTGTGTGGGTCGCACGTCCGAAGAGATTTACCTAAAGATCAAGCTATGTTCTTTCTTTAAACTTTTGGCGAACTCAACATGGACATGTTTCCGAAAGAGCTTGCTCAAAATTTTGAACTTGTAAAGGCCATAAATCACATTGCATTCTTAGCTTGCATAACTCCCCTGTAATTTTTTGATGCTCAGATTTCACTACTAGGTACCCTAACCTAATTAAGTGAAGTTAGGGACATGAGACCAAAGGAAGAGTCATTTATATTCATACTTTTCACGTGACTTGTGTGTTTTCTACAGGTTCTACCCTTTTTCTCTTATACATTAATACCTTGTTATCATTTAGGTTGATCTTGTTTGATGCATTTAGCTAAATTATCAATTAAGTAAATGTGTGATTCATGATAAATTGAAGTGTGACATTGAATGAAACATTCTCTAAGTTGTGTGAATTCCAACGTGTGAAACTCTTCTTGTATATATACTTATGCATCTCATTGCTTTATCACATTCATATGCATTGCATTTTATTATATACCATCTTGCATTCACGTTTAAGTGTGTTTCTGCATTTGGTGTGTTTAATTAATTAGTATAATTTTCGTGTACATTCTACACTTTTGTAATTCTTTTGTCTTCTGATGATACTAACACTTGATTTGTTGATGATTCAGGCAGCTTATGAATGACCGAGCCAGTACTGCGTCAACTTGAACTTAGATCTCAAACTGTGACTAGAAATCAACGAACTCAAGGGAATGTAGAACATGATCCGCCTGTTATTGAGCAAAGTCCACATGTATCGCCATCATCATCAGTACATATTTTAGATGCAAAATCAGATATGGCTAGTGTTGATGGCATAGAACTGCCCATTCCAGAGCAGACTTGCTCGAATTTGGGTAACTTTGGTCCAACATCCATTATTTATCCTCAACCAGCAGCAGGCCAAACCGCACCAGAATTGAAGAGTGGCGTTATACACTATCTTTCACGCTTCCATGGCTTATCTATTGAAGATGCGAACACACACTTGATGACATTTCTATTCGTATGTGACTCCATGTGCCCAACTGGTACTACAAATGATGCATTCAGACTTAGGGCCTTTTCATTCTCTCTGGAAGAGAAGGCAAAAAGTTGGTTGTTCAGTCTACCTACAGGATCAATCACTACGTGGGACAAATGTGTGAAGGAGCTTCTCACCAAGTAATTTTCAGCTTCAAAGATCACTAACTTGAGGAAGAAGATAACTGGTGTCCTACAAGATCATGATGAGTCTTTTTCAGCTTACTATGAAAGATTCAAGGGGTTATGTGAGCCTTGTCCATCACATGGAATATCATAAAGGAATCTATTAACATACTTCTATGAATGACTCAAACCTTTGAAAAGAGAGCTTCTAGATGCACCAGCTAGAGGATCATTCCTGAAGAAGCCTGCAAATGTAGGTCATGCCTTATTGAATCAGTGTGCTCTTAACATATAGCAGTATGAGGGTATGACGTTGCAGTAGAGCAGAAAAGTCCATGAAGTGTTTTCTTCAAGCACCAACGCAGAACTTGCCAAGCTCACTTCATTGATCACCAAGCTTTTGGGGACTAAGTTGCCACAACCAATGCCTCCTGGTACACCTGTTTGTGGAATATGCCAGCTTGATGGACATCATATTAATCAGTATCCTCAAAACGTACCAGCTCTAGTGGTAGAATAAGCCTACGCCTTAGGCGAATTTCAGCATAACCAAGGTGCCCCTCGGTTTAACAACTATGAAAACTACAATTAGGGGTTCAGAAACAATCATCCTGGCTTTCAGTGGAGGAACAATGATGGTTGCTTAAACCTTCTTGTGTCTCAACCCTTTCAACAATAGCAGTCGACTCAGCAAAGAGCTCTTCACGCCAATAATGGTCCAGTTCAGCGTATTCTCACCAATCCAAACTAAGACAAGATTTTGACCCAACTCTTTGCGTCAACACAAGTTTTGCTAAATGAACAGGCCCAACAGGAGAATGATATTGCTAAATCAAAGAAGCAGATGGGCCAAGTTGTTGAATTTATAGGACAAATTAAGGATGGATCTGGAAAACTACCAACTCAGACTATTTTGAATCCGAGAGGAGATTTCAGAGCAACAATTGTAGTGGCAACTCGAAGCGGAAAATAGTATAAGGAGTATCAATAGAAGAAGCCAACGCCATCACTACTTGGTGATGAAGACATTGAAGTTAATCCGGCCACAATGGAGGTCAAGAAAAGGAAGGTGACGCCACTTATAGTCACCTCAGCACCATCATCTTCACAAGTCGACCCAAAGACACAAGGCAAGAGCTCAATGCCTTCAAGTTTGACTCCTACCAATTCCCCGTTTGTTGCAGCATTATTTCCAAGTCGTTTAGTGAGCAAGAAACTGATGAAGAAAACTTGGAAATCTTCAAGAATGTGCAAGTAAATCTACCCCTCATTGAGTGGTTCGAGCAAGTGCCGAAATATGCTAAGTTTCTCAAAGAGTTGTGCACCACGAGTAGAAAAAAAAATAGAGAAGAAGACTGTGAAGATGAATGAGACTGTTTCAGCAGTCATTCAACGACGGCTATACCCAAAATTGAAGGATCCAGGGAGTTTCTCTGTTCCATGCGTGATTGGTGCTAGATCTTTCAGCAATGTGATGCTGGACTTAGGAGTTTCCATCAATGTGATGCCTTATTCATTGTATCAAGCTCTAGGCCTTCCTGCGATGAAGAAAGATGATGTTATCATCCAGTTAGTTGATCGTTCTAAGACTTATCCAAGAGAATATGAAGAAGATGTTCTTGTACAGATTAATTAACTTATATTCCCAACTGATTTCTATGTTGCGGACATTGAGAATAGTGACGTCAACACCACTCCCATGCTGCTAGGACGTCCTTTCATGCGGACTACAAGAACAAATATTGATGTGTTGGAAACGTTGCCAGTGATCATATCTGCAACGTTGGAGGTTGATCGGGAACAAAGACTTATGGAGGTTTTTAAGAAACACAAGACATCTATAGGTTGGATGATCGCTGGTATCAAAGGAATTAATCCGGCAACCTGTGTTTATCACATTCAAATAGAAGATGGTGCCAAGCCTAGTAGAGAGGATCAACGCAGGCTCTATCCTCATATGATGGAAATTGTTAAAAAGGAAGTAATCAAACTCTATGATTGCTACATGATTTACCCTATCTCAGACAGTTGATGGTCTCATGTTCAAGTCATTCCAAAGAAGTCTGGAATCGCAGTTGTGAAGAATGAAGACAACGACTTAGTGCCTCAGAGACCTATCACTGGACATCGAGTTTGCAAGAACTATAGGAAGTTAAACGGCACCACCAGAAAGGATCACTTTTCTATGCCATTCATTGATCAAATGCTTGAACGGTTGGCTAGCCATGCTTATTACTGCTTCCTTGATGGATATTCTGGATATAATCAGATTAGTATAGCCAAAGAAGACCAAGAGAAGACCACATTTACTTGTCCATTTGATACTTTTTCTTACAGAAGAATGCCCTTCGAATTATGCAACGCACAAGGCATCTTTCAGAGATGTATGTTGCCCATCTTTTTGAATTACATTGAGAAGATCATTGAGGTATTCATGGATGACTTCAGCGTCTTTGGAGATAGTTTTGACGCATGCTTGAGTAATTTGGAGTTGATTTTGCAATGATGCGTGGAAACTAAGTTAGTGCTGAATTGGGAGAAGTGTCACCTCATGGTAACACAAGGCATTATTCTAGGACACATTATATATGCTAGAGGGATCGAAGTTAACAAAGCTAAAGTGGATCTTTTTCGATATTTTCCATCTCCAACAAGTGTGAGGGAGGTTCGTTCTTTTTTTAGGCACACAGGATTCTACAGACGTTTCATCAAAGATTTTTCTTGCATTGCAAGACCTCTGTGTTGCCTACTACAGATGCAGACACCATTTTCCTTTGATTCTTAGTGTCAAGATGCCTTTAACAAGTTGAAAGATCTTTTGACATCAGCTCCCATTCTTTGTGCCCCAGATTGGTCCTTGCCTTTTGAGCTTATATGTGATGCTTCGGATTATGCAGTTGGAACTGTTTTGGGACAACGCAAGGATAAGAAGCCATACGCCATTTACTATGCCTCTATGACTCTAGATGAAGCTTAGATGAACTATATGACAACCGAGAAGGAGTTACTTGATGTGGTCTTTGCCTTAGACAAATTTTGATTCTATCTTCTTCAGACTAAGATAACTGCTTACACAAATCATACAGCATTGAAGTACTTAATGGCGAAGAAAGATGCAAAGCCTTAGTTTATTTGATGGGTTCTACTTCTCCAAGAGTTCAACATTGAAGTTTGTGACAAGAAATGAGTAGAGAACATTGTGGCAGATCATCTCTCACGAATTGTACATGACAAGGAGGAGCTCGTGGACATCAAGGATATTTTTCCAGATGAGCAGCATTTTAGGATTCAGACAAGTCCACAGGAAACTCCATGGTGCACAGACATTGTGAACTATCTTATGAAAAGGGAGTTTCCGGCCAAAATGCCTAAAGCAAAGCGTGATCACCTCAAGCATGTAGCTCAGCAATACATTATGCTAATGAATGTATGTTCTGGACAACGAGCATAGATCAATTCTTGAGTTTTGTCATAAAGAAGTATGTGGAGGTCATTTTGGTTTGATGAAGACTGCTTTGAAGGTGTTAGAATCAAGGTTATTCTGGCCAACGTTATTCAAGGATGTTGTTGAGTATTGTGCCACATGTGGTAGATGCCAACGCAGTGGTAACCTGGGACCTCGAGACCAAATGCCTATGACTTGCTCAACGTTGACATATTTGATGTTTGGCGGATCGACTTCATGGGACACTTTCCCACCTTCAACGGTTTCATCTATATCTTGCTTACAGTGGACTATGTCTCAAAATGGGTTAAAGCTAAGGCTACACGCACCAATGACTCAATAGATGTTGCAGATTTCCTTTGGTCAAATATCTTTTCCAGGTTTGGCATGCCTCATTTACTAATTAGTGATGGAGGGAGTCACTTTTGCAACAAGACAATGGATGCTCTAATGAAGAAGTATGGTGTCACTCAAAAAGTTTCAACGCCATATCATCCACAGACTAATGGCTTAGCTGAAGTTTCAACCAGTGAGATCAAGAAGATTTTGGAAAGAACTATGGCACCAAATTGCAAGGATTAAAGTCAATGTCTAGAAGATGCATTATGGGCCTACAAAATTTCTTACAAAATGCCTATCAGAATGTCACCTTACAAATTGGTTTATAGAAAAGCATGTCATCTTTCTGTAGAGCTAGAGCACAAAGCATATTGAGCAATGAAGAAGTTCAACATCTCCTATGATGAAGCTGGTCTACATCAAAAATTACAGTTTGATGAACTTGAAAAGATCTGGATCGGAATGAAGCTTATGAGAGTTCTTGGATCTACAAAGAAAAGACTAAGCCATTTCATGACAAGATGATCAAGAATAAGTCTTTTGAAGTTGGACAAAAAGTATTACTCTTCAATTCTTGACTTAAGCTATTTCTTGGAAAGCTTAGATCACGTTGGATGGGCCCTTTTATTATCATGCAAATTTTTCTTCATGGAGCCATTCAGATCAAAAGTCCAATGTCAAGGAGGGAATTCAAAGTGAATGGTCATCGCCTAAAGCCATATTTTGAGACATTTATGGAACACGACGTTGAGGCAATGCCCCTCAAAGATCTGACTATTCCCAGTACTTAGTGCATCATGTTTAGGTTGTAAGACGTTAAAAAATAAGCACTTGATAAGAGGCAACCCAATGGAGGATCGACAATAGATTTGCTTTCTTTTCCCTTTCTCTTATTAATTCGTTTGTTTGTGTGTTAATTAGTTAGTTCTTTTTCGTAAATCTATATCTCTATGCTTGATTCTTTGCTTTTACTTGAGTACATTGAGGACAATGTAGGATTTAAGTGTGGGGGAGTGGTTTACACTTTACTGAGTCATAAATCGTAAAAAAAAATGGGCGGACAAAAGATTCCGACGGATGTTGCCCTAAAAAAAACTATTTAACTTTCGTGGCTTTTATTACTTTAAATACTTTTGGAGTCTTTTGAGTCTATTTTTGAGTCTTAGGATGCCTTTAACTAGTCTATGATGATTTTGGATGTTTTGATTGCATTAATATGTAGTAGATATAGAAAGTAAAACTTGGTACAGAATTCGCATGCTATAATAAGTTTGAATCATATGAACCTTTATGACTTTTTTGAGCTATCTGTGTTTATTTCTTAAGTGGTTTTTCATCATAATTTTCGTAGCTTATAGGTTTTATATGCTTCATATGATATTGAATTCCTTGCCATAGTTTTTAATGAATTAAAGAATGCTAGAACTTTCTCATGTTGATTTTCAAAGCTTATAGTCAATGCATACTCTGATTTTGAATGTGTTAAAGGCACTTAGGATTTTACCACTATTTTGCCAAATAGCCATGCGTCCCTTATGTGCGCACAAGTTGTGACCTCCTTAGATAGCCTTTTGAGCCCATGTTAAAACTTTCTTTCATCACCATTTATACCTAAGCACTTAGCGTAGTATAGAATATCTTTACCTTTATTCCAGAGACTTGGTGAGAATTTTCAAAGTTAGCACATTGAAGATGACGTTTTGGTGGAGATTTTGAAGGAAGATAAGATGTGTGTATGGGGATAGACATGTCCAAAAAGTTTGATAAAAAAGTTAATTGCCAAAAAAAAATCGAGAGCAAGAAAAGAAAAGAAGAAGAAAAAAAACTTGTGAAGCTTTCTGGCAATGTGTTCTTAGTGAAAAAGCTTGGATTAATGTCCTCCATACTTGTGAATTTTGAAATTTGTTACGAATTGGGCATAATATATAGTGAAGAAATATGACATTTTTTCTATTCGCAAAGCTCAAAGGAAGTTTAGAATGAAGTTCAGACCCAACATGATGACATCTGGCCTTTGCTTTTAAAATTTGACACTGGTGGCGTTGGAGTAAGAGTATGCACGAATTTGATGAACTTATGGAGAATAGATCAAGTCTTTGGAACATTTTTAACCACCACTTATCCAAAAAATTTAATGTTTTAGCCTGAGCCTCATTACAACCCTTTAAAGTCCTTTATGATCCTTAAAATGAGTAGCATTTGATCTATGAAGTTAATCACATGAGTAAGCATATGGTTAGGTTCATTTGTGCAAGTAAGTAGTTTCATTCATGAGGTATTTCATTTATTCTTATATATATCTTGAGTGAAAATATTTTTCATGAGTGAAAAGATGATGAGTGCATCCATATGAGGTGATTTTAATTTGAACTTTTCTAACACATGCATAGTTTTTAAATCACCATTATTTTTATCTAAGTCTTACTTATTCATGCATGATAATGCCTCCATTAACTCTTGAATTCCTTGTGATTGTGATAATAATTGAAGATTTTTTGAGACATATCGGTTAAGGGCTTAGTAGTTACTTTAGTGTGTTTTTGAGTTTTCAATGTTGAGGACACCTTGTGGAAACGTTGGAGCAATTTTTCTTTTAAGCTTTTATTTCTTAGTTTAATGTTTTTTAAGGGACTAGCAAAATCTAAGTGTAGGGTAATTTTATCTACGCATTTTAGGCATATTAATTAATGTGTTATTCTCTACATTTTGACTATGTTAATTGCTTAGTACTATTAGTTTTGACTTATTTTGTTACTTTTAGTTTTTTAACAAAAGAGACGAAGTAAAGAAATCTACAAGCATGCAAGATTTAGCAAGGATGGAGAAGGACAAAATCAGCCAGAAGGAAACGTGAAGAAAATGAGAAGATATGAAAAAGAAGTCACAAATTGACTAGGAAAACATTTCTATGTTGACTAGGAAAATGAAGCTTCTAGAAGAACCTTGAAGAAAGAACAATGCAAGATGGGCCTAGATACTTTAGAAGACCATTTGACATGCCCCAGATCAAGTTCAAGTCAGGCCAAAACATGGAGGAGAAAATATGACAAGAAGAAGATTCACAAGTTGAAGAGGAGAAGGAAATATATCAAGAAAAGGAAAGTAGAATCTGCCTGTATAGAACAACCAACTTTAACGAATGACTGGGAATAACTCATCAGAAGTTAGACGGCGATCAAGATATAATTGGAAATCTCTTTGAGTCTTCTTTCCAACGAGTCAAAAATCATAATTTTTGGACGTCTACAACTCCAGAAAAGTTTCATTCTTTGCAAGCTACCAAGTTTACTCGGATAGAGTAGGAAAACCTAGTTTAGAGAAGAGAACCCATTTGTAATGCCTATATAAGCAAGAGCTCGACCCTAATTGTAATCATCTCTCATTCTCCAAGTTTAAACAGCCAAAATCACTCCTCATCCTCTCCCATAACACTTGAGCACTACCATCCAAGAGCTACCCACCTCCACCGAATTCTCCATACTTGATCCGCTCCAGCTCTCAAGTATTAGTCTCCATCCGAATATTTCAAGGCAATCATGGAATTCATTCATCAAAGAGTGGTTACTCTCCTTGCTTTTAGGGCAATCCCGAAGAATCAAAAGTGTAATAATGACCTCTTTACTCCATAATTCTTATTTGATTTTATTTTTGTGTTTTTGTATTGAATTTGGTGTGAACCTTAGTTTTATAAGTTATATAACTTTCAATAATCTTCCATGTGTTCTTTGTTTTAATTTCCGATGCATGCATGTGTTTATGTGAACTTAAAGCTTTGAGTCTAGGATCTTTGGTGTGCCCAATTTTAGAGTTAATGATTAGAGTATTAGGGCAATCCTGAGGACTTGGAAAAAATAGTATTCATGCACGTCTTAGATCAAAACTTTGGAATTTCGTTGTTATTTTTATGTGTTTAATTTGTAATTAGCCTAAGTAAAGAGATGAGATGATCACATGTAAATAGTAATTAGATTTATTTTTGTTATAACCTGAATTAGAGTTTTTAAGGGTCTTTTGTGTATTATTTGTCTATGAGTTTATGTATGTTAGAGTCCTAGGAATTTTGATTATGTCTATGACGTTTTAGGTATAATTAATAGGTTAGAAAATCCAATTCGATACCCCCCCCCCCTTTTTTACACAATAATTGTATGCACCATTCAATCCTTAATTAGAACGATATCCTACTTATCAATACTACATGTATCTACACAAAAATTATTTAAATTAAATGTGTTAAAGTAAGTATTAAATTTTTAATTTGATACTTAATATTAGCGTTATCACTCTACAGTTAGTACCGCTAGTCCACAGTAAGCTTGAGCTACGTACACTATCAAGTCACCAGTCCAGCCCACATAAAAAAGTCAATAGTCAACCCTTTTACTGGTTAACACTTATTACTGAAGATTTGATGATCAGCTTCTAAAAATGAATGAATTTGGAAGATATATTTGAGACATCGAAGTAGTATTTATCGACACAGATTATGGTCGATCATCAGAAGGATTTGGAAATGGACGAATAGTTCTTCTTAATTTGGTGATGTTAATATACATACGAATACTCCTTTCAAGAGATGATCAGAAGTAGTTACGTACGAATGATATCACACTAGTGTAAGCATTCAACTCGATCTTATAGTTAAACTTTATAAACCTCCGGCCAACAGATCGATCGACTAGCACATACGTACAAAAACTACAAATGATCGAGGAAATCTACATCGCTAATTAATTGTGATAATCTAACTCGTCCATGTCATCATATTTGAATTGCCACATCAAATTAATATCTCTACTTGATGTTAGCGCGAGAGACACCATAAAGAGATCGCAAGTTCTATTACGATATAGACATTTAGTTTGTGAGCATTAACTAGGTTTTTCTGTTTGTTTCTCATAGTTGGGGTTGGGAGACAACACTATTGTACAAGAAGGAATTCGAATTCAACACATGTGATCATGGAAAATCATTAGTGGTTAATCCAAGTTCTAACTTCTTACTCCTGATCAATTTGGATTACTTAAGAAGATCAATGTATAAGTAATTACTATCAAATGCCCCCATTGTTGAAGTGAAGGCTGTGTCATTTGCAGAAACTTCATCAACTGATTGCTTTTCATACTTTATTTATTAGCAAAGTGTATCTGAAATCTGACAACATTCACTGAATTACTGATTGTCTGGTAGTGAAAAAGACCATATCGTTGAAAGAGAATGTATATACATACAGCAACATCACCCAACATGCAAGCATTCACTTATTCAAATGCTGCATGCATGCACACCAGAACGGCAGATAGCAAGAATGGTCGTTGAGTTACGTGCGCATGCATATGCATTTTTTTCCCAAACGTATGCATGCTTTTGAAAATTAATCTACTTTTTATTGGCCACTTCTGTACATTTTATAATAAAAAAATAATATACATTCTATAAATAGAATTGTTCAATACAAATATCAACATGTTTAAATCAATAATAGTTTTAGACGTAAGTATCTTCCAAAATCTCTTGGAATCAATGGGATCTAACGATTGGAAACAAACTGGAACCAATTATTCGGAAAAAGATAAAGATATATATTTTTCTTTTATTTTTCAAAGGAAGTTTCTAGCTATAAATTAATTGTTGCGGTGCTAAAGTACGTTAGCTCTTAACAATTAAAAAGGAGGACAAGGTCTGAGAATTCTCTGTGCTCTAGTTAAAGAGCATCAGTCTAGCTTCTTTCTAATGTTCTCGTTCTTTTCTCAGTTAGAGAGTACGTATTTATTCCAATCTCTGCTGCTTCGTAATTTGGGAATAGATAGGCAGATATGGGAAGAGCTCCTTGTTGTTCAAAGGTTGGTTTGCACAGAGGTCCATGGAGTCCCAGAGAAGACACATTGCTCACCAAATATATTGAAGCTCATGGTGAAGGCCACTGGAGATCTATGCCCAAGAAAGCTGGTATATAACTATATATACACACACCATTCTCGCTCAATTTTGAACGTAATATTGTTGATTTTTTTTCCTTACAAAAAAATTTTAAGTTTGAAACTTTATAGTTGCTGATGATCGTGATGACCTACGTGCATATATATTTCTTGTTTGGTAAGTCGGGGACTTATCGGCTTTTTGTTCTTGTGTGTTGTGTGTGTGCGTGAAGGCCTCCTTAGGTGCGGAAAGAGTTGCAGGTTAAGATGGATGAACTATCTAAGGCCAGATATAAAGAGAGGTAACATAGCCGAAGACGAAGACGAACTCATTATCCGACTGCATTCACTTCTCGGCAACCGATGGTCTCTCATCGCTGGTCGACTTCCTGGTCGAACTGATAACGAGATCAAGAACTATTGGAACACACATCTGAGAAAAAGACTAGCAGGAGGAGGAACGGAGGAGCAACCAGCACCCAAAGAAACCAAGAGGAAGAAGAAGCAGAGCCACAAGGCCAAGGTCAAGAACAAAAACAAAAACAAAACTGAAAATGTCATAATGCCAGTAAAGCCAAAACCAACTAGGGTCACTTCCCTCATTAACCTGCCAAGAAATGACAGCTTTACCACGGCTAGCACTATTGTGTCTTCCAATCAGGATCAAGTTCTGGATCATCATGTGAATTATATTTCGTGGTTTGATTACAACAAAAGTGGGGTGGTCTTCTCTGTAGGTGATGGGACGTCGTTGTCGGATTTGGAGTGCGATCAGTCTCGAATAATTCGTAATGGTGCAGCAGGTAGTGATGATGATCACAGTTTGGAAGACATATACGAGGAATACCTGCAGGCTCTTTTTAAGACGACAGATCAAGATCAGACCTATATAAATGAGTTAGACTCGTTTGCCGAGTCACTGCTGATCTAAAATATACTAAGAATAAGAATGCAGGGCATGGAACTAAGGGTTCTCGATCTCTCGCGCTCAAGGATTTAGTGTTTGAAATTGAATCTTAGATCTTCACGTGCTTACCTTCTAGTTCTAGTCAACCTCTATGTCAAGTCCCCCTTCTGCTTGTGTAATAATTTGTACGTGAATATCTTTGGTAGTCGATCACATCAGGTTTATATATTAATCTACGTGGTAGAAATCATGATGATAGTAAACCAAATCTGATTGACTTTGTTGCTCAACTTCTAGTTTCATCAATAACACAATCACCATGCATGCATGGCCGAAGTATGAGAATATGAGATATATCGAGAAGTTCTCATGCAAATCGGATTCATAATGAACCAAAGTATAGCATGTAACAAGTTTCATGAGTCGTATTATATTAGTACATTAACTTATACATTTGTACTTACACAATCACTGATCGATGTTTTGTATATGCTAGATCTTGGTTCGATCATGACCCGACTATATATATATCCTTCTAATAATTTCTCTGGTTATGAAGTCCAAATTACTTTGTCATATGCATAATGGTACACTGAATTAATGTCTCCACGTACACATGCATAACGATACGATCTTATTAGCTCTTCGATCTGATCACTCGATGGGCTCGATCTTACTAATGAACAAAATTAGAAAATGATAATAATGAAACTCGTGTTCTAACAATAACTAGAGCTTTTCATTAGTCCATCTATATATCCCGTGTGGCAGTACGTGTCAACCCTAATTAATAATGAACATTAGGGCACCTTGTGAGGGGAGCATCGTGCATGTTTGATTCCTATTGTTAGTTTGTAATGTTTGATGGATATAACGTGCATGTAAATGTGGCTCATTTAGGTCATTTCGATACGTGCATGTAAATGTTTGATATATATAACGTGCATATAATACGCTGCATGTCTATTAGATCATTTAGGGTCCTAATACACTAAATGTATTGATGATTGCTATATATACACACACATACATAATATATGAACTGGAGAGCTGGAAGTTAAACGAGAATGTAAGTCTACAGCCTTAGGGGTACTGTGTTTGTTTTCATGACATACGTGCCCAGCATATGCTCTTATATATGCAGTGTACGTAACGTACGTACTCATTTGCATCTGTTCTTCAGAAAGATTTGAAAAAGGACTATTAGCTAATTGCACATTCTCTGCAAAATACACATAAAATGATAACGAGTTGTCGTTTATGACACCGCGACGACCTTCTATAAACAGACAAATATAATTCTGTAAAGAACATATATATAACATCATCTCCAGGATATTGGAAACCAACCAAACAATTTGGAAGGGAAGAAGATCGATGACCAATCATTAGATTCCCCAAGAAAAATATATCTTATTAGATTTGTTTCTCCACCTTCAGCTACCTTTTCATATATAAATTATATAAGGTAGGAATTACTATGCTTGTTCTCGAAGATACGACATTATGCATGAGCTAAATTTATCCCTATAAACTTGAAATTCCAATTGTCCAATCAATAAATATTTCACTACATTATACGTGCTCGATTCAATGGTGAAATTTATCAATTAAACTCTTTATTTTCTTGGATGATCGAGTTAGCGTATCAAACTTCTACGTACTAATCTCAATCGAACAAATTATATATGTAATCAGGTTAAAAATTATATATCTATCATATCACTCATATATATATATATACATACAATTTGTTCGTAAAAATAATTTGCTTGAACTACGTCGATCAGCTAATTAATGCTACGATCTATACATGATTGTTTTCTTGATTGCTTCCTCTAATTTGGTTCTTCATGAAACAATAGTCAAGTATAGTGTCTACAGTGACATGCGAAGTGCATGGTTAGGTTAGGTAAACTCGTGGCCAGCTTCTGTTCTCAAAATGGTAGCTAGATAATAAGAATATATGTTTGCCATGGCATAGTCAGCTCTAAACTTCCAACAGAGCTGGAAAAACTTCTAGGGCCAAAACGTACTGATTCAAATGAACGGTCTTGCCGAGCAGCCAGGGTCCCAGTTCGGTTGACACTGTTGGCTTAGCTAATAGTCAGGGGAATGTCTAAAGTATTTCATCTTAATTCGTGATTTCAAATTTGAGACCACTCATTCTATAGATTATTGGTTGAGATCAACTTTACAAAAAATGAATCAAAATAGAGATCATTTGATTATCTGATCTTGCAAAAAAAAGAAATGAACGGTTATGTTGAATTTTAGCATTACAATGACAACAGTTCATTTGTTTTGCAAAATCGGATACTTAAATGATCTTCATTTTCATTTATTTTTTGTAGAGTTAATTTTCAACCAATAATCTATAAAATAAATAATCTCAAATTTCAAATTTCAAATTTAAAATAATAAAAATGAAATTTTGGACCATAGGTCGAAATAACTTTGGATTCAAGTATTAGGGCACATGCATGTACCAGGGCCAGTTGGCCACCATTATTTCAGATCAGTGCTAAGCTAGCTAATTATTATATAAATTGGCCCCAGGCTCCTTGCACATCACAACGAACAGTTAATTTTTTCCCACCACGATCGTACGTACCCTCTGTGTTTTTCGATAGATCACCACCATGACGTTGACGTACAATAAGCTTGCAACTTTGTAAGTTTATAACACGTTTCTGATTGATATTTTTGGAGGTCTGAGTGCTTGTGGGTAGGTACCCGTACCTCGATCATGTGAGTTTCAGAGCCGACCATGACAATTTGGGGCCTAATGCGTCATTTTTTAGAGACTATCAGTGTTCTGAAATTTCGCTTAATATTTAATAAAATAACGAAGAATTTTTTTGAATTAATTACTATATTAAAATGAGTAGATTGTCAAATATAATTTATCAAAATGTATTTTTTTTTAAATAAAAAAATTGCTACATCGGAACCTAAAAGCACTTAAGTAAAATTTGTTGCCTATTGTGTATTTTAAGATGCAAATGTGACCGTTAAACTTGCATAATCTAATTTTTAATCAAATCTTTCTCAAATGAAAATATAGCCAAACCACTTACTCTATTGAATTTAACTGTGAACTTTCAGGTCTTAAATTTGTAATTTGTATTCGAAGTCACGATGACAAGCAAACCAGCGATTAGCAAACATATATATTTTCTAACAAAAATAGATATAACACTAAAATTAGATCTAACAAGATTATTGCATAACCAACGAATTGAAAGAAAAGACAATAAAAAAAAGAAACAAAAACTCTATTTCCTTAAAATAATAAACAAACCCATGCCAAAAGAAACATAAAATAATTAAAAAATATTAATTAATTAAAGGATAATTGTATTTGGGAAGTTGTGGCCTTGTGGAGTTTGGTGATTGGACTTTGTGGGGCTCTTAGTTCGGTTCACTTGCCGCCCCTGTGTTTTGCTCAAATTGCATTTTTTGTTTTTTATTTTTTATTTTATTTTATATAGAACTGAATTTAAGTGATTCGGGGATCCTTTAAATTTTGGCGTCCTAGACATGAGCCTTGTCCGTCTTAGTCCAAGCCCGGGCCTGGTGAGTTCCTCCGTTCTTTGTCTACAGACAAAATTATATACTGTAATCGGTTTAAGGCCAAGTATCACGTACTTATAAGCAATACGGCAAACGGCTTCAATGCGTATTCAGTATTCACTAGCTATATGATTTTCATCCAATTGAATCAAAAACGTGTGGCGTGCGCGCGTTAAAGTCTATAGACCATGCCACAAGCTTCGTACGTAGGGTGTGAATTGTTGAATTAAGCATAAAACAACTTCAAAAATCATATATATATATATAGAGGCAGTCTTAACTCTTAACCTTCGCGTGTTGCATGCCGAGTATTAACGATCGAGTACAACGTTTCTGTTAATTACTGGAGAGTTAAACGTGGCCGACTTTCATACTTCCGTACGTTGAGCTCGTTAATATCGCAAGGTACGTGCATGTTTAATTACTTGTTCTTGTTTCCGATGATCGTCGAGCTGCTTTGATCGAACACCGCATTCTATTTACACAGAATAGCCATGAATTGAAATCTAGGTGACAGATTATTCAGTGTATTGCGGAGACCACGGCAGAAGCAATTAATGCAACAACATACAAAAGAAAGAATTGTTAGCAGTTTATCATTCTTCATCGATCAATTACCTATCATTAAGTTGTAATTGTTGTTGTTTTGTCTATTTGTTCAGCTGGTTACAATTGTCTTTATGCAGCTGGACAGTATGCATATATATATTGTTGTGTAACTTTCTCTGAGATAACAACAATACAATCACATTTTTCTTGCTTTCTTTTTATTATCCTAACATGGTATCAGAGCCAGAGCCAGGTCGTGATCTTGTGACGTCATTAGCAGCCATAGCTGCCAAGCTTCATCCATAGCCATCACTGCTCAAGTCCACAGCCACCGCTGCTTCTCACAGACGTATCTTCTGATTGCTATTGAGAGTTGTTGTATGATAGGACAAACATTGAGTATTGTTGCAACAAAGTGTGTTGTTGGCTATATAACTTCAAAAGAAGTATGGACAAAGCTGAGAATGAAGTTTGCAACTCCAGATAAAAGAAACATTCTGCAACTCAAGAGCAATTTTCAGAAACTTAAAAAAGGGAATGATACAATTGAGGAGTATTTGGAGAAAATTAAAGATGTCAGAGATGCACTAGAAACTGTAGGAGTATTCATGGATGATGAAGATGTTGTAGTAACCATTTTGGGAGGATTGCCACCATCCTATACGTACTACAAGACTCAGATACAAACCAATTATGTCAGTTCTTCGTTGGATGAGTTAAAGTCCCTCTTGCAATCTGCTGAAGCAAACATGGCTGAAGCTGAGGCAATTAACAGCACTGAATCACCTCTCACTGCTATGATAGCCTCTAGAGTGTCATCAAATCATCTCTTTGCTCCTACTATGCCTCCTGGTTTTAGCTCCAGTTCAAGTTCTACCTCTGCTCAGCACTCACATACTTCTACTGATTTGAGCTCAACTGTAACTACATTGCTGGAGAATTCTCTTACTGGCTTCTTAGCTAATCACAATCAAGGTGGATTTGGAAACAATAATAGGAGATCAAATGGCTCAAACAATCAGAGGAGATACAACAATATTATCAGCAACTTCAGAAACAACAATACTGAAATGAATGACAACATTCAGATTCTTAGATGTGCAGTGAATTCCACATGTCAAATGTGTGGCAAAAAAAGTCACATTGCCAGGACATGTAGACTTCTTACTCAAGCTCTACAGAATGATTCATATTTTTTCAGCACTAATGGTTGCAGTCATTGTGGTCTTCACAATCATGTCATAGATACCTGTCACTTTCTACATGGCTTTCTTGGCTCTCAAAGGAATGACAACAGCACTTCTCATTCAGTATCTTCAACTCCCGATATCACTACTCAAGTGACACAAGCAATTCAGCAAGCACTAGCTGCATTATTTACTTCTTCAAATCCAATTCCCACTCCTCCAGCTGTTATGCTTGCTTCACATGAAGTTGCTACTTCTGGATCACCAACACCTCACTACTGGCTTGTTGATTCTGGTGCCACCAATCACATGACAAATGAAGTGAACTTGCTCTCTAACCTTGCACCCTACACCAGCAATGATTCTGTGCAAGTTGGGAATGGTGAACATTTATCAATCACTCACACTGGAAATTCTACTCTAGGACCTCTTTTACTTGATAAAGTCTTGTTAATACCTGAAATGGCAGCAAACTTACTTTCAGTTTATCAACTGTGCAAACAAAACAAATGCAGAGTTTGGTTTGATGAGTTTATGTGTTGTGTGCAAGACAAGGTGAGAGGGCATACTTTGTATCAAGGACTGTGTAAGCAAGGTTTGTATCCCATTCCATTTGACATCCCTGCAATGATCAACACAAGCAATTATGCATCTACTTCTACTTCAGCAAAACAGTCTATAGCTTCTGCTTTTTTGGGCAAGTGTGTCAAACATTCACTATGGCATAAGAGATTGAGGCCTGCTTCTGATGCAATTGTCAATGCTATGCTAAAGAAGAACAACATTATTAGTGCTTCTACAGATTCTAAAGTGTGTGAAGATTGTCTTTTAGGAAAGTTTCATAAATTGCCTTTTGAAACTTCTCATTCTAGGAGTGCTCTTCTCTTTGATCTTGTTCACTCAGATGTATGAGGACCCTCACCTCATATGTCTATAGATGGATATAGATACTTCGTTTTATTCATAGATGATTGTACAAGATACACATTGATCTTTCCATTGAAGAATAAAAATGAAGTGTTTGCATATTTTCAGTCTTTATTTGCATTTGTTCAAACTCAGTTTTCCACTACTATAAAATGCTTGAGATCAGATGGTGGAGGGGAATATACATGTTCTGTGTTCAAACAGTTTCTCAGCAGCAAAGACATACTTCATCAAATTTCTTGCCCCTATACACCTGAACAAAATGGCATCTCTGAGAGAAAGAATAGGCATCTGAGGGAAACTGATGTAACATTAATGTAGACTGCAACGATGCCTGCTTATTTTTGGTACCATGCTTGTGCTATGTTAGTCTACATCATTAATAGAATGTCAACTCAGGTTCTACAATTGCAGTCACCTTTTGAAAAATTATATCATCAAGTGCCTTCTGTAGATGTCATTAGAGTTTTTGGTTGTGCCTGTTACCCTCTTCTAGCTCCCATAAAGCATACTAACCTGCAACCTAAGACTATTAGATGTGTATTTGTTGGTTTTGCAGTAGGATACAAATGATATATATGCTATGAACCTGTGAGTAAGAAGTTTATCATTTCCAGACATGTCTTCTTAGATGAAACTATGTTCCATTATGCTATGTCCAGGTCTGCTACTCCAAAGCTTTCTCATCCAAGTATTTAGACTCAGACTTCATCACAACAATCAAAAGAAAATCAGATACAACCTTGCTTATCGTTTACACAGTCCCACACTCAAGTTCCTCACCTTATCACAACATATACATGTTCATCTCTTTTCCCTTAGAATTCTCATGTATCTAGTTCCAATGATAATATTGTTGCAGGGTTATTAGATACAGTTTCCTCTTCAACATCAGCTAGTCATGGTCCCTCTTCTGTTTCTCCATCCACTGCACATACACTTGAACAATTATGGTTACCAGCTTCACCTAATTCAACAGCCGGGCATAATACAGCCTTTGATCCAGCATCTCATACTCAGATTGAATTTCAAGAAGAGGAAGGGAATATTAATGTGCATGCACAACCAGGAAGTGGTATTTCTGTAGTATTGGAGTGCTCACCTTCTAGACCTACAACACAAATTTTAGATGTCAATATTTTGCATCCTCTTGCTAGTTTAACCAATGCAGATATGAATGATCATCCTATGCTTACTAGATCCAAGAGAGGCATATTCAAACCTCAGTGTTTTCTCTCCATTATGTCTTCAGCTGAGCTCAGTGATATTGAACCTAGTACTCATAAGACAGCTCTGAAGTGTCAAATATGGAGACAAGTAATGCAAGAGGAGTATGATGATTTGATACAGTAAAAGACCTGGAGTTTAGTTCATTTACCTCCTGGTAAGAATCTAGTCTGATCTCATGCAAATGGATTTTTAAAATCAAAAGAAACTCATATGGCAATATTGCAAGACACAAAGCAAGATTGGTAGCAAGAGGTTTCTCTCAGGAACATGAAGTAGACTATGATGAAACATTCTCTCCAGTGGTTAGACATACCACAGTGCGATTGATCTTGGCTCTTGCTACTTATAATGGTTGGATATTGCATCAGATGGATGCAAAAAATGCCTTTTTACATGGAATACTTTCAGAAGAGGTTTATATAGAGCAACAAGGTGGTTTTGAGCATGAAGGTCTAAGAACTCATGTCTGTAAACTTCATAAATCCCTCTATGGGCTCAGCAAGCTCCAAGAGCCTGAAATGAGAGGTTTACATCTTTTCTTCCCCCTCTTGGATTTCAGAGTTCTTATTCTGATCCCTCATTGTTTACAAAAATACCCAACAGTGTCACTGTCTATCTCTTGTTGTATGTGGATGATATTATCATCACAGGAGGGAGTGAACAACTTAATGCTAACATGAAGTGTGCTCTTCAAAGTGAATTTGATATGAAAGACCTTGGGAAACTGCATTATTTTCTTGGTCTTGAAATTTACTACTTTGACATTGGGTTGTTTGTGTGTCAAAAAAAATATGCTTCTGAATTGATTCACAAAGCAGGCCTAGACAATTGTCACTCTCAAGTCACTCTTTGTCAATCAGGACTCAAGCTGATTAAGGAAGGCAGTAACTCACTTAAGGATCATGAAGTCTCTTTGTTCAGGAGCATTGTTGGATGCCTACAGTATCTCACTTTCATAATGCCAGATATCACATTTAGTGTTAATTCTATGTGTCAATTTCTGCACTATCTTACAGATGATCACTTTGTTGCAGCAAAGCGAATACTTAGATATATGAAGGGCACTATAGATCATGGCATTCACTTCTATAAGAACACATTGCCTCTTACTTTACATGCATATTGTGATGCAGATTGGGTCAGAGATCCTAATGATAGGAAATCAACTACTGATTTTGTGATTCTACTCAATCAATCTCCAATTTCCTGGTGTTCAAAGAAACAAAATGCAGTGTCTAGGTCTTCTACAGAGACTGAGTATCGTAGCATGGCAGATACAACCTCAAAAGTTATGTGGCTTAGTCATTTACTCAAAGATCTTCATGTCAGTCTAGCTTTAACTCCTACACTCTACTGTGATAACATATCTGCATTGGCATTAGCTACTAATCCAGTACATCACTCCAAGCTCAAACACATTGAAGTTAATGTACACTTCACCAGAGATCAGGTTAAAGCTAGAATGATCATATTATAGTTTGTTACAACACATGAGCAGCTTGCTGATTTGTTTACAAAAGGCTTATGCAGCCCCTAGCATAATTACTTGAAGAACAACTTAATGATTACTACACACCATTAAGTTGAGGGAGGGTATTAACAGTAAACTGTCATTCTTCATCATTTATCTTTCATTAACTTGTAATTGTTGCTATTTTGTCTACTTGTCCAGCTGGTTACAACTATCTTTATGCAGCTGGACAGTATGCATATATATACTGCTGTGTAACTTTCTCTGAGATAACAGCAATACAATCACACTTTTCTTGCTTTCTTTCTATTATCCTAACAAGAATATCCTTCATTTGTGTCGTTTAATTAAGTTTGACATATTGTATTTATCTCGGCCTTCCTTTTTCCGATGAATTTTTAATTATCTTTTGAGCCTTGACGCGCTTCAATCAAGCAAAGCAACGTTTTTCTGATTATAAATTCTCCAACAACCTTCTCAAGGTGTTTCTCTTCCTTCGATTCTCTTCTATCTCTCGTCTCTACTTGATCATCTTATGGAGATAGGCTTGGGTGAATGAGAAAGAATAATTTTTTTCTTCTTGTTTTTGTGTTGGTGATGCTTGCTTACGTTATTCATCAACGAACGTGAAACTCTTTTTTTTTGTCTTTTCGTTGTGTTCCCGTTTAAGGCAGAAACGTGGAGTGAAACATTTTAATTTTCTACAGAGAGGAAAAAAATGGAATTAATCAAAAAAAAACATCCAATGAATTTAGTTTAGTGAAAGTATGTTAGACTCCAAATGGGACGAACAATGCACATGTACACCTGGTAATAGAAGGTCTCTGGTTCGAACCCCAACTTGTGAAAAATATTTCTTGGGTAAGAGCCATACCTATATTGCCCTCAACTCCGGAGTGGTAGCTACCTCACTCGGCCACCATTTTTGTAACAAACACAAAAAACAAAATATTGACATCATTTTTTACTGTGAACACTTGACGTTTTACTACCATAGTGATTTTTGACCAAAGGAATGAAATATCGATAATATCCTCGATATTTCTGAAATATTTTTGTTTTTTGAACTTCCCGATATTAATCCTACATATCAATATCTTTTGTCCGATATTTCCTGAAATATTCGATATAAGTTGAATGATATTTACTTTACTATGTATGTTCCTAGTTATAGTAGAATATGTAGAGAATAAGGGAGAGAATCATATTTAGTGATGTATTAGGATTTTTACCATGTGTAACTCCATGTACTCTCCTATATAAAGAAGCTTCTTATTATCAACGAAAGTTTACACACTGATTGCTTCCTCAATCTCTATACTTTACCTTATTTCATAAAACACGTTATCAACACGAGATTCTAGCTCTGTACGCAGATCTTAAGGAGGAAAACAAGAAGATGAAGATTGTTCTGTAATAATCTCAAGTAAGTTTTCTATGAACACAATTTGAATTTAAATTCAAATAACCTACTCTTTTGAGACTTTGAATTTTTTCATAGGGATTTTGGGATAACATCTCATCCCTCCTTTCTACACCACACATTTCATGAAGGTAGGAATTTGAAACAAAAAGAGTTTCTTAGAATAAAGAGAGTTCCTAGATGAACTAAGAGTGTTCATCGTGAAAAAAGAGAGTTCACAAAATCGATTGAACAAATAGTGTTCATAAAAGCATCGATTGAAACGAACAGAGAGAGTTCGTAAGATCACATACATCAAAGTAAAGGTCTAATCCAAATATTATATTGGTAAACAAATTAGTTGTCGAGGAAGTCTTTTGTGACTGTGAAACTAATATATCTTTTGTTTACTCATGGTATTTGATATGCAAAAGTGCATTGACGCTTTGCTCCGGATCTAAAAGAGAAGTGGAATAACATGTGGTTTTCCGACTTCAAGAAAATTGCATCAATCATAAGATGTTTAATTAAGCTTAGATCCATGCTCCAATTATGCAAAATATAGTCGATGAGCAAGATTTGATCGAGAAAATCCTCTACATATTTATAATTCAAGGTTAGATGGGAACTAAGAGAATTCACAATGCGAATTATGAAACGCACCAAAGAGCGGGGCACAAGGAGCGGAACCATTAAGTTAAGAAAATTTTAGTGAGATATTTTTTGGTCTCTACAATCGCCCACACAAGGAAGGATGCCGTAAGTTGGCGCATGAAGGTCATGATTGATGACCATGATAGAGAAAGCACCGACTATGGATGCCGTGGTGACCAAAAAATCTTGGGGCTGAGGTACCAATGCCAAAAGAGGCAAGGATAAGACGCATGATGTTTCTCGAATCAAACGAGTTATTTATTCTCAAGATGTTTGAAAAGATTGATTTCGAAAGTTTTGGGTCAATAGGTGTTGAATACTATTGATAGAAAAAAGTTGTGAGGAATCTATGGATTGCCAATATCATCATCGTTGCATTCAAACTACCCAATCCAAATCTACTTGATCCTAGAACACATCAAATTTATGAACTGTTTTCTGCGTACTATTGTACAAATTATTAGACCTAGCTACACATCTCGAAAAATTATGAAAATTTGTAAAAATGCTCACATACGTGTTTAGTTTTATTCTACAAAATTTTGTTGCATTCAGACACACTAATAATTTCGCATAACTTCAACAAGCCAGCATACTCAGATTCTGCGAATTTTAAGGATCAAATAAACAAAGAAACAGAAGATGAAGATAGAGCTAATGCGAATCTCAACATAGCACACATCAAAATTGGCAGACTTAATTGAAGAGATACTACGGATTTTGATTAGAGATTTATGTTTTCCATGTAAAAAAGCGTGTGTGCGTAAGTATTGTGTTTGACAATGTTGGTCAATTACTTTGGATTAGCAAACTTTGATGTATCATGTTGGCTTATTAATAAATGCACCATTGTATTGGCTTATTAATAACAGGTTTGTCTACGTTTTCTGTATCACATGAATATTTTGTGGTTTCTATAAATATATCGTGTACTATGACTAACCTTAGTAACTTGTGATGTCTAGAAAAAGAGATTTTTGATAAAAGTATTTGAACGAACATTATGTCCCACCTACATTGATCTCTCTTCGCCTGGTCATGAGTGAAAAGAGCTACCCAAACAATTATAGATAGTCTAGTAGACTAACAAATTCATTCATGTATCAAATGGGATAAGCTAAGAGTGCTAAAATCCCCGAAAATCATCACCAAATAGAAAACTGACTCTTTTCTGCAAAACAACCAGCTTTGACAATAAATTGGAAATTTTTCAGAAATGTTCAGTCTATAAGTGATATATGGATAAAAATATACGGATGTCTAGTTTTCAGAACTACCTCCAGATTGTCGATAGCTAATTTCTAGGAAGAGTTAAGCCCATTTTACTAGACTAAGGTCAAAAACAGAACATTACAAAATCTGCTCTGCAGATCAGTCCATTTCGACGATATACTGTGATTTTCTCAGAATTAATCAACATATGAATGGCATATGGTTGGACAGCTACAGATGTGTCTGTTTCAAAACTATATCCAGATATCCAGATATTCGATATCTATTTTTTAGAAAAACTTATGCTCGTTTTACTCAACAAATGTCAGAAGTGCAGATCACTTGGCTTTGACGTAAAGCTAGGATTTACTTAGAATGATCCAACATATGAGTAATATATGTTTGGAAAGCTACAGATGTCTAGTTTCCATAACTTCATCCAGATCGTCAATAGATATTTTCTAGACAAAGTTATGCCTGTTTAAGTACACGGAAGTCAGATAGACCCAAGAAAGGTCAAACCCGAGGAGGACCTTCGATAGATCAAAAGAACAACCTGAGGAAGCTCTTCGATGGATCGAAGGAGTACCTCGATGGATTGAGGGATCAACCCGAAGAGGCCTTTCGATGGATCGAAGGCATATCCCCAGAAAATCAAATTTTTGAGTTATTTTTTGGTTTTTCTCTCATGCAAGACTTGTTTCTTTGTAAGTATTTCCCCCGAGAACTTTGAATATCTCATTGAAGCGGGAATTACATATACTATGTTATGACATAGACAACTTATATCGACTTTGTGCCTTGTCAATTATGTTTCTATATGATGAGAATGGGCATAGGTCTTCTTATCATCTATGTCAATGATTTTCAAGTGAGAATGGACATGAGTTCATTTGCATTATCTCCAATGATTGCGGTATGAACCGAATATTAGAGAAAATTATGTGTCAGCCAGATAGGCTATGTAAGACAATTAAAAGAGAGTTGTATAATCAAATTATTTCATGAGAGATAACTTATAGGATTCAGACACATATAAGGTTTTGACACAACATACTGAGATATCCAGGTCGTGATATGATGGTCCAGATTTTGAGTAAGTCAATCGGACATCCCTTCTTTCGAGTCAAATGAAGCACGAACCAGAGTTGAATCATAAGAGAGTGGAGTTGGGCACCATTCAGTGGTGGCGCCTTCGTCCACAGCCAGCTAGTGACTGACACCTCTTCCCCCAATAAGAGAAAACTAGACGCAATGGATAGCGTGCTAATCTCCTATATATCATGCTTCCCGAGTCCATGGAGATTCCAAGCCTCAACCAAAATCCTCATTGGTTATTTTCAAAGGCTCATCACTCATTATTGCAAAGTCCACTCATTCGAGAGATTATGATTGAGACCATCTTATTCAAAGGACACATATGTTCTCACTAGTAGAATCTAAGGTGATTTTATGAAATGATTTAACCAACTAACAGACCACTATGATGTTTTTCTGGTGTGGTTATAAGGCAAACACGCTGGTCACGTGTCATGCTATCGTCCATTTTTAATGCTGCTCAAACTTCTAGCTCAGATCATATGACTACGTGCTCACTATCCAAATCATCCCATTTATAGTCGATTCGACTTAATAATGCTAGAGAGTTTACATCGAAGGGTTTCGATGACTTATTTTGCAATCATTGAGGTTTGGTATTAGTATCATACTCTCATGAACAAACCCAAAAGATCTCGCAGAAAACTATTGTGTAGCAATTACAATGGTAGTCTGTGCATTGGTGATGTGCACCATTATTTTCTGCTTAGGGTTATGCAATATTGCATGCAGCTATACTACATTGTCTATGATCCACCATTAATTACTCATTCTTGTTGTGCACGACTAGTGACTGTATGCGAAGATAATATCTCCCAGCTACGCATATATGTGCCAAAATTGCTTTGCCACAGCACATTATGATGGGTCAATCAAGATGGATGAATATATATGTTGAACATGAGTTTTAAACTATATTCCACTATGAGAACCTTGATATGCAATCTCTTTACCGCTAGTTTTGCGGATGTCACTTTGATGAGACAGTCTTCCCGTCATTAGGGGGAAATATGAGCAAGCATGTTCGAAAGGAACGACAGGAAGGGTTGTTTCCTCACTATGTCTCATTATGATCCTCAAACGATAGAACATAATATATTCTATGCCTGATGCATTTCTAGTATCATTAAAGTGACGAGATCATATATACTTGCTACAAAAATGCCTGTAAGGATTTATGTCCCTTTGAGAGGACATGATGCCACCAAAAAGGAGTTGGTTAAGGCACTGCCACCATGGAATGTGACATGGTGATGTCATAAAGTGGGATAGTGTCATCACAGGTCATGGGTTCTACCGGGGAGCTTAGCAGACCCAAAGGATTCGATATATACTCGTCCAAGGAAGGGAGCGAGTTTGGCACAATATGATCCATTAATCATTAATACTCAATTCCATCATATGGTTATCATTGAGGGGCTCCTTAATGTTAAAACCAATTACTCATAATATAGAGATCTCTACAAAGTACAAATTACAATAGTGTACATGAGAGGATGAAATTTTGAGACTTATCTAACATATCTACATTGAAACTCTGGAACGTAGTAGCAATTGGCCTACATGGAAAGAAGCGATCCAGATTGAATTATGTTCACTAACAAAGAGAAAGGTAATTGGGTTGGTGATGCCGACACACCCAAGTGTAGAGTCTATCAAAATAGGTCTTTGTTAGAAAGCATGATGAGAATAAAGAGATTATACTCGCATCGGCGCATGGCTTCTCACAACGCTCTAGAATCGACTACAATCAAATAAATTCTCTCATAATGGATGTCATTGCACTCCACTACCTTGTCAGTTTGATAGTTTTCAAAAAACTTGACATGCAACTTATAATCGTGGTCATGACGTATCTCGATGGGGATCTAGAATAAGAGATAGATATGAATGTCTCAGATGAACTTCATGTACTCAAAACAAGTGGCTCCAGATCACAGAGAGTGTTTTTTATGAGATTGAAACGCTCACCAAGTAACTACTTGATTGGGAAGGGATATGCCCATTCATGTTCATTTATATGACAAGTTCAAGATTTGCAAAGTGTTTGAAATCTGGATTAGAGATGATAGATCTTGGGAAGACACGGTGTTATCAAGAACTTGAACTCGAGCACAGTAATGATGTGATTTTCCATCAATCGGCTTATACTCTAAGATATGTTGCACTTTATGATAATAAAGTAAAGTCTATGAGTACTCTCATGGTCTGCTATAGTCTTGACCCTTAGAGAGATCTGTTTTCGTTCAAGGGATGATGACGAAGACGTCTTAGAGGCTAAAGTGCCTAATCTAAGTGCAATAGTGTACTTAGCATAATACACAAGACTTAGCTTCTTATTATTATTGAACTTTTGATAGCTAGATGTAACTATGTGCCCACGGAATGTCATTTGGAATAGTTTAAAGACAATCTTTCAGTATCAAAGAGAATGAAAGATATGGGCTTGATCTATCCCTACAGAGAGGTCACAAAGAGAGTGGCGATGGAAGTAAGGACAATACAAAGAGAGTAGTGTCGCTTTTCCCTCACCCCTACACCAACAATCGTTGTGATGTGTTGGCAAGTTTTGTTGAAGTTAGATATCTTTCTGATCCACACAAAAGTTGTTCCCAAGTTGGTTATGTCTTTACCATGGGTAACACCGCGATATCTTGAAGTCTAGCGAGCAGACTCTTGTCGCTACATCTTTGAACCATGTTGAGATTATTGATCTAACATGATGTTGTTATGGAGTGCATATGGTTAAGATCCATAAGTGCACATATCGAAGATCAAGTGGTTTTGAATCACCATTGATGAACCTACATGCATTATGAGGATAATGTTGTTTGCATCTAGGTGATGAAGCTAGATTACATGTAGAGCGACAACACCAAACATATATTGCACAAGTTATTCTATAGTCAGCAAACAATAACAATTCCTCTAGGTCATGGTTGACCAAGTTTGATTTGAAGATAATGTGACAGACTTTCTAAGTCATTGGCCAAATTCCACATTTGAGAAGCATGTGAAGAGCAAAGGGTTGCTCAGCTTATTCAAGCTACTCTGGACGTTGATATCAGAGGGAGATGTAGACTTCAGGAGGAGTCCGACATTCACATGAGCATTTCTAAATGTGAAGAACACGTTGTACTCTTTTTCCTTGACTAAGGTTGTTTTTAACCCAAAAGGTTTTTATTACTTAGCAAGGTTTTAATGAGGCAACATAGTTAAGTGTCATATCATTGTCTACGACGACTTGCACTCTTTTTATTAGGCGGGTTCACATTTTCTCCTACAAAGGTTTTTGGCTCATCAAGTTTTTTAATGAGGCATCAAGGAAGCATTGAAGAAGCACCGTCTACCATAACCGGCACAATGGGGAGTGTTGAAGTATATTTCTTATTATGTATGTTCTTAGTTATGGTAGAATATGTAGAGAATAATGGAGAGAATTATATTTAGTGATGTATTATGATTGTTACCATATGTAACTCCATGTACTCTACTATTTAAATGAGCTTCTTATTATCAATGAAAGTTTACACACCAATTGCTTCCACAATCTCTATACTTTATCATATTTTCTAAAACAATATTTTTCGATATATTACCGAAATCCTCGATATTTTCGAATTTATCCAAAATTTTATCTTTACTTATATGTTGATCAGACTAAATCAAAAACACAAAATCATCAACGCTAATAACCCAAAAGATTAATTAAATAATCTCTATAAATAATCAACAAAACACAACTTACAAGTTTCAAAACACATATTAATCATAAAAGAATCTTATAAAGTTCAAATGTTTTTAATATATTTATCTCAATTTATGTCGATTTTAATTAAATCGATATGTCATCGATATTTTCATTAAAATATCTTTTTTTTTATCGTCGATATATTTTCAATATTTTACTCATTGCTTTTTGAGGCAAATTTGGGCTTCTTATTTCTGATCGATCAAAGCCTCAAAGGCCTCTCGCTTCACAGTCACTTATGGGAACAGTAACAGCACCAGTGCCATGGAAGCAGTTCCTTCTCAGCACCTTAGAATCCAATGCCCATCTCAGACACTCTACCTACTTTCAGCTCGTACGCCTCTCTCAATCATTTTTCATTTCTGTAAAGGTTGAATCTTTGATTGTTAAGTATGATGTTTTGATGAATTGTGATGATGGGTTTTCAGGCAACGATTGGTTCTAATGGGAGACCTTCAAATCGGACTGTGGTTTTCAGGTAATGACGAATCTCTGTTTCTCTCTATTTGAAGTTTCTGATCTGAAAGGCGATGACTTTATTGGGAAAAAAAAATATATTTCAGGGGATTTCAAGAGGACAGTGATAAGATTCAAATAAACACTGATTGCAGAACTCGGAAGGTTATTCTTGTTCAAATGCTTATGGGTTTTCATTACATTTACATGTCATCTCATTGGTTGTTTTGATAATATGGTATGACTGTATGAGTGTTTTGATTGAGATGGCATTTTTCTTTATGGGTGCAGATTGAGGAGCTTAAGCATTGTCCTTTTGCTGAGGTATAATCCTGGCATTGGTATCTAATTGCATTAGAATTTAGAAGTAGGGCCTTGTTGAATATGACATTATGTTCATCTTTTTGGCTGTTTGTGCTTGGCATTGATTTGCTTTAGGTATGTTGGTACTTCACCGACTCTTGGGAGCAATTCCGGATCAATGGAACAGTTGATATTATTGATGGGTCGAATCCTGATCCCATAAAACTTCAGGTGAGACTAAAGCACATGCCATTTTTTTGCTACAGCTACTAAGTGTAGATGTTTAGTCAGTATACTCTTGGAATGAGCTGTGTTTTGGAAGTCCTAGTTTCATTTGCGATGAGTTGCCTGATGAAATGGTTACTGGTGGCCACAATGTAGCTTAAGCAATCAAAAGACATTGGCTTTTTGAAGGTGTAGTGTTGATCAGAGAGCTTAGCTTTTGTAATTCAACATAGCAGAGGTAGAGGTAGTATTGCAGATAACTATACTAGGTCAGTAGGTTGCTGGTTTAAATATGAAATCATGATTGAATTCTACTTATTCCAGTTTTAAACACACTGCTGCAAATGATTGAGATGTTGTCATTAACGGTGGAGGCCTACCTTAATCCTAACATTAATTGTGCCATCTTGATAGATTACATTTTTACTGAATTAAGGAGTTATCATGCAACTTCTCTGACACAAAAGTTGGCTATGTTGGAAGGCTTATAGGTTGTTGGCATTATATTTCCTTTTTCTTTTGCTCTATAGTGAAATGATGTTGGCATATGGTTCTACTTTGTTCATCTCCCATAGGAGCAACTCTGAACGTTCCTGCTCCAAAACTCCAAATAACGCTTATGTTCACAATTGAACTTGTAGATTTTGCTGTTGTAATGACCTCTTTACTAGTATAAAGATTTAACTTACCTCTTTACTAGTATCAATCTTTGACTAATCTTCACATGCCTAATGTATTGCTCTCAAATTGCCTCTGTAGCAAAGAGAGAAATCTTGGTTTTCCGGGTCTTTGAGGTCAAAACTGCAGTATTTAGGACCAAATCCAGGTCTTCCTAATCTAAATGAACAACCACCCAAGGAAGTCTCTCTAGATCCTTTTACAGGCCCGGTCGAGGCATTTTGTTTGATTGTTCTAGATCCACATCAGGTTTCTGTACCACCTCCCTGGTCTTGCATTTTATTTTATTTTTTATGATGTGTTCACTTATTAAATTCTCTGTGACTTATAATATTGACAGGTTGATTACTTGAATCTGAAGAGTAACCAGAGGCTAACATTTACTTCCACTCCGAGTCCCAATGGAGACAAGATCTGGACTTCAGAAAGGGTCAACCCATAACAGGAATGGAAGAAGTCGCCAGTTTGTGAGTTGCTTGTGATTGCTTGTATAACTTATTTATTCTGCCAGCCACTTCTGTAAATTCTTATCTCCAAGTCTGGAATATAAAAGGAAGATCTGCTTGTATGATCTATGATTTTTCAAATGAATCTTCCCGCATTAGTCATTACTGATACACCAGTTGTACTATTGTAATATGCTTATATAGCATATGTTGACTAGCAAAGGAGATTAGGAGAGAAGCAAAGCTTCCAGCTAATGAAGTAAAAGAAAATTTGCCTTTCTATTTTCTTCCAAGATTTGTTACTTGTTTACACCACACTTTTAAGTTCCATATTAATGGACCAGTAACACATATTAGCTTCAAAGAACACTCGACTCAAAAACACAAGGTTACAACAATCCTTATGTGTCAGCTTTCAAAATGCCAAATTGAAATGGAAGGCACTCTAGCATTTAGGCAAGTCAGCAGGAGGGTGAGGAAGTGTCAAGCTTTCCTTTTCCATTTTTCACAACCAAAACTGTTCCTAATCCCCATGACTGGTGTATGTCAAGGTGGCAATGCATAAACCAAACCCCTGCATACAAATAAGTTTGCTCATTATATACAGTGTACCTATTATGAACCTCATTTGTTTCTAATAAGATGCTAACATGGGTAATGAAACGTTTATAAACATAAACCTTACCAGGATTGTCAGCAACAAAACGAATAGCAGCCCATCCGCCCACCGGAACTCCAATTGTGTTCATATAAGGTGGATCCAGCAAGTTGAAGTTTGCAGTTTGCCTATTATAGTTGCCAGTACCATAGCCAACAACGTAGAAGCTATAGCCATGAAGATGAATTGGGTGGTTTTCAGTAGTGACAGTCCTAGTGTCCTGCAGAATGAGTTGCACTCTAGTCTCATATTCCAGAACCAAGGTCTTAGTCCCATTCATTATTGCTTCTGTATTATTAGGAATACTATTTGGTGCTCCACTAACAAAGTCATAAAACTTAGGGGGTAACCCAGGAAAGTCCTCGGTGAAATATCCGCTAATTCTCTTGTAATAAGCTTCCAAGACTGAAACTTTAGGCTTCACAAAGCTTATGTTGTTCATTGATGCTGCCATAACCCCATTGTTAAGGCCTTGGCAATTTTTCTTGGGTGTCTTGGAGTGACACTTTTGAACATTTAATCCAATGGTGATGAAAAGCTCCCAGTCAATCTTTGTGGGAAGATTAACAGGACTATTTAGGCTCTTTAATCCATCCATTACCGTCTTAACTGCGAGACTATCGTTAAAGCTGGGTAGTTTAGCTGGTAAGGAGAGGCTATTAGGGACAGCTCCCAAGTACTGAAAGTAAGCAATGGATGAAATATTTTGGAACTTGACACCCTTTGCTGACATGTAAGGTCCCGTGGCCATGGAGTATTTCCCTAGGGGCTGATCGGCGGTGACCAGGACTATCGTAGTCTGTCCGAAACTGAGCATCACACGCTCTGTGGTGAACGGCTTTATGTACTCTGCATCAGCTTCTACAATGGTCAGTTTGTGATTAGCAATGGCAAAGAAACTCTCTACGTTTAAGCCTGCATGTATCAGCCTGAGCATGTATGTCTTCCCGGATACCACATCAATGTGATACGCATCTGAAACAGTCACAACATACAGAAATAAGTGTTAGCTGACTTACCTATGTAAATGACTATAAACGCATCACATTTACCAAGTACATTGTAACTATACACGCATTTCATACATTACCATTGTTAGAGCAGTTGTAATTGGGACCTGGGTGGCCATTGATTGTAAAGGCATTTGCTGGTGTAGGAGGTCCTCCACTTGCTGTAGTGGCGTGCTCAAGTTGTACAACATCTTGAAGCCAATACTCCCCTAAAACATTTCAGGAAAAAAACCTTATTAGCAGTTGGGACTATAATAACATAACATGCCAGACGGCGAAGAACATTTATGTATTTCTTACCTAGTATCAAGACGTGCTCTTCATAAGGCAACTTTAATGGATAAGGAACCCCGGTTTTGGGATAAACTACGAGGGCTCCATAGACGGTTGCTCTTAGCCATGAAACATGAGCATGCCAGAAAAAGGTACCTTTCTGCTTCACCATTGTAAAGTCATATGTAAAACTCTGGCCAGCTTGAATCGGACACTGAGTAATGTATGAAGGTCCATCGTACCAGCATGACAGCCTTTGCCTCACACCATGCTTAAGTTCAAAAAATGCGCAGAACCAATTAAACAGAACTTGCTATCAAGGGGATTCAGTTCTATATATATGGTATAGCTTACCAGTGTATGGTGGTATTGTAAGGTGTCTCATTGGTTACTTTGACAATGATTCTATCTTCTTGAGCATATACAACTGGCCCTGGAAACATTCCATTCACTGTCACCATATCTTTGCTGTTGCAAAGTTTAGCAACTCTCGTTGTTCGTACCTACATTTTGACACAAAACTAACCTTTAGAATTTAACAAACAAAACAAACATCAGTATACATAAGAAGATCAAATGTAAGTTTAGAGTGATTAAAAGGACAGTAAGACCTTGAAATCATAAAACCTGGTTGGTCCTCCACTAGAAAATTGCGCCCTGACAAGCACGTTGTAATTATAGATTAACAATAAGCATAGCCATAGTGGAACTGAAGTCGAAACCTTCAGCATGTTCACACAGAAAAGAGAACTGGTGTTTAGAAAGGGATGGAGGGTGGCTTGATGGAGAGTGAATCCTTGAAACCATTTTATACCTTTTTCTGTTTAGCTGCTTCTCTTTTCTCTTCAGCCTAGTAGTGTAAAGTTTGATTTGGAAGAGAAGAAAAAAACAGCATGGGGTTCTTCTTCTTCTAGTAGTAACATGTTTGTCAGCTTTCATGATTCCCTTAACATGGCATTGGTGATAATAAGCTGTTGTGGATGTGATTATTCACTGTGACCCCTAATGTGGGGATTGCTCTTAACCTTTCACTTTTCTGTCCAGTATCTTCCTTTGTGAAGTTTAATCATGCCAATTTGACTGAGAAAAACACAACTAAGCACACCTGAAGATCTACCTCTTTGTATTGTCCATCAATGTCTACCTATCGGTGCTTCAAGTCTTTAGTTTGATCCGAACCCATTCATGGATTGTTACAGTAAACCAGTATTGTGTCTGCATTCTTCGTACTTGTTAATATGAAAATAGAGATAAAAGTGACTAAATGGTAGGGATTTTGTTTTGTCTGTGCTTTTGCTAGACACAGCTCTACCCAAAATCATAAGGACAGTAGTTGCACGCCTTCACTTCTCAACCCCACCTTCATTTACATTGCAAATTTTTTTTAGTTGAATTATTTAACACATGGATCTTCATTAGATTGGAAACTAGCGGTTGTGTTTAACGTACCAACACTAATGAAACGGTTTAATGGGATTTAGAGCCCTCATATTAGTAATTTGCGCCTTTCCCACACAACATTTGAAACTTGGACAGAATTGGTTGTCATCTGCAGTCTGCAGAAGCTGAACAAAAACAAAATAGGCATTTTTGACAGAAAGGGGATATGGAGAGTTGCTATGTTGGACAAACTTGAGTAACCCATAATTGTGTCTAGTGTGTTCCCAGATAGCTTCAAAATAACTCTACAGACCTGAAGACTAACTGAGCCTACATAAGGGATGTGAACTATCCACATTCGAGTAACCCTACAGCAGCAGCATTCGCCAAAATCGAAAGAGAGAAGAATGCTCACTCACCATTTATATATAGGATGTAACAAAATAGCCATGTAGCTGAGTTTCACTGGGCATATAAACTTCAGTAGCCTAATTTTGTTCAAGGGTTCAACCATGCTGAAAGCAAAACTCTTTGATCCAGTCTATACACGATGTTCAAAATCTTAAAACATGAGTTACTGTTAGGTCATTCTTAGATCATCGGTCGATACTTGGTAGCGAGAAAGCATTAACTAGCTCAGATGATACGGAAACACTTGGCTGAATTAGATCAAGAAGCTAGACAACTACAAAAACACCAGTTCAGTGAAATGGGGACGAATCGTTGGTGTTGGGATCCTTGTGAAATTCCCTAGGAAACCACAGACTCCAATTCTCAAACTTACATCAAATGCAGCAGTAACTCACTGCACTCCAAGACAAAGACTTGCAACAAACTATTGTAACCTCCACTATAGTATACAGTTTAAAATAATAAAGAAACCATTGTTTTTTATCAGCAACTGAGAAGCTCCAAACAGATTCCAAACACAAGTTATGCTTTGAATGTTCTGCTAGAAGAAGAGGGGAACTCACAGAGATATGGGGTGTCTGCCTTTCCCTCAGCAAAGAGGATGCAAAGTCTCGGTCCCAAGAGATCGAGTTCTGAAGGGGAAGCGAGCAAAGCTGTATATAATCCGGCGTTGCATCATGATGCTGATTTTCTGGAGAGATGATGAAGATAAGTGACTTCGTTTTCGCACTGATTGTAAGTTCTCCGATGTATCTTATTCTATCTGCGACTTCAACATGCATGGAGACTGTAAAATACAATGTAAAGCAGCAGTAAGCTAAATGATATGGCCCTGCATTGAAAATTGTCATGATCTGAATATTCTGCATGCTCATTTTGCTTTCATTATTTCCTTCCTGCACTAAATTCATTCTAGCATGAGAGAATCCTTCTTGCTGCTGATACCAATCATCCCAATCCTAAAAAGTAACTTATAGTCCAGCATCTCAAATTCAGAAATACCATAGACCGTAGTTCTGACTTCTGACTGCATCATGTTGTAGACTGAAACTCGACACAGTGGCCGGACCAAGTGTCTAATGGTTTTTTTGCCACTTCTGGCACTTCAATTACTTCCAGTTTCTGTGTTACAAATGATCCATGAGGAAAGATGGATATTGTTGCTCAATATTATTCAAATTGAGCAGTGGTGGGAACATAATGAATTCATACCATACCATGTGAAGTTTTCATACCAGCACATACTAGACTCAGTTATTGGGTTCTCTAACGAAGATGTTAACGTAGCTGCTAAGGAGGCAGTAACAAATCATAAGAAGATTTAACAGATTTTGTCGCCTATCAAGGCAAATATGTTGCATTAACGGTATGATAGAGACCGTTACTGCAAAATCTTCCATTAATGGAAGCAGACTTGATCAGATCCATGGTTCTTAAGGATATTCCACTTTGTCAGTTTGTTGCGTGACGACAAAGATCATAAATCCTCCAAAATCTTAGAATTATCAATACAGAAAATGTATCCTGGTTATATGTCATAACTGGTAGTAAGATTGGAAGTGTTTGATATTATAAGTCGGCCAATTTCCTCTCATTCATGTTGCACATTCAGATGTCCCTAAATGTTAGCCAGTTAAGCTAGTCTTTAAAGTTTAAAATGAACAAGAACCATATCACTGAACACCTACCAAAGCATACATGAAAGACTAGAACATGAATTGAAGAGCACAATACCAAAAATCGACCACCACCAACTACACAAAGATGTTGCAACAGGAAAACAAGGATCTCATCAAGCTCAACTCATGTGTCTAGAGTTTCCCAATTCACACAACACCTAGTGGGAAAATTCATCAGTGAGCACCAAAACCAGTGACCATAAAAAGCATCAAACAAGTCAAACGGGGTCTGGGTCGCAAGTTAAGTCTAACTAATCCAAGTAATAACAGTATTCTAGCACGAAGTCTTCCTGTATGGTCCTATATGCATTTTGCTATATTGGAAAGACTGAACCTTTGCAACAATCCAAACCCACAAGAAACTCAATTCACAGCGGTTGTAACACTATGCCAGTTGAAGAATTAAAATTTATAAAGTTAGTAAACAAGTAGTCACATTTACAAACAACCCACATTCAGTTCATTTTTATCTATAGAACACCAGCCATACAAATCCATAAGAAACTGGACACAATTACTTAATGGAAAGAAAGATGATGATGACACACGCCCAGAACGGCAAAGGCTAATTCTTCAAACAACCCAATTCGGCACCGGAGCTGCTGTCATGGTCGGCGGTGGTGGAGGACTGTTGGTCGTCGAGGTCGATGAAGCATCTCGCCAATGGTGTGATCAACTGTAAAAGGATACAAAGAATGTAATTTGTGTTGTTACACTTTGTAAATCCACGAATCAAATAACTAGAAATATGATAATATTGATACCAATGAAAAAAAAATATTCTTATTCCAACTCTGATTTTAATTGATTCAAATTTATGATAATTCTCATTTTAAGTGATAAACCAAGACAAAAATCGACGAATAAAAAGTTAGTAGCCATTGCCAAACCATCAAACAAGCCCAAATGAGGTGAGGGGAAAGCTCAAACGTACCTATATAAAGACCCTTTCCTTTTACTAATTTGTTTGTCTTAACAATATATAACAACAAAATAAACTCGATTTTTTTTTTGTATTCAACAATTTTAGAATTAGATTTACAGTAGTCTTTGTGCATACCCAGGTGCTTCTATTCTGATTTCTTCTCGTTATTGATACCCAAAAGCTAATTCTAAATTGTCCCAGCTCAAACCATTCCAACAATTACAGTGCTTAACTACGCACACCACCTGTTCGACAAAACGCCCCACTCAGACTTCACCTCTCCTTTTTGCCGCTCAAATCTACATTACTATGACCATAACATGGCCGAGGCTTCTCTCTCCCACTAACCTCTCTCAGATTATACGTAACCAGAAAAACCCATTAACAGCTCTCAAGATTTTCACCCAAGCACAAACCAAGTACCCAAATTACCGCCGCAACGGCCCAGTTGAAGCTCTGGCCGAATCAATGAGATCAAACAAGTGATCAACCAGATGAAAATGGACTCCTCTGAATGCAAAGACTCTGTTTTCGTGTCAGTAATCAAGACTTATGCTAGGGCTGGCTTAATGGACGAGGCAGTGTCACTTTTCAAGAACCTTTCCGAGTTCAACTGTGTGAATTGGACGCAGAGTTTCAATACCCTGTTGGAGATTATGGTCAATGAGTCCAGGGACGAAGAGGCTTGTCGGCTTTTCATGGAGCATTGCTGCGGTTGGGAAGTGAGTTCTCGGGTTAGGTCCTTGAACTTGTTGATGCTTGCATTGTGCCGGAAGGGGAGGTCAGACATTGCATTGCATGTTTTCCAGGAGATGGATTACCAGAGTTGCAATTCGGATAGGGAGAGTTACATGATACTAATGTGAGGGTTGTGTGAGGACAGGAGACTGAATGAGGCAACGCATTTGTTGTATTCGATGTTCTGGAGGATTTCGCAGAAGGGTTGTGCCGAGGATATTGTGGTGTATAGAATCTTGTTGGATGCCTTGTGTGATAATGGGAAGGTTGAGGAGGCTGTGGAGATTCTAGGTAAGGTATTGAAGAAAGTGCTTAAAGCGCCTAAGAGATATTGCCACCCGCTTGATCTTAGCCGATATGATAATGGTGAAGACAGAGAAGGGATTAAGCATTTGATTAACGAGGCTCTTGTCAGAGGTGGGAATCCCAGTTTGGCTAGTTACAGTGCTATGGCATTCGATCTTTACAACAAAAATAAGGTTGCCGAGGCTGACGTGTTAGTAAGTGAAATGTAGGATAGGGGTTTAGACCAACAGCTTTGGTTTATGAAGCAAAGGCGGCTGCATTGTGTAGGGAAAGGAAAGTTGTTGATGCTGTTGAGGTGATTGAGAAGGAGATGGTTACGGCAAATTGTGTTCCGACTGTGAAAGTGTATAGTATTGTGCTGGGAGGCCTTTGTAATGAAAAGCAATCAGTTCTGGCTTTAGAGTTTTTGAAGAAGATGGAAAAACAGGTGGGTCGTGTAGCCGACAAGGAAACTTATGGAAATTTAGTTGATGGTCTTTGCAGCAAGAAGAGATTTATCGAAGCAAGTTAAGTATTACAGGAGATGCTTATCAGATCAAGAATGCCTTGTGCAGAAACATTCTGTAGGGTCATAAAGGGTCTTTTCTCGGTGGGAAGGCAATACGAAGCTGTAATGTGGTTGGAAGAGATGATTAGTCAGGCCATAATATGGAAATCGTTAGTGGCATCTGTGTGTTGTAACATTGCTAACGTTGAGGTGTGCTCTCAGGTCTATAACCAGCTAAAGAGTTCGTCGTCGATGTGAGTTTGTGCTCTTGTGTCTCAAGAGTCTTCTTATGGTTATATGTATGCCGTTGCGATGTTTTAAGTAGGAATGTAAGCATATTGCTTTGCTCTTGTTCGAGCTAGGCAAAGACTAATGAAATGTAAACTGGAACAATAAGCTCTTTCAATTAGTTATGTTGAAACATATCTCAGACGTACACCTTTAGACCTCTGCTGATATTGTGTGTTCTGGAAACCTTTTCATATCTTGTATCTGTTGCTCAGTGGGAACAAAAAAATTCTAAAAAGAACAAAACATTACAGTTTTCATCCAGAGTTTGCTGAAAGGAAAAATTAAGGGTGTAGTCGTGTAGATTGCTATCAGAAATCCGACTTTAAATTATTGAAAGGAATGGATTATTGATAAATAAATGGATGAATGCTTATCTTAAAATCTTAAGGGCTATACAGAAGAGCGTATGATTGAAGGCCTGATTGAAGGGATGATGGATCAGGGATAAAGCTTGTGAAAGGTCTAGCTTGTAAACCTAGTATGGCATGGTTTAATACAACAATCAAAGGCATGTATAGTCTTTCCCTAAGCAATTGAAACATATTTGTACAATGAAGGTTAAGAACAATTTGAGGTTGGCTACAAATTGAATATATTATTATTTCTAATAATCATGTATAATCAAAAGTTGAGGATGGTTTACTACTTGGAAGCCAGTACGATGTTTGTAACTAGAATCCCACATCAGAAACGAATAAATGATGTAACATATCTATGAAATTACCACAATAGTTTAATTGATGTGTCTTGTAGCGGAAATTTGTAACTAAGCAGGGCATTAAAGTAGTTGAAGGGTATGTGAAGCATTGCATGATGTGTTGTTGTCTTGGTTCGCTCACTTCGGTGAGTCGCACTAGGCACGCCCCTAAACCCTCGGGTTAGAGGGGGGCCAACCTGATATGGGTGAGTAGCAAACTCAAACAAATTTGACATTTGATGGGAGAAATCCCGCAGACTAGGGTGACCTCACCTTAGCATGCTGTCAAGCCAAATCCATACCTAACAATCACTTTTTGTTTTGTTTGTTTTGGATATAGGGAAAATGCGGGTTGTTTGGATGGTTCGCACATTTGATGTCCACTAATGGTACACGTCAAAAAGTAAATTTATGATGCAAATGATTATGTCAAATTACATAAAAGTGGTTGTTAATACAACAATGAAAGGCATGTATAGTCTTTCCCTAAGCAATTGAAACATATTTGTACGAATGAAGGTTAAGGTTGGCCGCAGATTGAATATATGATGATTTCTAAGGATCATGTATAATCAAAATTTGAGGTTGGTTTACTACTTGGAAGCCAATACGATGAAACTAGAATGTTGGTAATTTGTAACTAGAATCCCACATCAGAAACCAATCAATGATGTAGCAATATATTTGAAATTACCACAATAGTTTAATTGTCATGTCATGTAGTGGAGACTTGTAACTAAGCCGGACATTAAAGTGGTTAAAGGGTATGTGAAGCTTTGCCCGATGATGTGTTGTTGTCTTGGTTCGCTTACTTCGGTGAGTCGCACTAGGTACGCCCCTAAATCCTCGGGTTAGAGGGGCCCCCACCTAATATGGGTGGGTAGCAAACCAAAACAAATTTGAGATTTGATAGGAGAAATTTTGCATACTAGGGTGACCTCACCGTAGCGTCAAAAAGTAAATTTATGATGCAAATAATTATATCAAATTACATCGAAGTGGTTGTTAATACAACAATGAAAGGCATGTATAGTCTTTCCCTAAGTAATTGAAACATATTTGTACAAATGAAGGTTAAGAAAAATTTGAGGTTGGCCGCATATTGATAATATAATGATTTCTAAGAATCATGTATAATCAAAAGTTGAGGTTGGCTTCCAAGTTTTAGATTTGATGGGAGAAATCCCACGGACTAGGGTGACCTCACCTTAGCGTGCTATCGAGCCAAATCCATACCTAACAATCACTTTTTGTTTTGTTTGTTTTGGATATAGGGAACAAGCGGATTGTTTGGATGGTTCACACATTTGATGTCCACTAAAGATACACGCCAAAAAGTAAATTTATGATGGAAATGATTTTATCAAATTACATCGAAGTGGTTGTTAATACAACAATGAAAGGCATCTATAGTCTTTTCCTAAGCAATTGAAACATATTTATACGAATGAAGGTTAAGGTTGTCCGCAGATTGAATATATGATGATTTCTAAGGATTATGAATAATCAAAAGTTGAGGTTGGTTTACTACTTAGAAGCCAGTACGGAGAAACTAGAATGTTTGTAATTTGTAACTAGAATCTCACATCAGAAACCAATCAATGATGTAGCTATATATGAAATTACCATAATAGTTTAATTGCCGAGTCTTGTAGCGGAGACTTGTAACTAAGCCGGACAATAAAGTCGTTGAAGGGTATGTGAAGCTTTGATCGATGAGGTGTTGTTGTCTTGGTTCGTTCACTTCGGTGAGTCGCACTAGGAACGCCCCTAAACTCTTGGGTTAAAGGGCCCCCATCTGATATGGGTGGGCATCAAACCCAAACAAATTTGAGATTTGATGGGAGAAATCCCGCAGACTAGGGTGACCTCACCTTAGCGTGTTGTCGAGCCAAATCCATACCTAACAATCACTTTTCGTTTTGTTTGTTTTTGATATAGGAAACAAGCGGATTGTTTGGATGGATCACACATTTGATGTCCACTAATGGTACACGTCAAAAAGTAAATTTATGATGCAAATTATTATATCAAATTACATCGAAGTGGTTCTTAATACAACAATGAAAGGCATGTATATTCTTTCCCTAAGCAATTGAAACATATTTGTACGAATGAAGGTTAAGAAAAAATTTGAGGTTGGCCGCAGATTGAATATATGATGATTTCTAAGGATCATGCATAATCACAAGCTGAGGTCGGCTTCCAAGTTTGAGATTTGATGGGAGAAATCCCGCGGACTAGGGTGACCTCACCATAGCGTGCTGTCGAGCCAAATCCATACCTAACAATCATTTTTTGTTTTGTTTGTTTTGGATATAGGGAACAAGCAGATTGTTTGGATGGTTCACACATTTGATGTCCACTAATGGTACATGTCAAAAAGTAAATTTATGATGCAAATGATTTTATCAAATTACATTGAAGTGGTTGTTAATACAACAATGAAAGGCATGTATAGTCTTTTTCTAACCAATTGAAACATATTTGTACGAATGAAGGTTAAGAAAAATTTGAGGTTGGCCACAGATTGAATATATGATGTTTTCTAAGGATAGGAAGTGATCCCATTGGTGGAAAAGGCACTGGGACCCCAGGCTTCCATCTAGGTGGAGGCATAGATGTATTAGCTGTAGATTAGCCGATTTAATTCGGTACTTAAATCAACACAAAATACCCTCAATTTTTGTGTGGTAGTCTGCCACTGTGTCTAGTGTATTGTATATCGGTTGGCAACTCCACATGTATTCCTGGTTTCCAACCTGACGAAATCGTGATATTTGGAGGAAGTAGACCCTGTAATGACGCTTGATTGTATTATATTTCTTATGGAGGTGGGGGTTCCATGATAGCCTCAATCGATTTCTCCTTGCTCTCAACTGTCTTGAGTAAGCTGACATCAAGGTTTGCAAAATGGTATAGCTGAGAAGCTCGCATTTGCTCATCCTGTGGGGCAGGTGGAAGTGCCCCCCTAAGAGGAGCTTGTCTAGCCCCAAACTCTAGCGGTGCAAACGTCGTGTAGCTTATCTTGTGGGCATAAGACAAAATATCAGTCAAATTCAAGTTAGATGCAACAATTGTAGTGCACGAAGACTCCTCATCTTCTGCATCCGCTTCCTCGCTTCCTTTATTTTCACTCGTTTAGGGCAGCAAAAGTCAGTGTAGTCATCAATCAAATTATCCATAACCTACTCGGCATCGTTGAGTTTCTTGGAGAACACAAGTAGCATAGCATTCTTGGACCGGATCTCAAACACAATTTTCAACTTAGAGTCCTGAAGATCAAGCATCTCTTGGAGCTCAGCGACCGCCTCAAAGAGCTGGGTTTGAAGCACCATGAACTGCGAGAGGATATTTTTAGCGGATGTAGGATTGGACTCTAACGGTGGTACATAGACCGACTGATTCTGGGCAGACAGAAACGTTGGCAGTGAGCCATGAAACGCATTGAGCCAAAGGGATCGGTTCAGCAAGACTTCAAAGAGCTTGGAGGCTATATAGGCCATTTGGACTAGAAAGGACTAGGCTATGGGGAGAGGTGGGAAGATGGCGATAATAGTCGACGAGGCGGCATTGGGTTGTTGGTGTGAAGTGGGTTTAGAAGGGTTAGGGTTTTGTAGAGATGGTGAAATAGGATTTGATAGGCTTGTCTAGCTGGGGATGGCACAATTTGGAAGTGTCGAGGCATGTTGGAATTCATTTTGGTTCTTCAAATAGCACTATTAACAAACAAATTGAAGACAATTCATATCTGATGAATAAAAAGCTAGCTACTTTAGCATATAATTGAGCTAGAAATCGATGATAACAATGTTGAAGATAAAAAATCCCCAAATTTGTCAATAAACCCAGAACCCTAAATTAACAAATTAAACTTGAAGATCTAAGATGGATTCCATCCTACATCTTTCAGCTATGCAAAATTGAAATTAAGAAAGAGCCTAGATGAGTAAGGGAGGGCTCGACCTTGAAGCAGGAAGCTTTATAAAATATGTTTAAAAATTAAAACGATTCCATTGCTGGGAATCGAACTCGGGTCTCAGGGTGAAAGCCAAATATCCTAACCGTGGCGACGATGGATTGTTGTTGAAATGGAACTAAACCATTTGATCTTACCATTTTTAAAGCGACTTCTGTCTAGAGCTCTTCATCCTTATATAGTACATTTACAAGTCACCTCACCTAACTTAAAGGAACATGCTCATACATTCTAATAAAAACATGCTCATACAATCTGACGTAGATGATTAAGTTATCTATAATAAATTAGTTGCTTATTGTTACAAAGTAAACTTATATTCAATTTATTTAATGGTGATCATGTTTGGTTGTACTTGAATCTACATTTAATAACATAAATAAAATAACTTCAGAGTTTTATGTAATTCTTCACTTTGACTCTTTATTATGAAGATCAGTTGAGTACTTTCAACTCATATTATATTTGTCAAAATATGATTAAAGAGTGAGCCTACAAACTATCGACTATAAAGTTCTCAACTAATTAGCTGATGCAAAATCTCGTGACAAAAGCATCTGATCTCTGGCCTTGAACATATGCTGATATACTTGGCAAGTCAGAAATAATATGATCTTAATGAAAAGTTTGATCCAAAAGGAGTTACTATCAGAATTGTCAAAACCTGGAACAACTACACTAGTGCAAACTATAATCCTAGTATAACCAAGAAATAAGTTGTTTACATTGGGGTTCGTTTGTTTCACTGGAATCGAAGAGAAGGGAAAGGAAAGGAAAATGAGCATTTCCTTTGTTTGGTGTGCACTAGGAAAGGAAAAGCTTTCCTATGTTCAGAGAAAAATTGGGTGAAAAATGGTTACTCTCATATTCTCAAGGAATCACTTTCCCTTCCCCTCAAGCATTAAATACATAATAATTATAATAGAGATTATAGAGTGTAACGACATCATTATACTTCAAAATAAAAACCTCTAAAAATATATTATTTAATATATTTTGGGGGTATACATATAATTTTGAGTTCATTTTTCTTCCTACTCCAATGCAAACCAAACATTTGGTATGGAAACAAGTCTATAATTTTTAGATTACTTTGCCAAGTATTGTCAAACAATAGAAAGGAAACTTGATGAGAGTTTCCTTTCCCATGGGAAGGAAATTTCATAGGAAATATTTTCCTTTCCGATAACCAAATGGAATCCTCCTACGTACAATTCCATCAAAATTAACTTTGATGACTTTGTTAGAAGGAATATGTATGAGTCAACTCTGCTACTGGTGGATTTGTGATTGGAGACTCAAATGGTATTGCCCATGTTGCGGGTGCTTGTGACTTCGAAAAAACTAATGTTTCTCTAGTTGAAACTCAAGCCTTAGGCAAAGTCTTATCCATGTCATAAAATGTAGCTATGATAACATCATTATTGAATGAGACTCCCTTCTCATCATCAATTGTTTCACTAATAGATGGAAGACGCCCTGGAGACTCACTACAATCATCAAAGACATTCATTATTTGGCTAGGAGCTTTAATAGCACTTGATTCCAACATGCCCTTTGGGAACTCGATTATGTTGTTGATAGGCTTGCTCAACTTGGTCATGGTGTTGAAAACAACAGAAATGGGAACATTATCTTCCTCTGAATGCAGCTAGGAAGCAATCTTTTGATAATTTAGAATTTGGGACCATAAGTGCTTTTCTCATTTCTTAGCAAAAAAATAACAAAAAAAAAACTAATTTTAATTATAGAAACTCCATGTGTTTGAATTTTTTTTATTACAATTGAACACATCGCCAATCTCAAAAGTTGAGCTAGATCGAGTGGCATTTGAAATGGTACGACTTGAAAAATTTGATTCGTTTTGAATGAACCTCAATCTTACAGTCCTATCGCATGAACATTTGTCTAGTTACTTATTAAACTATTGTTATGGTATTCCATTGGGGGGATGTTCTCTTTTTGAAAGTGCGGAGATGGAAACAATTGCATATCAATCGGGACTATACTTTTAAGAAGGCGGTTATGAGTTCGGTTCCAAATTTGAGTTCGAAGCTGGTTGGTTTGGAAGCGGGGAATATTAGGGCTTGGTGGATATATTGTTTACTTCTACTTAATCCTTCAGAATGTGCTACCATGGCCTTTGTAGTGCGGTCGGCATGAAAAGAAAGAAATAGGAGGTAGTGGAGAAATGCATTTGTGTCGGCCTCTAGAGTGAGCTTTCTAGCACTCTCTGCTTATACTTGTTACCTGCAAGCTCAACTAGTGAAGGTAGGGAAACAAGTAAGGTTGCCGCAAGTGTGGAAGAAGCCAGAGTTGGGATGGCTTAAGGCTAATTGTGATGAGGCCTTTGACTGGAATACAAAGAATGGTGTTATTGCCTGCATTTTTCGTGACCATGATGGTGAAGTCTGATGGTTTGGGATGATACTTAGCCTCGAGGTCTTCTTCTGCTCATGTAGAGCTGAAGCGGCATGCATGGCTTGTCAACATGAAGTCATGCAGGGTTGCCATCGTTTCGAGTTGGAAGTGGATAGTTTAGGTCTTGCTAAAGCAATTGAGGCCGAGGAAGAAGACGACTCTTCAAGTGGACAAGTTGTCAAAGACATGAAATCTCTTCTTTTCAAGATCCCGTTTGTGAAGGTTACCCATGTGTTCCGCCATTTAGTTCGACTTGCTTTATTTTTACGGCTTTCTTTTGTATGAGAAGGGCATTTTTCTTGATCAAATTCAAGATGTCACCTTGGACTTTTTTTACTTGATCTCATCTTTGGATTGAAATTCTAACATTCCCCTTTTCAAAAAAAACTTCCCCATTTTAACGTAGTTTGATCAAGTTCATGATTTATCACTACGAATTGAATTTACGTTATTGGAAAAGTCATTAATTTGGATATGTTGATGAAGAATGTATGTAATAACTGAAATTGTAACTCTTTCATTGATAAAATGTCTTATATATATAGGTTGATACAATCTATTACAATAAATGTCCCGATATAACAATTCACTGTATCTCTATCTATATTAAATCGTATCTAATTAGGACAAGACACACACTGGAAGTTACGGAGAATAGATCTCCTTAAACACTCCCCCTTGTGTCGATGGCCTAATGAATGATGCATGAACTGTTGCCTCACTAAAAACCTCTCAAAGCAATCAAAAACCTCATGGGTAAAACAAAATCTTGGTATAAGGGAAAAAAAGTACAACGCATCAACTACAAATGCTACTACATGTGACATAAACTCCCTCTAATGTCTACACAGATGTAACTCCCCCTGACTATAAGCTCAGTCATGGAGTTCAGATAACCTACGCATACCAATGCGTATCACATGTTTCACAAATGTAGATTTAGTTAGTGACTTGGTAAACAAGTATGCAACATTATTTGCCGAACCCACCTAGTTCACATGGATATTCAACAGCTGCTGTTATTTTTGATTGAAGAAGAATTTTGGTGATATATGCTTTGTATTTTCACCCTTAATGTAACCTAACTTCATTTGTTTAATGCATGCCGCATCATTCTCAAAGATGCAAGTGGGAGTTCTCGTAGTATATGGTAATCCACTAAACCCTTGAATATGATGAATAATTGACCTAAGCCAGACGGTCAAAGCAAGCGAGGCAACAGATGCAATTCGGGCACCATTGCTCTAGGGCGAAGTTATAAAACTCCAAAGTGGAGAACACAAAAGCAGGGATAGGGAAGGTGAGACCATAGACAATCTAGAAGGGGTGAACGAGAAGCCCCAAACCATGAGCTTTCTCAAGCTCTGATACTTTTGATTCGTCCTTGACAAGAGTGAACCGAAAATTCTCGTTGTCTCCTTGGTGGAAGGAATGGACGAAAGCTGTTAGAGCTTCATCAGAATTGATCTTCAAGGCAGAGAGGTATAGCTCTTCTCGAGCTTTCTTCGAGGTGGCGGTCTTGGTGAAACATGGATGGAGTTGCATGTTGGTCAGATCTACATCAACATCGAGAACGGGCAGCTGGGAAATCTTGACCTCATCCACTTTGAAGGTAGTGGGTAATGGGGTGTCTTGGGTAACCTCGAGAGGTGGCTCCTGGCTGGGTCTAGAGGCCTCTGGTTTGATGGCAGAGGCGGCCGAGTAGCAGGGAACGAAGACCAAGGATATTAGGTTGATCGAAACGGCTGTGGTGATAGGCATGGATTTGTCAACCTCGCCAGTGGTATCTTGGAAGGGAATGATGAGGTGGTCAACGATCTCAGTGGGTTTTGGAGAAGAAGGGCTCTAGGAGTTATTGGATGCCATTTGAGTTTTCTGGTTTTCCTTTTTTTAGTTTTATGGGTTTGTTGAGTTTTTTTGGGGTTTTTGAAGTTTTCTGGGAATATGGAGATTTGGGGGTTTGAAAGTTGTAAAGTATTTTTAGGTTTGTTGGAGTGCTTAGACATATGAGAAGATGTGAAAAAATGGAAGAAGTAGGGAATTTTGATTTATATACAGTGAAAGGGTGTGTGATAAGGGTTGATCGTTTGAGAAGGTGGGAAGTTTTGGATTTCTAGGGATGCGATTGATTTGAAATGAGATAAGAAAGGAAGGAGGCATGAATTTTGGGAGAGGCATAGGTGATGATGAGGTTTGATGACGGAGGAGTTATGGCTATACATATATAGTTTGAAAGAAGAAGTTGGCTGGGTTTGGGACTCTGGCACGTGAACAGCTAGGAATTAACCTAGCTAAATGGTGTGTGTGTGTGTGTGTGTGTGTGTGTGTGTGTGTGTAGCTAGTGGAGTAGACTAAAAAAATGGAGGGAGAACGGCTGGAATTTTGAAGAGAAAGAGACAAAAACAGAATAAAGAAAAGAAGAAGAAGAAGTGGCACGGCAAGAAGAAGGATCCAAGCGACCACGATCACGTCGCCGCCAAAAGTTTTTCTTTTTCCTTTATTTAATTAATCTTTCATGGATTCTTTGATGTTATTATCTAAGACTATGAGTAGCTAAATTTCTTTTGTTAAGGGGCTGCTTGAAGACCCGTACATGAAGTTTTTTTAATGCATATACTTTAACCTAGTTTTGCATATTCTTTGAATGAGGTTTCTTTCTCTGAATGATTCACCGTATGAATTCTTGTATGTTTTCTTTGGTGGCCAACTTAGTATGCATGCTAAGATTCTAGTTTCATGAGATACAGACGATTTAAGATAATTTCTTCCACCGGATTCTCTAAAGTGATACACTGATTTTACCGTCAGTAGATTGAAATCCATAGGTCTAGCGAGAGAAACTCATAGTGTACTTGTGAACCCTTGTAGCTTCTCAAACCTTTTCTAGAGTTTAATGTTTTCTTCTTCGTAAACCTTGGGGTTCATGACTATGGGTTCATAAAGGGATAAATGTAGAGGAGGTTCATAAAAAACCTGCATAGGCATAAAGATTAGGTAATAGGATGTGGTTGTAACGATCAACTCTTCCTAAGAACTTTCATTCATTGGATATGTGCATTGGGTTAAGTATGTGTTAAGAAAGTGGAATGGCGGTGGTGGATTGCATGCTTCTTAACTCATGAATCATATAGTTTAAATCCATTTGTATTTATTAGCATCTTTACTTTCAGCATTTATTTTCTGCATTAGCAGTAGCTTAGCCGATTCAGTTTGGCAAATTTTGTGTGGTAGTCCGCCACTGTGTCTAGTTCATTGTATCCAAATTTCGTAGCATTTGAGTCTGTCTAGATTAGGTCCATAGTGTCATTAGTGTACTGTAGTCGAGTCTGTTAGTATTTCAATTTTGTGTTAGGATTTAGTTTCACTAACTCCTTGTGTTCAATAACCCTTATAATTAACTATTACAATGATATATCTTGGTTGAAAATAAGGTATCTTTGAATAGGTGTTTACCCGCCTTGTCAGATTGGCAGAATCCACTAGGAAAAATATAAGATTTGTATGAATCCTAGAGGGATTATGCCAAATGGTCTGTGGTAACCATAAGACATGATTAGCCCTAAATACAAAGATCTACTCCTTAATGGATTTCTCCTCTTCGAAAGTAAATTAGTCCGACTCGATAAGAACTATGCTTAGACCTAGTACAATCTTTATATATAGATCATCCCGGCATGGTCGAAGGTAACATTATTCTGCCCTAATTACTCTTTGATTCTTGAAATAAGTTCTGACTTAAATATCGAAGAGTCTAAGCACGATACCACACCGTGCTTCGACTTATTTTGCAGGTTCATGAGGATTCAAGCCGGAAAGTTAGATTACTCGTCTAATTTTCTTAGGCCCGAATTCATTATATAGAATCTTTCTCCAATTTCTTAGGGGTGATGTTGTATATGCAGTTCACCTAGTAGTGCCCCCCTTTTACATATGAGGGGATATTTATGATTTTATGATACATATTAGAATAATTGCCTGTCACAACTATATGAGCAGCACATGCCACATTGTTCTAATGCCTCAAAAATTTTAAAATATTGGTGTTAAAGCTTATATTCTGTTTTCTTTTTACTCAGTCAGAACAATGTTGGACAGTATGAGAGCCACACAGCTTTCACTCTTCCAGGGCTATATCGAGTTGTTCATGGGATTGATTTTCTCGATCCCAAGTTTAATATTGTTTCCCCAGGAGCAGATATGTGCATATACTTTCCTTATACTGAAAGGGAAAAAGGACTTTCAGCACTACATGGCTCTATTGAAGAACTCATATACGGAACTGAGCAGAATGATGAGCATATGCGAGTTATCTTTGAGTTTTACTTACTATAGGTCTAGAGTAGCTCTCTGTCAGATTTTAGTGTCCTCTTTGTCAAGTGTTACCATATACTCCATTTTCCTGGTACGATTCTGATACCTTGTCAATGCTGATACAGTGGGTGGGTTCTTGGATGATCGATCAAAACCTATCGTGTTTTACATGGCAAGACTTGATAGAGTGAAAAATTTGACTGGTCTTGTTGAGTGCTATGGTAAGAGCACCAAACTAAGAGAAATGGAAAATCTTCTTGTGGTTGGTGGTTACATGGACCCCAAGAACTCTAGGGACAGAGAAGAAATGAAAGAGATCGAAAAGATGCATGAGCTCATTAAGGGGTACAACTTGAATGGTGACCAGCCCAAATGAACCGTGCCCGTAATGGTGAGCTTTACCGCTACATTGCAGACACAAGAGGTGTCTTTGTGCAGGTATATGGTTAAAACTTAAAAATTGTGATGCTTTATCATGTTGTTAAGATTCCTTGCTTAACTTATCATCTTACCTCTTGCAGCCTGCCTTATATGAAGCTTTTGGCCTCAGTTGTGGAATCCATGACTTGTGGTCTTCCTACTTTTGCTACTTGCCATGGTGGTCCTGCCGAGATCATTGAGCACGGTATCTCAGGGTTTCATATTGATCCTTATCACCCTGACCAAGTGGCTGAAATTCTGATAGACTTCTTTGGTCAGTGCCAAAAGGATCCTAGCCACTGGGAAAAGATACCTGAAGCTGGACTTAAGCGAATTTATGAAAGGTATGATACTTCTTGGCAGACATTCTGCAGAGAGCCAATCCTGGACAATTTCTGTCAACCTGAGTGTAACTCTTTTCTGAGTTCATTTGCATAGGTACACATGGAAGATATATTCTGAGAGGCTGCTCACATTAGCTGGGGTCTATGGCTTCTGGAAGCATGTCTCCAAGCTTGAGAGGCGAGAGGCTAGGCGATATCTGGATATGTTTTATATTCTCAAGTACCGAAATTTGGTAAGTACCTTGTCCTTCTTGAAAAGTAGGAAATTAGTCATCAAAGAAAGTGCACTTGAAATCCTTGGTCTTTTGAATATGAGTATACGTGTTCATGATGTGTTCATGATCAACCTTGCTTATGTTGATGCCATTACTATCGTGTTTCCGGTTAAGAACATTCCTCTGGCTGTTGATGAACAGCGGTGAACTATGAATCAAATGTAGAATGTCAAAGAAGCTATCTGCTCGGGACCACTTAAGTATCCACCAGCTGCCTGTTGTTGATCTTGCTTAACTGCTATGTGCAGAACCATGTCGTATTTTCTTCCTGTTCTTGTTAACGTTTAAGCATATTTTGTAGTTCCTTATCAATGTTTCTGTTTTAGAGTCCTGAACTGCATGCTGATCTACAATCAATAATTAAGTCTGTGTTTATGAGTTTTATAGACTAGTAATTTCCGTATTTTAGACGTACAGGTGTCTCTGGCCATGCATGACCTAGCTAATACCTTCCAGATTAAGTTGAGGGTCAATTTTTTTTTGGAGAAAGTGATCATCTTTCTCTGGATCATCACAGATGCCTTTTGAGGAAGTCACAGCTTTGGGACGTACTCCCTCAAGCTATACAGTATATATTATACTCAGGGTGACAAGTTCATATATAGTGAGTGCATCACGAACCAGGAGAAGCCAAGCAAAATGCAAGGCCATTTACCTCCATCCTCTTCCGAATTCCCATTTCTCTTTGGCCATCTTGTTATCATGTTTCAGGTATAAAACTTGGGATTAATTACAAAAAAAAACTACCTAAATTGTGTGGTCATTTTAATTTTGGTATCCAAATATTAAAAATTTGCATTCTGATATCTCACGTTATCTCCGTGTAGCAAATTAGTACTTTCGTCTCTCACCCCGTCAAATATCTCAGTTTACTGTCAACGTGATGCATTTTTGCCCTAGCTGAGTCAGCTCCCACCATAGCCCGATGGCACTTTCGTCATTGCCCTCACATCTATTCGTCTTCTTCGTTTTCTACATAACTATTTCAAAGTCTTCTATTCATCTCTCTCTCATACAATTCTGTTCATTTCCTCCCTCTCGTTAATTTGTTTGCACAAACACAACTAAAGTGAGAAATTGATCATTTTATTATAAGCACACAAAAATGCTTCAAATTATGAATCGTTTTCATGTTTGAATTAAAGTATCTAATGGGCAATCAGGGTGGTTTGAAGGAAATCATGCAACCCCACTTAGATTGGACCACTCGAATTGAATTGACGCACTATCACATAGTTCAAAGAAGAACCCAGAATTATCAAACCCAACCAAATCCACCAAGAAAATAAACTCTTATAGATCAGCTCGATTAAACCTCCCACATTCCGTTCATACAAACCTAGCCTAGAGAGTAATCTAAAAAAATAAAAAATAAAATCTAACACTCACTCACAAATAAGAATTGAAGACCAGAGCTTTGTTTCTGGCTACTATTCATCGTGGATCGAGATCTTTTTCTACCCGACGACATGTACGAGAAAAATGGTGGAGATAGGCGCGGCGTGGTCGAGGTCGTCATGGAGGAGTAACGCATGTTGACAGATGACGAAGACTATGAGGGAGGGAGAGACCAAGGAAACGATTTAATCGACAAACTAGGTGTTTTAGATCAGTAGTTATGGACTCAAGGGTAAGTTTAGTGGACCTGGTGGGCTTCAGAGAGAATTGAGAATTGAAAACCTTCATAGAGAAATCGAGAGTGAGAAGTGAGTGCGATGACAAAAGTGCATTCGGACTATCTAATAAAGCTAAGTCAGCTAACACATGTAGGATCAGAGTTCACCACATCGGCAAAAAACAGAGATATTTGACTGAGTGAAAGACAGAGGTACTAATTTGCAAGACAAAGATAACGTGAGGTATCGAAATATAAATTTTTAATATTTAAGTACCAAAATAAAAATAACCATATAATTCGGATATTTTTTTGTAATTAATCCTAAAACTTATCATTCTAGTCTCTTGGTCCTTTTAACTTCCTTCACTTTCATATATTAGAATCAAGAAACAAAATACAGACATAATCAAGAACCGACGATAGTTAGAGCATCCGCACCGGTTGGTGCTCAAGTAGCATGAGCAAAGGCAGGCCAGGGTGGCCTGTAGCACAAGCAGGCGAGACGAAAGCGTGCAGCGGTGATGGAGGACGCCGGAGACCGCTCGTTGACAAGCTCAGCAAACAACTGCTCGAGTAATCTGTGCTCGTGCTGGAGCACGAGCTGCCTGGTAGAGCCCACACATGTGGGTGACGCCAGGCCGATCCTATTTTTTTTTACGTCTAGCGTGTGTAATACACGCGCCTGTAATAACAAAAAAATATGACGGGCCAATGGGATAGAACCACGTGGCGAAGCTAGATGAATTTGATGCCCAATGGTCAAGTGGTTGTGGACCGTCCATTTCAAATCCAAAAATATGATCGGATGGCTGAGATTCAACCAAAACAGCTACTTCAAAAATAACGGACATTTTGTAAGATAAATCCTAAAAAATTGCAAAAAAAATCCCAAAAATTTCAAAAAAATTATAAATAACACTCTATAATTTTTCTATAAATACTACATCAATTTCATTCACATCTCACACAAATTTGTATACAACAAATTTATCCTCTCTTTCCTCTTCTCCTTCCTCCTCCTCTCTCATCCCTTTGTATTTTAGTTCCCAAAAAATTTCCAATTTCGTTTATTCCGAAGATTTGCAACTTTGTACTTCTTAATATCGTATTAGTGTTTGTCCTATTACCGGCAACATGCAAAAGTCTGACAAATTGTGGAAAAAAATCTATGCCGATTATAAGGAAAATTGAAAGATTGCGCATGGTGAATCAAGGCCGGAGCTTAGGACCCAAACCGCGGTTTCTTCTCATTTTACAAAGTTGAAGCCGAGTTTTAGAACTTGCGGTGCCGCTCTTGCATATGCACGAAGGAATGCACAATCCGGCTCAAATTTGCAAGACGGGGTAAGTGTTAATAATTTTGTCATTTATTTTTTATTACATTTATTTTAATAAATTTTGACATCCCCATTTCCTAGATATTATTTTGACATATAATTTTTTTCCTAGATAAGAAAAGTTCAATCATAGTATGTGGCACAAAAGAAGAAAGAGTTTACCAAGTTTGATTGTTGGGAAGTGATGAAGAACCATCCAAATTTTTGGCACGTCGAACCTAGTATACCACCTCCTTCATATTCTAACTCCGCAACTACTCCTCCCTTTACCTCAATGTCTCCCCTGTCGAGATGGAGGATGATGAAGTCATTGCAACACCACAAAGAAACGAAGAATAAATGTACTCGAGTCCGGTTAGACCAATCAGAATGAAGGCGGACAAGGAAGCTAAAAGAAAGGGGAAGAAGGTCATGACATCTTCAAATGAGGTAAGAGATGAGGTTTTGAAAATCATGATGGAAAATCAAAGATTGCATCTCGCAGGGCAAAAAGAAAGTGATGCCACCGAGCTAGCTTTATACCAAAAATAACTCGCCCTTAAGGAGAAGGACTACAAATTGAGGGCTCAAGCGGAGGAATCAAGGATTATAGCAATGGATACAGATGCTATGACCCCAAAATCAAAGAGGTATTTTTCTAAGAGAAAAATGAATATCCTTAAGCAAATGGAGGAAGAGGGAGGAGATAGTAGCGATGAAACATTTTTAAATTGTTATCGCCCACTATTTCAATAATTTGGTATTTGTTTTCCATTATGAAATTATGTACTTTAAATTTTCAAGTAATAAAAATGCACTTTTTTTATTCCATCAAAGCTCACGCACATTATAATAAAACATAGTGACTTAAAATCAAACACACATCACTCAAACACCCCCCCCCCCCCCCAAAAAAAAAGCAAACATGTTGCAAACATGGTTAATTAAAATTACACACACACATATAATTTAAAGTCGTTCGCCGGTCTCTAGATACCAGTTGTGCTTAACTAAGTTCTTCTGCAACTCTCCATGGATGTACGTAGATTGAAGATCTACAACACGGTCATCAAATCGTTGTTCATTTTTTCAATCCCTTCGAACTAGCTCAAAAGGAATGTGATTACCTTGTTCATCTACTAGTCCATCATAAACTGTGAAAGCACTTGATGAGTTTTGTAGATCTTCTTCTTCGTTCTCCTCGAACTCCTCCTCCACAAATTCTTCTTCGACAATCATGTTATGCATTATAATACAAGTCAACATGATGCTCTTCAATGTAGATTGGTGATAACACCTAGTTGCATGCCGAATAATTCCCCAATGAGATTGCAAAATGTCAAAGCACCTCTCTATATCTTTGCGGTATGCCTCTTGTTTCTTTGCGAACAGTTTCTGTGGTAGCTCATGAGGATTGGAGATTGTTTTCACAAACGAGGAGTACTTGAGATATATACCGTCAGTTAAATAGTAAGTATTGTGGTAAGTTATACCATTGACTTTATAAGTTGCACTTGGATTGTTTCCGGCAAGGAATGAATCGAATATATCCGATTGGTGGAGCACGTTGATATCATTTTTTTGATCTGAGTATCCCAAAGAATCTTTGCCATATCCACGTGTCATATGAGACCACTACCTCTAAAATAATAGTTGAACGCTTTTTCCACCCCGAGAATGCCCCTTACCAAGCTGTGGGGCAATTCTTCCATTCCCAATGCATACAGTCAATGCTTCCGATCATACTAGGAAATCCGTGATGCCTTGCTCTCTTTAGAAATCGGGTTATGTCTATTACATTTGGAGCGCAGAGATAGAGGTCACTGTAAAGCTCATATATATGCATACACCACTTCTTCATGCATTGTAGTGTTGTAGATTCACCTATCTTTGTTATTTCAGCACACTGATCTGCGGTTGTGCCGTACGCCAACATACGAAGAGCGTCAGCCATCTTTTTTTGTGGAAGAAGTCCAACCACTCCAGTGGCATCAGCTTTTTGGTGCAAAAATTGGTCGTGGTTGTAGAGATCCGTCATTATACGGTTGAATAAATTCATACTCATTTGGTACCTTCGACAAAAGGCTTGTTCGTTGAAGACGGGGCGTTCGATGAAGTAATCCTCCATTAGATTATGTCCCCTTGACTCCCCTATTCTTTCTTCATTTGGCCGACAACGAGGTGGTTTGTCATCAAACATTGCATCGACCGTGACCGCTTCAGTAATGAAAGCATTAGCAATTTCGGCGTTTCGCCGACATTGTTGTCGCCTCCTCCATAAAAAATTGTCAAAACTGAAAAGATTCATCTTATCAGAATCTAGAATATATGGTTGAAAACGGTGTGAGCAAGGTTCTAAAAAACGCTAGGCGACCCTAAACGGTGAACATACCTTCGAGCGCCTAGGCGGCTAGACGTGGATTAATCGGAATTAGACGTTTTCTAGGCGACTTAAAGGCGATATTAATTCAATAAATATATATGTGAAATAATGAATATTTAAAACACTTATATAATAAAATTAGCAATAAATATAGTTTAAATTGTCATAATCTCCATACAAAAATATATAATATAGAGTAATAATCTCAAATCTCAAATTATTTGAGTTTTAAATTTTTATTATTTTCACGCCGAGCATCGCCTAGACTCGCCTAGGAGCGCCTGAGAGTGCCTAGCCCGCCCAGGAGCGCCTGAGAGCGCCTAGCCCGCCCAGAGAGCTTATTCCCTCTTTTAGCTTCGCCTAGCGCCTAGGCATCGCCTAGGCGGTCGCCTAGATCGCCTTTTAGAACAGTGGGTGTGAGTGAAAAATGAGCACCAATCTATAAATTTATAGCCAAGTCTAGATATTCTGATGCTTGAAGATGATGACACGTGTCGTCTTCCAATTGGTCAGAAATCTCTCCGGGAATCTTACACCAATTATTTGGACGATAACTATACGTGGTGCTGACACGTGTTAGCTCGTGATTGGTTGAAAATTTTATCAGAAATTTTGTACAATTATTTACACGATAACGTTCTGTCGGTGTGATATGTGTCAACTTGTCGTTTGTCAGAAATCTTACCTGAAATCTTATTCAATTATTCATACGACAACGACACGTGTCGTTTATGTATTGGTTGAAAATGAAACGAAAAAAAATTACATAAAAAATTAATTTATAAACAGTAATAAGAGGTGCTATTTTTTGGCACTGCTGCGTGAAAAATAATAACTATATCTTCTATTTGATACATAATGACTGCTCCACTTTAAATAATGCTTGCTCCTCCCCAAATAACACAAGCAATCTATATATACCGGTGGTGCAGGTGCTGTTAGTGTAGAGTCTTATCACTCTTAGAGCATCTCCAATAGGAGGTACTAAATCCTATAATTTTGGGGTACTAAAAAAAATTGGGCTCTAATGGTAGTTTTGTGAAGTTCTAAACCCTATATTTATAAGACTTGGTCTCATCCCAAGTCTTATTTTGAGACTCCATATGAGACTTGGTCTTATAATTTTGGGTTTGGGCCACTTAGTAGAGGGGAGAGAAATTGGAGGGATAAGACCCCATTATAAGACCCCTACCATTGGAGATGGTTGAAGTGTTATATAAATAATGTCTAAATAAGGTCTCAAAAAGACTTCATGATAGATGCCCTTGTGCAGGGATCCCGTTAATAGTAAAGTACAAAAATGACCAAAAATGGTTTTACTTTTCATACCCGGGCCTGCTAATTAAAGAAAGAAAGAGCGTCCAAAAGTACACCTCATCGTATCCCCTATCCTAATCCTTCCGCACCCCCATTTTCCCCACTCGCCAAATATCCACGCGCTCCCCCCAACTACGAAAACTATTGCACGGAGCAAAAACCTCCCCGCGAGTATCTGCACACTCACACACTTAAGCACGTGTTCCTCTCTGATCCTTTCGATTTTCAACGATTTTGCAGTCGCCAGCTTGAATGCGAAAGATCCAGTTAACAACGCTGCAAAAAAGAGCACACAAAATCTTCGTTTCACTCCAAAAAAAACACATCGAAAATGGCCAACGAGCTCGACCTGGACGCGTTGCTCCGTTATGCCGCCGCCAACGTCCTCGGCTTCCCATCCTCGCCGTCCGATTTCACCCTCTCTAAGGTCTGCTTCATTTTCGTGTTTTTTCAATTATTAATTTGTTTGTGTGGTTTAATTTATACATATGAACTTGCAGTTCGGGCATGGACAATCGAATCCGACTTATCTGATGCAAGTAGGATCTGGCGCGTCGGTCAAACGCTACGTTTTGAGGAAGAAGCCGCCGGGGAAGCTGCTTCAGTCAGCTCACGCTGTAGAGAGAGAATTCCAGGTTTTTTTTTTCTTGTGCTGATTGATTTTACTCGTCTTTGAATATGATAGTAATGGTAAATTTAATTTTTCAAGTGTTGAAATATACAGGTTCTTCAAGCATTGGGTACTCATACATTAGTTCCGGTACCGAAAGTATTCTGTTTGTGTACTGATCCCAGCGTGATAGGAACAGATTTTTACATTATGGAGTATTTGGAAGGCCGGATTTTTATCGACCCCAGTCTACCGGTATAGTACTTGATGCACTTGTTGGCTGATTAATAAGTGTCATTTTATATTTTATTTGTTCGAATGTGACGCCTAAAGCTCGAAGATATGTTGGATTTTCAATTCGGTCGTAAATAAGCATCTGATTCGAGGTTGAGTTGTGTTTTTTGGTCTTTGTGATCAGGGTGTAGAACCTGCGAGGCGGAGTGCAATATACCGAGCTACTGCTAAAGCTTTGGCGTCCCTACATTCAGCTGATGTTGATGCCATTGGTCTAGGCAAGTATGGGCGTCGCGAAAACTATTGTAAACGACAGGTGCATTAAACTTTTGTAATTTGTATACATTAGTGCCTATAATGATTCCACGTCTGTGTATAACATTGATCTTTAGAGACATGCCAAACTTTGTCAGCATCCGGAAGAGTTGAAGGTTTTTTTTTATATGAGCTTGAAGGAGCTATTAGTCAGGCCCCAATTTTCTTGTAGCTTAATGGGGCTTTAAATTTTCATGCTGTTCATAGGTGGAAAGGTGGGCAAAGCAGTATATTGCCTCCACTGGTGATGGCAAGCCTGAGGGAAACCCAAAGATGTTTGAGCTGATTGATTGGTTACGGCATAACATGCCTCTTGAAGATTCTTCAGGAGGTGCGACTGGCCTAGTTCACGGGGACTTTCGCCTTGATAATCTTGTGTTTCATCCTATTGAGGTTTGGCACTCTGAATTCCCTGAATTGATTTGGATGCATACATGTGTATACTGTTTCAATATCTTTGCTTGGGAATGTGTTCTCAATGTCATATATGTTAGGAATGGCTTATTGAAGAGGAAAAGTGCTGAAAATGTAAAGAAAACGCAGAAAAGCTTAGGGACTACATCTTGTTCTTTCTCATTGATAGCGAACAGTTTGGAGATTATATAGCTATGGTAAACTAGTGGTAAATCTCATATTTACCCTTACATGGTTAACAATATATAGAATAATCTCCTCAATAGTCGATAATTGGGGAATGATGGTTTCGCTTAGGGAGTTTGTATTCTCATTAACAACTGCATGCTCCCTCTATATTCTATAGACATTAGTATATTCACAGTAATTAGAAAGATTAACAATCTAATTGCACATTTGATGAATTTTTCTCAATGTGCAGGATCGAGTGATAGGCATTCTTGACTGGGAATTATCTACTCTTGGAAACCAAATGTGTGATGTTGCTTACTGCTGTTTGGTATTTAGCCCAATTCCAAACTTTCTTCAGACTTGACTTTTTGGCCAGGCAAGATATGGTCGAAATAATTGTAAAACTGTGGGGTCTCATTTTATGCTTTGCAGCCTTACATCATGGACTTTGGAGCAGACAAAGATCAACTTGGTCAAGGCATGGAACAAAAAGGACATCCAGAAGGGATTCCTTCTCAGGCAGAATACGTGGCAGAATACTGCTCTTCATCTGTAAGTTAGCTGTACAGATTACAGAGTACAATTGTGTTGAATAAATAAAAATCCAGTGTACATTTCCTCATCTTAGAATGTTAAATATCTGCCATGAATCAGATTTAAGATATGTGTTGGTGTCAAAGGCATTACCAAGAGATGGTGTTAATGCGAATAGTTTTGTTTATAAAGTTACGTGATTAACCTATTGACCCATACACGTCCATTAGATTGTTTAAAGTTTAGGATTAGGAATGAATTATATAATGATGCTTGTTAGCTCTGTTTAGCCATGTTTTGGGGTTATCTATGAGATAGACATGATGATCATGGATAGACTTCTCTGTAACTATAAAACCAACTATTTTCGCACCCTCATAAGCCTGGTTATCATGACTAAAGTATGTGAGTGACAAACTTGCATTTGAAATGTTGCATTTCAGGGAAAGCCATGGCCTTTTGCTGAGTGGAAGTTCTATGTAGCCTTTGCTTTATTCCGTGGGGCATCAATATTTGCAGGCATTTATAGTAGATGGACCACGGTATCTTCTGAAGCACAATTTAATATTGGTTATTGGAATTCTATGCAAAAAACTGTTGTCATTGAATCTAGCCTATGATGGAGATAACTAAATTAATCACGAAATGCAGGGTAATGCTTCTGGAGGTGAGAGTGCCCAGCATGCAGGGTTCAGAGCTAATTTTTTTATAAATGTTGCATGGGCATTTATTAAACAAGAATCTGTGCTTCCTGAGCATCCTCCATCAGGTACTTACACCATCTAACAATTATAGTTGCCATGAAGTACATATTTTAAGCAGATTTATTTTTGATTATCTATCTCATTTCAAATGATGGCTTGCAAGAGTTTTGAGCTACCCAAGTTTTCTCCCTCAGGTGTTTTCCTTGCTCAAAACTACTTGAAAAGATTGGAAAAAGAAAGTGAAAATCAAGTATTTTCGAAAGGGGGAGGGAAGTTTGTCCCAGGTAAAAGGATTCTGGAGTTGAGAGACAGGTTGGTGAAGTTCATGGAAGATAACATATATCCGATGGAAAAAGAATTCTACAAACTTTCCTTGTCTACCTCACGTTGGACAGTGCATCCAGCTGAAGAGAAGCTAAAGGAACTAGCAAAAAAGGAAGGCCTATGGAACTTATTCATACCTGTATGTGTCTGATCTTCACTTTCCAATTTGAATTTAGCTATGGTGCATATATGGATTATATTCTGTTCTGACTTCTGACGAACATGATTGACTTGTGCATTTGTACATGTGTGTAGTTTGATAGTGCTGCCAGGGCAAAAAAATTAATCTTTGATGGGATTAATCAACTTCAATCAGATGATACCTACGATCGGTTATTGGGCGCAGGTCTTTCAAACCTTGAATATGGATATCTTTGTGAGATAATGGGTCGGTCTCTTTGGGCTCCACAAGTGTTCAATTGTGGTGCACCTGACACTGGAAATATGGAGGTATGAAAGTCATTTGATCAATTACTTCCTATGAATGACCAACCAGTGTTATCAGTTTATCACCATATGGCCTTCCCCATCTAGAGATAGTCTCTTAATTGAGTTTATTCTAATGGGATCTTTATCTTGGGGCTACTTCTCAAAAGCTTTACACTGCAAATGTAGGAGTTTTGTTTTTCTTTAGCTGTTGTTAAAGCATATTGAATGGGTCGTAGTCTTAGGATATGCATGTATGTGTTATAGAGCAATAATGTGACTATTCTTCTAAAATATGACTTTCATCTGCAAGGCTATTGATCTGATTCAAACCCTTCCAAATTAGGTATTGTTGCGATATGGAAACAAAGAGCAACTACATGAATGGCTTATTCCTTTACTTGAGGGAAAAATCCGGTCAGGATTTGCAATGACGGAACCCCAAGTTGCATCCTCTGATGCAACTAACATCGAGTGTTCAATTAAAAGGTACGCTTGTGCAACATCATCACCGGGCGTTAAGGTGGTGGCGTCCTTTTCAGGGTCATCAATTTTAGAACCAAAGCTTTCAGGAATTTACAGCAAGCCTTATTTCACATAAGTTTCATCCAAAGACTCTTCATCTTTATTTGCGATCAGTGTTGAAAAAGGCATTTCATTTAATGTGTTTTAAACCTTTTAATGCAATTTTTCCTCTGACTCATGATTGTCTCTCGGCTATATTTACAGACAAGGAGACTCATATATAATCAATGGAACAAAATGGTGGACAAGTGGGGCTATGGATCCAAGATGTCGACTTCTGATAGTCATGGTTAGAATTTTTTTTCTTGTACCTCATTTAATGAACTTCAGTATGGTATTTATATGATTAATGATGGATATTTGAGTACTGTGCAGGGAAAAACCGACGTCAATGCTGCTATGCATAAGCAGCAGTCCATGATATTAGTGGATATCCGAACTCCAGGTGTCCACATAAAGAGACCACTTACAGTCTTTGGTTTTGATGATGCACCTCATGGGCATGCAGAAGTTTTATTTGACAATGTACGTGTTCCAGCAAAGAATATTCTACTGGGAGAAGGGCGTGGGTTTGAAATTGCACAGGTATTGTGTTAACTGCTTTCTTTCTGTTTAATCTACTGCACTTGTCATATCAGTATTTTGATTTGTATATAGTACGTGTCAAATCCCCTTTAGACTTCATTCAAACTCTAACTGCTTTTATTAATCAAGCTTTCTCCAAGTTATATAATAAGAACAATATGATTACTTATCCATGTGATAAACTTTTATCAGCTCAATGTCTGTAAAGTAATTTGTAATCTGTGACGCACCACCAAATGTCAAATATCTTTGTATCTGAGATTTGGGAAATTACATGTTCATTTTTAGGAATTCAATGGCAATGCAGCAATGAGGCCTTTGCAATTTTGACTCATATATCCGAGGGTTACTCTGTACAGTCTGTACTAATCCTCAACCGCGTTTAGGAATTAAAGTTACCTTAAACTTTTGCAGGGTAGGTTAGGCCCAGGAAGGTTACACCATTGCATGAGATTGTTGGGAGCTGCCGAACGAGGCATGCAGTTAATGGCCGAGAGAGCTCTTAGTAGAAGAGTTTTTGGAAAATTGATTGCTGAACAAGGCTCTTTCCGTTCAGATATTGCAAAGGTAATGATATTTTACACTCGAATCCTTCCTGGCTTTCCAACCCTTCAAAGTATCCAAGAGGTAATCTGAATTAAATCTTGCTTCGATATCTTTTGATTCACCTCTTTTTGAATTGGCTTTTGGTCTTTCAGTGTCGAATAGAGCTAGAGAAAACGAGATTGTTGGTTCTAGAGGCAGCTGACCAGCTTGATAGACTTGGAAACAAAGAGGCCCGTGGGATTATAGCAATGGCAAAGGTAATAACTGTGTATTATAATAACTGATATAGTTCTCTTCTGTGTACGACACATTTTTCTTGCTAACTTGGTGGTATGTGGAGCAGGTAGCATCCCCAAACATGGCTCTGATGGTGCTTGACATGGCAATTCAAGTCCATGGTGGCGCTGGCGTGTCTTCAGACACTATTCTGGCTCATCTCTGGGCGGCTTCAAGAACATTAAGAATAGCGGATGGTCCAGATGAAGTTCACTTGGGTACCATTGCCAAGTTAGAACTACAGAGAGCTAAAGCTAGACTCTGAAACTTTGATAGAAAGATATATGACCAAGAAACAAGGAACATTCAAGTCAAGTTCGTGCAAGTGCACAACACACTCTTACAAACTTGCAGTGGAGAGAAAGGACCAATTATGTGGAAAGAATAAAATTGAAGAAATGTAATGTACATGGAAGAAAATGTAACAATTTGGAGGGGAAGTTGGCATGTACCTGTTAATTTTTAGTTATTTTTATAATAATTGTACCTGTTAAAACTTAAAAAGCCCGACTCTCTGCATTTTTCACCATTTGAACTCTTAAAGTATTCACTTAAAGTGTTCATCATATCTTGGTTTCAAAGATGGATTGATTGACATTATTTTGTTGATACATGATGACGAAATTGAGTGTTAGACGCACTTAATAGCCATTCGAATCTTGCTAAGTTTTGAAACTATTTGTGCTAACGGTTTTCACTTGGAATAATATTGTGAAAATGAAACAGAGTTTTGTGTCCAATCTCCGTAAAATGCTGCTAATGGCGTAATTTGGAGAGGTTTATGAGGATTTGTAGTGTTTATATCTTACTACGGTTGGGATCATTGAATCTCATGCGGTCACTTATATTATTATGTGTGACTGTGTTATAATGATCAAGATATTAAGAAATTCTCATGGTCATCGGTTCTTTAGAGCGAAGAAGCATGTGGGAGTACCTAAATTTATCAGTTTAGATGGGGAGGATGAGACTATTCCTCTCATTCTTGACTCGTTCTCCAAGATGAGTGTAGCATAATCCAGGCAAAGTATTACTATAGCGTCGTGCCTTATCCCAGTGGACATCCTTATGATAAAATCTAATGCACATCGCTCATTTGTAAAGTTTGTGTATGCCTATAATGTTGTTTACATGCATGACGGTCCTTTGTTGTAAACACAACTTCCATTCCTTCACTGATTCCAAGAATATATTTGTGGATCAATCGAAAACCGGTATGCGGACTGCTTATATATGGTTTTGATTGCTGTATCAACGTATAGGTCACACGTCTCTGCAATCCACATGGTACGCTGCATTTGCAGAACTCTTAGCACATATTATTAAGCTTTGAGCTCACCACCCGGATAACCCAATCAGGTCAATTAGATTGGATAATGCAAGAAAGTTTACATCACAATATTTTGTTGATTATTGCATGTTGATTGGGATTGAAGTTGAACATCCCAGTTCCCCATGTTCATTCATATAACAGTTGAATAGAGACAGAACTCAAGCGGTTACAGCTTGTGGCCAGCACAATGGTAATGCATATTGATTTACCATCTTCTACTTGGGGATATGCAGTGGTACATGCAGCTATGCTTATTCGCTTGATACCCATAAACTATCAACCATATAGTGCATACCAGTTGGTAACTGGATATGAGCTTGATATCTCACACCTACGCATCTCTGGTTGTGTGGTACATGTGCATACTACACTTTTACTACGTATAAAAATGGGTCATCAACGTCGATTATACATTTGTGTTGGGTATGATTCTCCAATGAATGTTCACTATTTAGAACCTTTGATAGGAGATCTCTTTACTACTCGTTTTTGCAGATAGTCACTGTGAGGAGACATACTTCCTACCAGTAAAGGGAGAAAGGAATTGTTCCATTCTGGTTAAATGTTGAAAGTTGACGTGGTATGTCCCCACTATGTTTCATCATGATCCCCGCACATTTCAGTGTGAGATTGAAGTGCAATGTATTCTTGATTTTCAGAAAGTAGAAGATTCGATGCCTGACTCCTTTACTGATATCATGAAAGTGACGAGATCGGTTATACATGTTGTAAATCCTGCAAGGCTGAAAGTCCCTGGAATTTGTCAAGTTAACACAACACCTAGGCAAAGTAGCATTTCTCTTTCTCATAGTGGGGGTGTAGCATCGGTCAAAATCCACTGATGAGTTGTCGGTGAAAAGGCAAGCTATCAAGGCACCACCGTTCACCATAAACACATGAGATTATTTTTGACTGCAAATGTGTCTAAAAGCCGACATTGAAAAATACTGGGGGACGCCCCAGAGTCAATGATGATGTCAGTAAATAAAGAAATATCACCAAGTTAAACAAATGCTAGCAGTATTATGGATGGTTCTTCCATGTTCGTTGATGATGCATTTACTTATTTCTTCGCTCAAAAATTGACGACGATGAAGTGGAACATTTCTCTGTTGCGGATTGTCAACAGTTAATGTAGAGCAAATTAACCAATATGAAAAGTTGCAATCTAGGTTAAACTAGACCCTCTTACAAATAGAAAGTTTTCGGTTTGGTAGTGTTATGAACATCGAATGGTAAGCCGGTTAGACACAAATGAGTATTTGTTAGAAAACGTATTGAGAAGAATGAAGTCATGCGGTATAAAGCTAAACTTGTGGTGCAAAGGTGTTCTCAACTCCCTTGTATTGATTATGAGCAGATGTATTCTCCGGTTATGGACATCATCACTTTCCGCTACTTATCAGTTTGGTAGTGTCCAAGAATACTAAGTATGCAGCTTATGAATGTGGTTATATATCTCTATGGAGATCTTAATTCAAAGATATATATGGGAGTGTCGGTTGGCATGGTTCTACCCAATTCAAGTAACTATAAACCACAAAGTGCTCATGTAATTAGATTGAGACATTCACTAAATGTATTGAAACAATCTGGTAGGTTGTGGTATACACGTCTTAATGACTACTTGATTGGGAATGGATACAAGAATGAAGAGTTATGCCCATGCGTGTTCGGTAGATGAATGAGTTATTTGAGATGATAGACCTTAGTAGGACTCGATTATGTCTCGGTTTAGAGGTGGAACATCAAGTTGGTTGAATTCGTATTCACCAGTCTGCTTATGTCTAGAGCAGGCAATGAACAAGGCATGCCATCTTAAGCACACCAATGGTTGTTTGCAGTTTGGAACCCAAAATGATCAATTTCATCAGAATGATGATGGTAAAGATATTTTGAAGATTCTATATCTTGGTGCGGTTAGAGCTTGGTAAAATATAGCTTGGTCACACGTCTAGATATTGTCATCTCAGTATGCACCAATGCAAAGTCATTGGAATAAAGTATATTACACTTTCTGGTATTTAAAGGTAACAATTGACTTGGGCTTTTTCACTCCATACAAATTAAACAGAGAGAAGTTTGAAATTTCCGTAAAATGGATAGTTGAATCGTGGCTTGCAGGTTCTGGGCACTTCGACCCGTCGAGTAGATCTCTCGACCTGTCGAAGGCAGTGAACGGTGATAACCCGAAGGTATCTTTCGAACCGTCGAGAAATATTTTCAACCCGTCAAAACCAGTACCCTGGATTGAACAGAAGCATTCATTCGACCAGTTGAGTGAGGATGTCGACCTGTCGAATTCCTCCCTAGCTGCGAGCAATTTTATTGCAGTCCCTTATTTCGAAACATCGGTTGATGTATTTGTCGGATTTGCTGATATTGGGTACCTCTCTCACCTGCACAAAGGTCGTTCACATACTGATTATGTTTTCACAATGGAAAACACGACGATTTCTTGGAGATCAACTAAGCAAACCCTTGTTGCTACTTCCTCAAATCATTCAGAAATCATTATTTTGCATGAAGAAGTTAGAGAATCTTATAGAATGCTAAATAGGTATGATAATATCTAAAAAACCCGATGTATAACAACATCTAACTGGTCAAATGATCTTTGTAGATTAAGTTCCATGACATGACAAAAATCGATGTAAAACCACATCTTGTGCACAATTTCAGGTTCAAAAAATTTTGAAATTTTTCTGAACATTTATTTGTCGATAAAACCGATGTAAAACACATCAAAGACACCAATCCCAGGTGACATCTTTGACAGGTCGAGAAGAACCACCCGATGAGCCGAAGAAATCCAAAATAAATTTTAATTTTCTGATAACTATTTTCGACGTGTCGAAGATATTTCTCGACAGCTCGAAATTGGAAAATTTTGTCACAGTGGCTTACCTTCAACTGGTCAAGAAAAATCTTCAACGAGTCGAAGTAAAACCTAAAACTGTATCGAATTTTCGATATCTTTTTTGACGGATCGAAGGAAATTTTTGACGGGTCAAAATTGTGATAATTTGGGGACAAAAGTGTTCATTCGACAAGTCAAGGATATCTTTCGACGGGTCAAATGTGCAAACATAGGTAACCAATGATCACCTTCTATGGATCGAAAAGTACAAAAATTAATCTAGAATGTGGCCTTCGACGGGTCGAGAGAAAATCTCTATGGGTCGAAGAATGCCTGAGATAAAAAACATCCTCTTTTTGTGTCTCATTTTTACTGTATCTTTGTGTCATTATGCCATATGTAATTGTAAACATCAAATCGTACATTGAATTGGTAGTGAAATAACATTCTCAACACTTTCATATACCGAAAACTAGAGAAAATTTCATTACTCGCCATCTTTAAAAATTACATCGTAGTTGTCTTATTCCAAAAATCATGACTTAAAACAAAGTCTCAAACCATGACTAAACCAAGTCAAAAATAAACCATGACTAAAACCAAGTCAAAAATAAAGCTAAACTTGATGACATAGCAAAAACTTGAGCCTAATACATAGACTACTCAAAAAACCGCAGTCTCTAGACTTGCTTTTGTATTGTCTGCTATTATAAGATTGGCTTTACCGCAATCTTCCATCTCATAGTCTTCAAATGAAGTTAGTCTCATGTGCCAAGTATCGTGTGTACTTTTTGTAGACATTTTAAATATCGTTGGGTACACGACATTGTTTGTGCATGTGCTTGGTACAACCACATTTATAACAAGATGACAAGCGCAAATTTGAAGCAGAATTTGAAGAATTTCTCCCATTCCTAGAACTAGAATGATTCTTGTTAGAGTTATGGCTATTGTCTTGGTGAGTCCAAGTCAAATTCCGACTATATCCTCTACCACAACCTTTGCCCTGTCCTCCTCTTTCACCATGGTTATTGTAAGGCTCAGAACAACCATTCCTCTTATCTTTACGTGCCTTCCCACCATTGTTGTACGACTCATGGTTCATTTTAGTACCGGCTGGTTGAGCATTATTAATGTGAAGAATATCGTGATACTGCTCTTTCTTGGCCAACACATTCATGAGATCACTGAATGATCTTAATTTTCCTTGCTCATAATCTATATGATATTGACTTGCAAGTGTGTCCATGGAAGTAGAAAATGTGCTTAAAGACTTTTCAATCATATCTTAATCGGTCTTTATAATACCACAAACATTCAACTCCAATTGTAGGTCCAACATAGCTTGATTGAATGCAACCTTTGGATAATCCAATAACCAGATTGAATCTCATCTTTCTTGCAGTTCTCGAAGTTGTGCATTATGCACATTATTGAATGTATCTTGTAAAGTCACCAACAAAACCATGGGGTCATTCTTTAGCAAATATTATTTTTGTAGAATTGGATGTATATGTCGCCTCAAAAATATGAGGGCTTGAACTTTACGAGCTGGAGTTGGTGGCTCAGTACCAGGTGGTGATGGTGGCTAGATTGTATTCGTCAGTTTTATACCGAGAAACGCATTCTCAACATCTGATACCTAACAATGGTATTCTGCTCCTTGAGGATCAAGGATATCAAATTTAGGCATTTCCGACTCAATTGATGTCATCTACAGAAGATACAAGAAATGTAATTCGCTTACTGATCGAAAAATCACAATCACTAATATCAAGTTTAGGAAATAAGAATCATGATTAATGATGTTTGGTCACAAAAATCGATTATCACTAAACGGTGGCTCAAAACAACACCCAGAAACCGTGATGAACCATCACATAATATTAATTTCCTTTTTTTAAAAAAACTATGACTCCCCCAGGATTGTCTCTTATACTCTATAGATATATGTCCATAGGAACTAGGACACAGATATGCAATAATCACAATCCTAAGATCTAAGATTTTGCAGGAAGTAAGTTTTATTCCTATATCTATAGATTGTCGGTTTAGAAAATTTACCTCAAAGGTGTTATACTCGGTATGTAAACTTTGAAAAAAGTTTGAAGAATCACAAAAATCTGACGACGTGCTCTAGCATGTGGAGGTTAGGGTATCTTTCTTTCTTCTCATTTTCTTCTTTTTGGGTAGACTGATCTTCGTTCACTAAATTAGTTATAACTTACTCTAGACACATCTTAATTACGATTGGAAGGATGTTCTGAAAACTATACATTTGGGGACTTTAGTGTATATGAAGATCTTCTTCTAGTTCGTTTTGGGCTGCTCACAATCTTCTGTCGAAGTTGGTAGATGTGCATAGACTATAAGATTGAAGTGGTCAATCTCGAATTTGGGGATAGGAAAAGTGTTTTAGTTTTGGGTTGTCTATCAACTCAGAGCATGTTGATAACGTGTTGACGAATAATGTATGTAATAACTGAAATTGTAACTCTTACATTGATATAATACCTTATATATAGGCCGATACAATTAGTTACAATGTTCCGATATAACATAGACTCACTGTATTTCTATCTATACTAAATCGTATATAATTAAGACAAGACATACACTGAAAAATACGGAAAATAAATCTCCTTACATAAGATAAAAATGTGTCCAAATTAATTCAATGAAAATAACGTACATTATAAAGAGTGAAGGAGGGCACGAAAGAAATAATATAGACACATCAAGGGCCACAGCGGAAAACAGCAGAGCCAGAGATCGAGAGGTGGGGTCCTAGCCAGCTGAGGAAAATTACAGACGAAGCAAAGCTAAAAGCTCCATTATCAGAGAGCGTGGAACTCAAATACTTCATATCATCCGATCCTAGTTATGGATTTCATCTCTCTACTAGTACCTTTTTTCGTTCTCAGGCTTTGTTTCAAACTCAAGCATCCGACCCTCTTCCAATTCCTCCATCATCATTAGCCTCCTCCCTTACTTCAAATCCACACCATCCAAAAAACTCTCCATCTTTAACTGATCACCACATTTCTCTCGTCTCTCTCTCTCTCTCTCTCTCTCTCTCTCTCTCTCTCTGAGTAACTATTTCCGACCCGACCAGGTTAAATGGACATCAAAACGCCGTTGCCGTCGGGAACGCGAGCCAAACCCGGCAAAAAGACGACGCCGCCGGAGAAGAAGCAGAAGCCGCAGCCACCAGTCGACGAGGCCTCGCTGGACAATCCGGATCTGGGGCCATTTTTGCTGAAGCTCGCCCGCGAGACCGTCGGGTCGGGCGACAACCCGAACAAGGCGTTGGACTACGCTCTCCGCGCGTCGAAGTCGTTCGAGCGCTGTTCGGGTCCGGGGCTCGACCTCGCCATGAGCCTGCATCTTGTGGCGGCGATTTACTGTAGCTTGGGCCGATTCGAGGAAGCGACTCGGGTCTTGGAGCAGTCCATTGAGATATCGGATCCACAAAACGGGTCGGATCACGCTCTGGCGAAATTCTCCGGGTACATGCAGCTCGGGGACACGTACTCGATGCTCGGACAGCTGGAGCAGTCTATTTTGTGCTACGGGTCGGGTCTCAAGATCCAGATGGACACTCTAGGTGAGTCCGACCCGAGAGTTGCAGAGACTTGCAGGTACACAAATCATCACGTACTCTTCTCTAGTTGTGGGCCCCTTTGGATTTTGGGTATATTTGCTAGTTGCACCGGGATTTGTGCTGGGGTTAGTCATGTTTGTTTATTTGTGGTAATCTGTGGAGTCATGTGAGTTACAGTTTGTTAAAATGCAGTGACTATTTTTAGAAAGTGGCTAAGGTTAAAAAAAAATTACAATTGACTAGCGGTGAATGGTTCTCACTGAATTAGCATTTCTTATGTTATAAACATGACAATGTAGCATCTAGTGATGTGAAGCATCAAGCATGTATAAAACTACCTGAAATGAATGTGTTTACTTGTTGTTTCTTCAGAAAAATCGACGATGATGAACGTAATGCTTATGTTGGGAAAATGCAGGTACCTAGCAGAGGCTCATGTGCAATTAATGCAGTTTGATGAAGCGGAAAACTACAGTATGAAGACTCTGGAAATTCACAGGGAGCATAAGGGGCCTGCGTCCATTGAAGAAGCTGCTGATCGTAGGCTAATGGCCCTTATTTATGAAGCGAAGGGAGATTATGAATCTGCACTGGAGCACCTAGTGCTTGCTAGCATGCTAATGCTTGCCAATGGGCAAGACAACGAGGTTGCAGCTATTGACATCGGCATTGGAGACATTTACTTGTCTCTTTGTCGCTATGACGAGGCTGTTTTCTCCTACCAGAAAGCGCTCACGGTCTTCAAGTCTACGAGGGGTGAAAATCATCCTTCCGTGGCTTCGGTGTTCATTCGCCTTGCCGATCTTTATTACAAGACGGGGAAGTTAAGAGAGTCTAAGTCCTACTGTGAGAATGCCTTGAGGATCTACGCAAAACCTATGCCTGGGATCGTATCCGAGGAAATTGCAACTGGGCTAACGGAGATTGCAGCCATTTATGAAGCTGTTAATGAGCCTGAAGAGGCACTCAAGCTCCTGCAGAAGGCAATGAAATTATTGGAGGATACTCCTGCACACCGGAGCACTATTGCAGGAATTGAAGCGCAAATGGGTGTTATGTTCTATATGGTTGGGAGGTTTAGGGAAGCTTGGAGCTCTTTTGAGAGTGCTATAGAGAAGCTTCGGGCCAGCGGGGAGAAGAAATCAGCCTATTTTGGTATCGTGCTGAACCAAATGGGATTGTCTTGTGTGCAGTTATACAAATTAGATGAAGCTGCTCGACTTTTTGAAGAGGCGAGGGATATACTCGAGCAGGAGTGTGGCGTTGCTCACTTGGATACTCTTGGAGTATATAGCAATCTTGCAGCAACTTATGACGCCATGGGAAGGTAGCTGATCTTTGACATTGATAAAAGCCTTAAAAAACAATGTCCTTAGTGAATTGGCCTAGATTCAGTAGAACAATGCGTATGAAGGGGTTAACGAGCTATTGATAGACTAAGGTTCAGTAAAACTACAATGATATTTCTGAACATCATCATAGCTTTGCGAAAAGCATCATCTTCCTTTACATAATTACATTTGCAAAAAGTCAAGTAACAATCTAGTCTCTTGTTCCATTGATGGTCAATCCTTTTTTATATCACAAGGTGGATTATCAGGTAGATCATGAAACAACAGGCCGGAGCAGAGCACTCTGATTTAGGAGTATTATTTGCAAATCAAAGTCAATTGTTACACATAGAGGTCTTTGAAGTTACTGGTCTACGCACAAGTTTTGTTGTTATAATTGCCATTTTATACAAACTAACGTCTTTTCTATTTGTAACAGGGTTGAAGCTGCAATTGAGATACTAGAGTACATTCTCAAGGTGAGGGAAGAAAAGCTTGGGACGGCAAATCCAGATGTTGATGATGAGAAGAAAAGATTGGCTGATCTCTTGAAAGAAGCAGGAAGAGCTCGGAATCGAAAGGGCAAATCGCTAGAAAATCTACTTGGCTCCAACTCCCAAAAAATGAGGACGGAAGGAATGAAGAATTGGTCTGGAACTAGTTTCAAAACTTGACCTAAAAAAAAAAAAGGCTCCCGAGTCCTGAGCTGTATGTTGATTATCTTTCTGCAAGTTTTGTATGTCTGATTTTGTAGATATCATTGCATTAAAGATTTCGAGGCCTTCATGCTAATAAAAATTTCCACTTGTCTCCACTTCCCTTTAATTCTTCAGACACTCGCATATATTCTGGATACTTTTACGTTGAGAAACTTAACATGTTTATTGTTTAAAGAAATTATATTCTTGATATCTGAGTGTGTTTTGTCCCGATTAGAGTAGACATAGAGATTCTCTCAATTTTTGATTTGCCAGGAGATTTATTGTATCAGATTGTAATGCTTATTTAAAGGTCATCTATCAATGAATAAAACATAATTTCAGTCTATTGCGTATATTCTCTACTTTTCTCTTTCAACACGTTATCAGCAGCTCTTGAGTTGATAGCTAACTCAAATCCAAAAAAATATATCCTAACCCCTAAACACTATAAGCTCCATCATCGGCCTCCTCCCTTGCATGACATTATCACCGCCGCCGATCATCTTCGAGTTGTCGGCGCACCTCACCGTTGTTGGAATTCTTTCGTCGCCTTTTTTTGCTTTTTCACTTCAAACTTCGATCACAGTGAATCTCTCATTCCGAGCATAATACTCTCGAGGTAAATTTCAAAGTTTTTCAATTTAGAATTAGGTTGTAAAACTTAATTACCGCAACACTCTAGATTTAAGTCTAGATTTAGGTTTAAATACCGTGAATATTATATATGTTTATAATTCCTATGAATTATTGCAGGTATGAGTGAGTGAATGATTAAAACCTCCTCCTCGAAGTTTAAACAATAGTGACGGTCCTGGGGGAGTCACGGTATACATGAAAATAAAAAGGAAAATCGATATTTTGTGACTCTGAATCAGTCACGGTTTTATGAGGTGTGATATGAAACCACTGGTTATCGCATCGATATTTGTGACCATACATCAATGGATTATGTTTCTTATTTTCTAAACTTGATTAGTGATCGTGGCTTTTCGATCGGTAAACTAATTTCATCTCTTGTCTTTTGCAGATAACTGAGCCAGCAAAGCAAGAATTTGACATCCTTGATATTCAAGGAGCAGAATACCACATGTGAGTTTCTGATGTGAAGAATACTCTCATCGGAAAGAAACTCACAAACACTATCAAACCACTACCATCAGGAACTCAAGCCAATGAAGATACTATAGCTCGAAAAGCTCATGTAATAACCAGTTCCAAAAATTCTTGGTTCATGATTTATTTATTGTTAATCGGCGATGATAATTAATTTTTACCGTCATAAATTATCGATGGTATTTATCGAAATTTTACCGATTATATTTTTCGATGGATTTCTTTGCGAAAAGTCATAGCCATGTCAAGTGTTGAAATTGGAGTTATAACAAAAAAGTTATGGTCAGCGAAAATTTTACGGAAATATCAGAAAACGTTTTGTCGCAAAATTGGCTCCATTTTGGGCCAGCCGAGGTTGACCCGCGTTGACCGGCTCTCAACGGCGAAAATCGCCGGCGAGCTTGGCTCCAACGAAGCCACGCCGTCCGGCCACCAAACCGACTATCCAATATGTCAAAATATTCATCTCGACGTCCCCTACCTTTTCCCCATAGTCTCCGACCTCAACTTGACCGGAGCAAGCCGGAATGTTAATCTAAAATTGCTGGAATTTGTGAGTTTTGGGTCTTCCATTTTCCGGCGAAATCAACCGACATGAAGCACTGGGATTTGAAGCCCTCATCACCATGAAGCTAACCATATAGGTATGGTACTTCAATTCCACTTGATGAATTGAAAATTTTGTGAGATTTCAGTTTATTGTGAAATTGGACTAGTTAGAGAATTATTTGGACTTTGTAGTAATTGAGTAAGTTGTTTGTTGGGTGATTTTGAGTGGAACAGGTTTTTGTTCGCCAGAAAATAGGGGTGGCGTCGCCGCCGCCGGCAGTGGTCTACGGCAGAGCTCCGGCGAGGTTGTTTGCAGTGTAAATTTTATGCCGTTTTACTCGTAATCGCGTACCAATCGCAATGAGGAGGTTATTTAATTGAATTAGACGTAATTGGTTAAGACGCACGGATAATCGGAAATAAATCAACGTATTTACGATATTATTAATTGGTGGAATAATTTTTCGATTCGACCACGAGTCACGTAACGGTTAAGGGTATTGGATACGAATTAAATAGAGGACTTAAAATTTGGAAATTAGAAATCGAAATTTATTTTTGAGTCCGGTATTATCTCGGAAAGCGCATTTGTCGAGAATGCGATTTTCTCGACAGTGTTGGCTGTGAGTTACGAGCCTAGTTATTCGATATGATTTTCGACGAGTAGTTATTAAATAATAATCGTTGTTTCAGGACGACGTATTTGCGGCCAGTGTCAGGCGTATAGAACACCGACTAACAGGCTTCGGCTAGTGGAAATCACGGCATAAACTATGAGTGGACATTTTATTTTCACTGTTGTTATGCGAGTCTTCAGTTATATAGTTTACAGTTATGCATTTACGTTTGTGAATTTGAATTTGGAGGCATATATGATTCGTTTTACACAGAGCATAGTCACAGTTGTTGCATCGATGCACTAGCCTCTAGGCTGATCCCCGTGACGCTCCCGAGAGAGATAGGACAAACTCCTGACCCGTGGATTTAACAGTACCCAGGAGGGTTGTGGCAAACACCTGACATGAACTTTATTGTAACTTTGAGGAAAACGTACTCAAGTTACTGCTTCCACATATCACACAGTACCCAGGAGGGTTAAGACAAACAACTGACCTGAGCTTGTTTATTTTCTGACTCGCATTATTTTTATGTACATTTATAGTGAAAGACATATTATTTATAGTTTTCAGATTAAAGTGAAATTTTATTTTCGTCCACTCACTCTAACAATTTTTATTATTTTATGTGTCTTTTTCTTGGGCTTTTCAGTTCAAATTGCCCCTAGTTTGCAGAGTTTTTTCTGAGGTCGAGTGCGCACGCAGATCGAGATATAGTGGTATTTACCTTAGGATCCAAGGTTGATCCTGCGATTTAGTATTTTACTTTTCATTGTTAGCTTAATTTGTTTAGCAGCTCTGATGTCGAAAATAGTTGTATATTTTGTATATTTTAGTAAGGAATCTATATGTGCGAAATTTTATTATTTCGTGACTTTTGAATTTTAGATCTCCACATTAGTTGTCAATTAGAGAGTAGTAACTAAGGTTAGCAGAGTCGTTAGGGGTTAATTCCTGTTTAGGCAACTAAATAGGGATCGGGTTCTTTCAGCTCAAGCTCTTATGTTTCTTCGGAGACATATTCATCATACTTTAAGGAAGCAGTACTTGTTAAAGGACTACCTCGCAGATTTGTGGGTGACTTTACAAGAACGGTTTAACAATGTACATGATGCATAAGTTCCTGAACTTCTAAAGAGATGAGTTTTCAAATTCGATTATTGGATTACCCTAAGATCAACAATTTTTACCAGAATATGTTAGAGCTATAGTCTGAGCTTGCTATTTGAGGCTCTGTCAATAACGACAAGGCCATGGTTGAGAAGTCATTGACTACCTTTCCTACCTCTATGGACACTCTTGCTCACAAATATCGGATTGATTATGAGAAAGGAAGACATAGATCATTCAGTAATTTTATGAGTGTGCTGACAAAGAAAGAAAGGCATCAGGAGATTCTTCTCCATAATAATTCTAGGTCAGTCGGTACAAAGAAAGTCTGTGAGGCTTATCATACTGGAAAGGAGCGAAAATATAAGCAGAACAATCGTTCAGAATCTTAACAAACTTGTGGTGGTAGAGGTGGTCGTGGTAGAGGTCGTGGAAGAGGAGGAAACAATCTGAATCTGACTTGCACTCGCCAAGACAACAACAAGAATCCATCAAATTCTGGTTCCAAGGACAATGGAAATTCTTCAAGGTCTGCTCCTTCGACACATAGCTCAGCACCTTGCTATAAGTGTGGTTCGAACAAGCATATGCACAAGCAGTGTCGTGCGGCTAAAGATGTCCAGAATGCTTATAAGAGATGCAAGCAGTAGGTGGCTCATGAGACCAACTACACTGCGGATGAAGAGATGAAAGATGGCGGATAAGCTAATCTAGTTGTAGAAGATATCCCAAATGTAAACCTAGCGACTACAAATTTCGGTTAGATAATATCTCTACTATGTAATCAAGTTTAAATTGTATTTGGCTTTATTTTTAGTCATGGTTATTAAATAAGGACAATCTCTCGATGTAAATGTACATGTTCATACATATTGCTTACAAGGTTCAAATTCTACAAATCCTATGGCATTATGACACCAAAGTTCCATAAAAACGAGACAAAAGAAAGGATGATTTGATTCTATATAATTTTGACCCGTCGAGATTTTTCTTCGACCCGTCGAATGTCACACTCTGGAACGGTTTTGGGAACTTTTCGACCCGTCAAAAATTTTTCCCTTGATTTTCATTCGACCCGTCGAATGTACACTTCTGTCTCCAAATTGTCACAAATTCGACCCATCGAAAATCTTTTTCAATTCATCAAAAAAGATATCGGAAAATCGATATCGGCTTTAGGTTTTATTCGACCTGTCAAGGTACCCCTTCGACCTGTCGAGGTACCCCTTCGACCCGTCAAATGTCTACATCTGTGACAATTTTTCCAACTTTCGACCCATTGAACATCATCCTCGACCCGTCGAGGAAATAGTTATCTGAAAAATCAAAATTTTATTTTGGGTTTCTTCGAGCCATCGAGTGGTTTTATCGACCTGTCGAAAATGCTACCCGCAAATGGTGTTTTTGATGAATTTTACATCGGTGTGCTTATGTGATATCAACCCTCTTTAAGAGTCACAACCTTTTGGTAAATATTTATGTCTTTGCTTAAAGTGGTCAACAAGTCTGGAAAACTAATTAGTTCAAATTCTTTTGTAGATGTTTGACGGCGAGATTGAGTGTCTAGTAGATAGTGGTACTACTCATACTATCCTGCGGAATAAGCAATTGTTTATTGATCTTGTGCCATATACATCATTAGTGACAACCATGATTGGTTCCGTGCTGGTTATACAAGATCGCGGTTCAGTACAATTCTTGCTACCACATGGTACTAAAATTCATTTCACTGATGCATTGTACGCACCAAAGGCTAACCGAACCTTACTAAGTTTTAAGAATATTAGAGCCAACGGTTTACACTTGGAAACTCATAGTGAGAATGAAAAAGAATTCTTATGTATATATTCAGAGGTGTACGGTAGAAATCACACCTTGGAGAAGTTATGGGCAATTCGTAGTGGATTATATCTTACTACAGTTCGGATCATTGAATCCAATGTTGTCATACTGGCTACTATGTGTGGCACGGCCTCATACAAGCTTTGGCATTTTCGACTGGGACACCCAGGTCGTGATATGATGATCAAAATAGTGAAAAACTCTCATGGTCATCCATTTTTCAAAGGCAAGAAGCATGTGGAAATCCCCAAAACTATCAGATTTGATGGAATGAATGAGACTAACAATCCCAATCCAGTTTCAACACTTAGTGTTATTCCACAAGATTCCTTTATGGAAATCTTTGATGCTCATCGCTCTTTTTGTAAAGCTTGCTCATTGACAAAGTTGCAGGCTAGATCTTCCTTTGCGGTTGACAATACTGAAAATATACCATTCTTACAGAGGATCCATGGTGATATTTGTGGATCTACCAAACCAAAATGTAGATCATTTAAATATTTTATGGTTTTGATAGATGCATCAACGCGACGGTCACACGTTGTTTTGCTATCCACAAGAAATGCTGCATTTGTAAAACTCCTTGCACATATTATTAAGCTTCGGGCTTACCACCCGGATAATCCAATCAAGTTAATTTGATTGGATAATACAGGAGAATTCACATCAAAGACTTTTGATGATTATTGTATGTCGATTAGGATAGACGTTGAACATCCCGTCCTTCATGTTCATTCTTAGAACGGTTTAGCATAGGCACAAATCAAGTGGTTATAGTTTGTGGCCAGAGCAATGGTTATGTATACAAATTTTCCAGTATCTGCTTGAGGATATGCAATATTACATGCAACAATGCTTCTTCACTTGAGATCTATAGCACGCCAACCATTTAGTGTGTACTGGCTGAACACTGGCTATGAGCCTATCATTTCTTTTCTACGCATATTTGGTAGTGTAGTATATGGGCCAATTACGCCACCACAACGCACTAAAATGAGCCCTCAACGTCGATTAGGCATATATGTTAGTTATGAATCTCCAACAATTATCCGTTACTTAGAACCTTCGGCAGGAGATCTATTTATTGCAAGCTTTGTAGATTGTCACTTTGATGAAACATACTTCTCGACATTAGGGGGATATAAGAATGTCTTCATTTTGGTTAAACGTCAGGAATTGACGTGGAAAGCTCATCCCACTATGTTTTAAGAAGCCCACACACATCTCAAAGTGAGATTGAAGGGCGAAGAATACTTGATCTTCAGAATGTAGTAGATTCGATGCCTGACTTCTTCATTGATATTGCTAAAGTGAAGAGATCATATATTCTTACTACAAATGTTCCTGTAAGGTTGGAAGTCTCTAATGGGCGGTTTAAAGTAACTCCAGAGCAGAGTAACGTGCCTATTGCCCATGGGGATGAAGTAGCATCAGCCTCGGCTCCCACCAGGAAGAGGGGGAGACCAAGAAAATCCACAAATGAGCTACCAGTGAAAAGGTAGGCTATCCAGGCACAAAATGATCCTTTCATCATCAACATTGTGAATCTCACACATGAGATTGTTTCTTACTAGAGTTATATCCTAGAATCATAATTGGCGTCTCTGGAGGATGCTCAAGATCCATATATGATGTCAGTAAACGGTGAAATCTCACTAAAATACAATGATGTGCGCATTGTAATGGATAGAACATCCAAGTTAGTTGATGAAGCTTTTGCTTATTCCGTCGCTTAAGATATCATTGATGACAATGAAGTGGAATCTCGCTCGGTTATTGAATGTCAGCGGAGAGTAGATTGGCCAAAATGGAAAGAAGCAACACATGCCGAACTAGTCTCTCTAAAGAAAAGGCAGGTATTTGGTCTGGTAGTGCTATGCCCATCAAATGTGAAGCCGGTTGGATATAAATGGATCTTTGTTCGGAAGCATAATGAGAATAATAAAGTTATGCGGTATAAAGCTAGACTTGTGGCGCAATGATTCTTTCAACGCCTTGACATTGATTATGAGGACACTTACTCTCCGGTCATGGACATCATTACTTTTCGCTACCTTGTCAGTTTAATAGTATCCCAAAAACTGAACATGCAGCTGATAGATGTGGTGACAACATACCTCTGTGGGAACCTTGATTTTGAGATATACATGAAAGTGCCAGAAGGCGTGGTCATACTCAATTCCAGTAACTTTACACCACAGAGTACTTATGTGATTATATTGAAGTGTTCACTGTATGGATTAAAACAATTCGGTAGAATGTGGTACACACGTCTCAGTGACTACTTGATTGAGAAGGGATATAAGAATGATGATTTGTGCCCATGTGTGTTCATTAAGAGAATAAGTTCAGGATTTGCAATTATAGTGGTCTATGTTGATGATATGAATACCATCGGGTCTCTTGATGAAATCAATGAACATCGAGTTGGTGAAATTCCTTTTCACCAGTTTGCTTATGTCCAAAAGATGTTCAAGCAATTTAACATGGACAAAGCACACCCTCTTAGCACACTAATGGTCATATGCAGTCTGGAACCCAATAAAGATTTGTATCATCCGAAAAATGATGATGATGATGAACTATTGGGAGCTGAAGTGCCATATCTTAGTGCCATTAGAGCTTTGTTATATCTAGCTCAATGTACAAGACCAGATATTGCATTCTCTGTGAACTTGTTAGCTCGGTTTAGTTTTTCGCCTACACAATGTCATTGGAACGGTATAAAACACATCTTCAGGTACTTGAAAGGTTCCATAGACTTGGGCATGTTTTTTCCCTACAAAGAATACATAGAGAAACATGAAATTCCCGAAAAAGGGATGGTTGAAACGCAACATGCTAATTCTAGGGGATTCGACCCTTCGAATGATTCTCTCAACCTGTCGAATGTTGCAACTTGGATGAACCAGAGCCATACCTTCAACCCGTCGAAGTAGCTACTCGACCCGTCGAGTAATGGATAGGCTACGAGCATTGTTCCTACATTCAGTGCAGTCCTCTACTCAGAGACACCTTATGATGTCTTGGTTGGTTTTGCTGATGTTGGGTATCTCTCTGACCCACATAAATGACGTTCCCAAACCGATTATGTGTTTACCATGGGGAACACAGCGATTTCTTGGAGATCAACGAAAGAGACCCTGGTTTCTACTTCCTTGAATCATTCTAAGATCATTGCTTTACATGAAGTGGTTAAAGAGTGTGTTTGGTTTAGGTAAATCATACACCATATTCGAGGAACTAATGGATTACTTTCCACTACAACATCACCAACTTGTATCTTTGAGGACAATGTGGCCTGCATTAAACAAATGAAGTTGGAATACATAAAGGGTGATCATACCAAGTACATATCGCCAAAGTTTTTCTTCACTCAACAACAACAACAGCTATTGAACATTCATGTGAATTAGGTTTGTTCGGTAGATAATGCTGGAGACTTGTTTACCAAGTCGTTACCCAAATCTACATTTGCTAAGCCTGTGAGATGCATTAGAATGCAAAGAATGTCTGAACTCTAAGATTAAGTTACTGTTAAGGGGGAGTTCATTTCATAGACGTTAGAGAGAGTCTACATCACATGTGGTTGCTTTGTAGTTGATGTGTTGTACTCTTTTTCCTTTAAACCAAGCTTTTGTTTTACTCAAGAGGTTTTTGTTTGCTTGACAAAGTTTTTAGTGAGGCAACATGTTATGCATCATATATTATGACCGCGACACAAGGGGAAGTGTTTAAGAGAATTATATTTCTGGTATCCCGGTGTGTGTCTTGTTCTAATTAAAATAAAAAAGCCTAACAACGCATGACGTTTAATGATTTGAGACTAGAACTCGAGACACAAATGTCACATTTGAAGAACATGAGTTAGCTATGCAGGCGGTGGTGTTGGACGGCGAATCGAGTGGGGGTGTGACAAGGTTGATGGTGATGCTACAGTTGGTGGATTGAGAATCTAGTTATTCTTTGGGTTTGGGCTGTGGAGGTTTGGGGCTTTGGGTTGGTCCTCTTAGTTAGTTTTCTAGGTGTGTAGCTTAGTGTGTTTTTTTGGTAGGCCATTGTTGTGTTGAGAATAATTGTTGGGAGGTTAGTGTGTTGAGAGTTTTTTTCGGTGACCCTCAAGATATCAAAGTGAGGGGTGCCGAATTGTAATGTTGTCGGTGTCCTATATCTACATTGTGTAGGATATCGACAGAGGTGAGTAGCTCCAAACTGTGTGTGGTTACCATGGTTGGGAGTGCATAACTAGATAAGGTGTAGGGCCACCGATTATTTTAGATGTAATTTTTAGCTACTTGTTCTACACCTAGTCATGTTTAGCTATGTTGTTGAGTACCCGTTTGAACTGTAATAATTTAAGTTGTTTTTGGATGATTCTTTCTATCGAGTCAAACATCATTTATTCTGTAACTTACCAACTTCATATTCTACAGTTTCACCTAGAAAAACACGAGTTAATGAATTGGGGGTTACTAAATTAAGTCTAGACTATGGTTCGATGCTTCGTAGAGAGTTGCACAGTTGCACTTGTTAAATTTGAAATTTTCTCTTTTACACGACGATATGGTCGTGGGCGAAAGGTCCTGATAATAACTTTTCCCGGGATCCCTAAAATGGATACGACGTCGTTTCCTGTGCCGCACAAGTACGTATACGCTGGGTTCTTGATCTGTCTCTCTCTCCCAGCTTTCACTGTGATTGTGTGGCGTCATCAATGGTAGACTCGAACACTCCCCAACAAGCTCTTAACCCAACTCAACACCTCCCTCTCGAAATCCTCAGATCCAACCCGACACCGTCCGCCCCGAACCGATCCGACCCGCCCGGATCCGACATCGACTGGCTCCCTGACTTCCTCCAGCTCTCATGGCTCGCCTACGCTGCCTCCTCCCTCCTCGTCATCTCTCACTTGCCCTCGCCTCTCTCCGAAAACGAGACCGCCATCGGTCTCATTTTCCGGCTGGCTTTCGAGCTCTCCGGCGACGCTTCCGCCGCCGTTGAAGCCGTGTCGTGGTCGCCGTCGACGCCGTCCGTTGGCGATGTCGCTGCGGCGGCTGAGAATTGCGTTTGGGTGTTCTCGCATGACTCGCTGAGCTCCAAAGGTAAGTTTCTTTTGGTTTTAGTCAGTGTGAAAATTGAGTGTAGGACTTGATGAACTTGTAGTGTTACTAAACTGCAGCTGAAAAGTTTGATGCTTTCTGTTTCGGTATAGTTCAGAAATTTCATTTTGAATGTTTGAGATTTTCAATTGGTAGCTAATGCTGGGTTGCTTCTTTTGGTTTTTGAGAAAATGAGTCACATTTAGAGATGTTAAGCTTTTGAATTGGCAGTTGAACTTTAAGGAAAGGTGATGTGTTTTGGTAGCTAAGAAATTGAGGGTTGATTTGAGTTGAGTTTCAAAGTGGCGGCGATGTATAGTAAGAATGTGGCTGAATGCTATCGAAGTGGCAATTGGCTTTCCGATGATTTTTTGCATGCATTTTGGCTAATAGTTAGTTGATTTTAAACTTGGTTGTGGGGTTTGGTGTATGGACGTCTTAAATTTCAAGTCTTTTTACTCATATTCAGGTTCTTTTTGTTGGAGCCAGAATGCAGTGCTTGCACACTCTGCAAAGGTGGAGGCTATCAGGTGGACGGGCTCAGGGGATGGGATTATTTCCGGTGGAAATGAGGTGGTTTCGTGGAAAAGAAGTGGTAGGTCCTGGGAAATTTCTTGGAAGTTTAAAGCAGAACAACCCCAAAATTCGGTGTCTGCAACTTGGTCTTTTGAAGGACCTTTTGCAACTGCTGCTTATCAGCGTAAATGGCTGATCGAAGGATCATTGACTAAGGAGGCTAGCAGATGTGTGTCAGTATATCAACGGGATGGCAGATCTGAATTTGTTAAATCTGAGCTACAACATCCTCTTCCAGTCTCTATGATTCAGTGGAGGCCATTAACCGGAAGACTTTCAAGCAGAGATGCAAAACATCCACGGAGGCATGTGATACTCACTTGTTGCTTAGATGGAACTGTCAGGTTATGGTGCGAGGTTGACGATGGAAGGGCCAGGAAAGTTGCCAAGGACATCAGTGATCACAAAAGCACAAGGTGGTCATTTTCGGTAGCTGCTGTCGTCGAGATAAACCAGGCACTGAATTGGCTATCTCTAGGAAACGGTCAGTTACTACTTGGCGTTTGCACACAGAATAAGTTGCAAGTATATTCACAGGAGCGCTGTGGTGGTCAGTCTTTGTTAAACCCTGAAGAATCTATGAAAAAGAACATATGGATCTGCATTGCCTCAACTCATACTTTCCCTCCCATTTATGACTTCTTTTGGGGACCCAGAGCAACAGCTGTCTTTGTTCATAAAAACTATTTCTGTGTAAACAGTCGTTGGTTGCTCCTTGTAGATAAGAAGCATCTTGCAGAAGGCCAGCCTAATGGCAGACCAGAAGATTGCATGGATCCCGTGGGTGGAATGCAAGAGGACATTAATTCTACAATTTTCTTTGATTGTGAACTTTATTGCAAGTCTGGTACGCCACTGAAGACTGAATTGGAAAAGGATAATATATCCAGCAGCTTGTATGTAGCTAGGTCTCAAGTGGGTTGTGGTTTGGATAACAAGCTAGGTTTATGGACAATGCTTGATGTGGTAGAGAAGTTAAGTGGTTCTCTGCCAGTCTACCACCCAGAGGCCCTTTTTGTGAATATCTATTCAGGTATTATAATATAGTCAATGATGTATTTTGAAAAAGTAGCATTTCATTTACAAATTCAGAAGTTCAACTGACTTTATGTAATGATCATTACCATGTTCCATTTGTTTGTGTATAGTTTTATCTCTATAATGGTTGCTCATTTACGTCATAAGAATCAGGTTTGAACCTTTTCTAACTTGTGATTCTAAGTGTATATAATATATAGTTATGTTAATAATGCATGAAATTAACGTGTTTAGGAAATTGGAAGCGCGCGTATATTGCATTGAGGCACCTTAATGATTTTTTCTCTTCTGATTCATTATCTGGGAGCAAGTATTGCCTGTCAAAGTCTAGCAATTTTGTTCTGCAGATTTCGTTGTCAGCTTTTCTTGATGGGATGATCTCAATAGATGCAAATAACAAAGGATTTCAATGGAGTGGTGTCACTGCATCTTCTCAGTTGCAAAGAGACTTTGGCCAGTTCACATACAGTTTTGATTCCTATGCTTCCAATCATTTGTCCAATTCATCCTCATCAAAATATGGCCTTGTTGACTTTGTTGAGCGCCTGGAGATGTGGCATGAGTTGGCAGATATAACCAACTCTGAGAGGATGCAGATTCTTGCTATTTATGATCTTCTCAGTGAAATCACTAATTCAAACTCTGGTTCTGCATATGAAAGCCTTGATGAATCTGGACAGAGGTACTTCTGTCTGGTAAATAATTGATTTCTGTATATTCTTTGCCTTGATGAGAATCAGAACTTTAGTATTTAAGTTAAAGATACATTTGCAGTAGTGTACTTCTTATTGTGTGATAACTCTTACGTATATGAGGTATTTCATTATATGCTCTACTGAGAGTATTACGTACCAGAACATTTTGTTTTAAATTGTTTGTCTTTCTTTAATTGAAATTTCTAGGGAAAATTACTTGCCGGAATAACTTAGTTACATCTTACAATGCATTCCTAGTATTGTGTTTCTGGAGAGTTGTGATGGAAATAAGATAAATGGTCTGCCTGGTTGTTCTTGATCCAAATGTAAAATGTGGTTTGTTATGGGTTCCAGGACAGGTTACAGGTTAAACATAGCTGTATATTTGCATCAACTTCATATGTGTATTTTTTTTTCCTTTGGCCTACCGGGTAGGAAACACATTGAAAGTTTGATGTATTATCAAATGAAGGGAAGAGGATCAATGATAGGTAGCTCATCAATAGCTCGCAAACACATCTTTTTTTTCTTTATTTGGGAAAATAATAGGCTTTCCCTATTGCCTGGCTTTTTATTTAATTGAATACTTCACATTCTGTGGGTGGTTATAGGCTTACAGACTTACAGGTCATAACTTATGATTATTTAGTCTCTTGGATGAATTATTGATCAGTTATTACAGTTATATGAAATAATTCGGTCATTACTATCTGAAAATGCCTAGATTTATATTGTTGTCCTTTATAATGTCATATTTATATTTTCAGTCACATTTATATCATCATTCTTTTAAGGAATCTAAGATTTATTTGACTACCATGTGTGTGTATATATACATATATACCCATTATCCTCTAAATGCTCATTTTTTAGGTTCTGGATTGCACTGAGGTTTCAGCAACTACATTTTTTCCAGAAGTACAGTAGATCCTTACCCGTGGAGGAATTGGTTGTTGACTCTAAGTTGATTGGATGGGCCTACCACTCTGATTGTCAGGAAAATTTATTTGGAGCTTTCCTACCCAACGAGGCGTCCTGGCAAGAAATGCGGAATTTGGGAGTAGGGTTTTGGTTTACAAATACAGCACAATTGCGTTCAAGGGTTAGTATTCCTTCTGTAGTTGATATTTTATGTCTTTGTGGCTCTTCTGGTGATGATATTTCATTTGGTTTTCAAAACAAGTAAATGGCTCTTTTCCAGCTTTTTACATCACCAGATAAGCTGGTTCTTGCCTGCATATTTATCAAACGATTTTTGTGGCTCTCAGAGTCAATGAGACATAAATCTTTGTTAGCAGTACAAGTACAGTCCAGAATATTATGAATACTGTTTTACTGCTGTTGTCAGGTTAACTAATTTAAACAAGGAAAATATTAAGAGAAATAATCTATCTTCCCATAATGAATGAGCTAAGTTTTGAGAGGAAATTAGTTCAGCTATCAATGTATAATTTATGAAGATCTTGTATAAGCTCTTCTCTCATCCTCCGCATTTATGATAGAATAAGATAGGTAATGTATTCCATGATTTAAGCAAGTCAAAAATGTCTTCCTATCTTGGTTTTCTTTTTGTTATTTTTTTTTCTTAAGGCAGTGTTAACACAATAGTTTTCACTATAGATGGAGAAATTGGCAAGGTTACAGTATCTGAAGAGGAAGGATCCCAAGGATTGTGCATTGCTGTACATAGCACTGAATAGAATTCAAGTTCTAGCCGGCCTATTCAAAATTAGCAAGGATTTCTTTCACGCAATTTTCAGGTGCTTGTAAAGAAATTGGCATATAATAAAATGATATTTAGTACAAATACAGAATACAGATTGGGGCATTCTACCTGAGAACCTCTCCCTCTCTACCAACTTTCCTTGTCTTCATTCAGTCCGAGCTCTCTCGCTCTTTCATTCTTTGCTTTATCGGTTACCTCGTAGATCTGTGAAGCTAATCGTCCTTTTCTCAGCAATATTCATCCACATTTTAATTTTACAGGAGGAGAAAAATAAGGCAGCTGCCTTGAAAAATGCCTATGTCTTGATGGGTCGGCATCAACTGGAGTTGGCTGTTGCTTTCTTTCTGCTTGGAGGTGATATTTCTTCTGCTGTCAGTATTTGTGCAAAAAACCTTGGGGATGAACAGCTTGCAGTTGTAATTTGTCGGCTTATTGAAGGGCGTGGTGGACCATTAGAGAGACACCTAATTTCAAGGTCTCTGCTACCATGTGCTATTGAGAGGGGCAACTCCTGGTTAGCGAGCCTTCTCAAGGTGCCTTGTCTTAATAATGTTAAGTATATTTCTTTTAATGGCCATGCATGTGCCATAGTCCTGCATTCTCAGGTTTCATGCTTTTACGAATGACTCTCCTTTATCTGCAGTGGGAGCTAGGAAATTACCGCCAGTCTTTTATAAGCATGCTTGGACTCCAAATTAATTCTGCAACTGAGAAGTATGAAATTGTGTCCAATGGGGATGCTTTCTCAGACCCAAATGTTGGTCTCTATTGTCTAATGCTAGCAATGAAGAACAGCTTGAGGAATGCTGCAGGGGAGAAAACTACTGCAATCCTTAGTAAGTGGGCAGTATTCACGATAGCTACTGCCTTAAAGAGATGTGGACTTCCAGTAAGTATTAATACTCATTGTTCATGCTGTTGTAATTGGATGATATAAGCTGTAGATTTTATGGTGAATTTGATTTTTTATTTGAACAGTTGGCCTGTCTTATTTTCTCATAGTTAGTCAGTCCATGGCCTTCAGCATCCCTTGATTCTGTTAGAGTATGTAGTGTCAAGACCCTGATACTATATAATGCATAGGTTTTGCTATCTATTCATTACTAAAAAGTTGATATATCGATATTCTATGTAGGACCTATCTAAACAAGTTTCTTGTCTTTGAACTAGAATATATAGATATTAGCATATTGTACCATGGCTATCATCTTACAATATGTTTCATACTGTCCCATCAATATCCACATGATGAGTCCGTTCTTGTCTTAGGTCTTTTTTTTTTCTTTTCCTTAAAGGAGATAAGCCTCTCTGCCATCTTCACATAATAAGCCCTTGTGAAGGTGAGTACCCTCACCAAACAAAATGCTCATTGATACTAATTCACATATCTTAAAGTGACATGGGTGCTAGGAAATCCATTGGGAGGGTCTATAAAGGCCTGCCTAGTAATAGCTAATTCTGTCAGCATTTTACCTGCTCTGCCCATTCAGGGTAGATTTTCTATAGGATTCGGATGGGACATATTTTAGGTTCCATTGTGTCTCAAAGGGATATCTGATTAATCTATTTCATACTTGCTTCAGCTTGAAGCTTTGGAGTACCTGTCATCATCCACAATCATTCTTGAAGATACAGAACAAGAGTGTATATCAGACTTGGAAAATTCTAAGAATCTACGAGGAGTTCTGAATCCTTCTCCAAAGAACTCTACTAATTGGCTATCAAGTAATGTGGCATTCAGTCTGGAGTTCCATGCCAGATTAGATTTGGCACTTCAATACTTATCAACTTTGGTAAGAGAGCATCCAAGCTGGTCAGACGCTGTTTTTGCAACTATGGGAGCTATAAAAGAGCGTGAGAGTTACGGAACTGTAAAAATTCAAAGTTTCTGCCAGAAATTTTACTCAGCTCTTCATTATTTGGAGCAGAAGTTTTTGGCGGATCCTTTTCATTTGATCGGCATGGTACAGTTGTAGCTATGATGCTATCACGTTTAATAAATTTTCTTACATGTCTCAACTCTATTTTGTTCTGAAGTGACCTTTCCTTTATACCTTTTAATCTACAGGTTTTGATCTCACTGTATGATCGTGGACTATGGTTTGTTGGATACGAGATATTACATGGATATACATCTCAAGATCAAGATCCAGATAAAATTAAAATAGTTGATACATTCCTGTTACATCCTCTTATGCAATTGTTGAAGACTACCAGAGAAACTTCTCTTTTATTTTCCCGCGTTATTGCTGCCTGCAGTATAACTTGCTCTAAACTGAAGTCAGATTGTAGTGAAAACAATGTGCCTGGAGATGGTGGATCTAGAAGCTCAAATGCTTGAGGGATTTACTTTCAAGGTCTTATATTGTCAATGCAGAGTTTGAGGAGTGCTTTGGGAAGTACTTCTGTCTCGTCATCTGAGGATCCCATCATGAAACCCCTTATGATCATTGATTTGATCGAATATTACATACACTTCGCTTATGCTTGGCTTCAAGAAAAATCAAAAGCTCTCTTTATACTGATTCAATCTCTTCTAGTCACATTTACCAATGGGCATACACCTTATGAAGTTGATTTAATGGATCTGAAGAAAATCCTCCCCCAGATTGCTGAGTTGGTGTCCCAAAATCCTTCGATTGACAACATATTGACAAGCCTTCAGGTTTCTCAAAGTACAAATATAGAGCATCTAATTCCAGAAGATGAGAGAGTGGAGATCATAGGGGCTTGTTTATTGCAACACATATCCAAGCTCTTGAAACACAAGCTGAATCTATTATCTTATCAACTTGATGAAGGCTCTATCGGCGGTATATCCCATGGAAAACATCTCTCATGGGTTCCTTTATCTGAATATTTGGGTCCCGATGACAACAGATTTGAAGAAGTCATTGGGTTGGTCTCATTGACCTTGGTTAAGTTATTGAAGACCACAGTTGCACACGTGTCTTCTTATCGTATGAAGTGGCTAGCATCAATTCTACAGTATAAGCTGGATAGTGGATTACATGTAATGACTAGTGTTTGGCTAGTTGAGTCCAACCAGTCTCAGACCAGAGCCCCCGATCAGCATTTGAATCAGGACATGCTCAAATTGGAGACAGTAGCTGAAAAACATGGATCAGAAATTTTATGGGACATCTGTGCAGATCCTAAAATAATATCCGAAAGCTTTTCTCAGGAAAAAATCAACTTGTCCCAATCCCTTGATCATGAGCCGTCTAAAGAATGGGATAACATATACAGAGGCAACACACCTGTTGTCGAAACCACGGAAACTCACATTCTTGAACTTACACCTAAGAGTACGTCTTCCAGTAGCGAAGCTGAGTTACCTACTAGAAGTTTATTTCGGAGTGGCCAGTCTTTCCTGAGTCCCTGGCAGAAAGATACAACCCTTAGCTTTTTGAGGTAAGCTTTTTCAATTTTCTTCTATAATTTTGCAGTTTATAATATCTATATCTAAAGTGTTATTTAAGACAAGACAGACCATACCAGTATTTTTTTAAATATTATAATACCCTTTATATATTAATAAAAATAAAAATACAATTAGTTAGTTAAGGTCAGAAATTTAAATGACAAAATTTAGAGCTAGATTATGGAAAAGACAAATTACAATAACTGTATAAATTCCCATAACTTCTCATTTGCAATAACTTCCTCACCATTTTTCTAAAATTTTAAATTTTTCTCTTCACTGAAACAGAAAATAAAAATAATTAGGGTGGGCTAGTATCATATAATGATTGCTTCTGTGGAAGGTCTTGAGATTGAGTTAGGGTTCCGAGTACTGTAAGTGTGTAGTGAATGATTTTTATATTTTTTCTATAGTTTGTTTTGTAATGGAATCCTATATCTGGTTCAGGCATTGTGTCTCAACTATGTTAATCAGAAACAAGCTGCGCTTGCAAGCAACCATAAGGTAAGTCCTGGATTTAAATCTCATCTGGTGAAAATTCCTTCACTTGCTTTCAATTAGCCTGCCGCCTTCAGTATTCTTTCCTGTAAAGTATTCAGTTCTATTAGAAGATGTGCACAGTACACTGGTGTAAGAATATAAAAAAATAGTACTTGCTCAATGCTACCATAGGCAAATGGTTCGGCTTCAAGCCTCAACCCCACGGCCCCATCCTTCTTTTTTAAATATAACAATGACTGTTAAGGTTATGCACAGACTAATATATGTTCACTTTCTGATTCAGGGAATACTATTTTTTAATTGGAATGATGACATGCCTGACAGAGATCATTTAGACTATATCTGGTCGGTGGCGGATTGGCCGCTGAATGGATGGGCTGGTTCTGAATCAACCCCGGCTCCAACATATGTATCTCCTGGTGTTGGTCTTGGAATTAAAAAAGGAACACACCTTGGATTGGGTGGAGCAACTGTTGCTGTGGGATCTTTGGCAAGGCCAGTAAGAGACTTGACAGGAAGAGATGCATTTCGAATTCAAGGCTATCCTGGAATGGGTTTGTCTAGTTTAGGTTGGGAAACTCGAGGATTTTGAGGAGGTTGTTGATGCCCCACCTACTGTGGAGAATGCAAACACAAGAGTTTTTTCTAGTCATCCATTGAGACCTTTCTTCTTGGTTGGTTCTAGCAACACGCACGTTTACTTGTGGGAGGTACGAAGCCTTGACAGTGAAAGTTGTCTTAAGAAATTTCTAAATGTATACTATACAAGTATACATAGTTTCTAGTAGCAGATATTCTTGCATGATAATATAATGTTTTGCATTGTTAGGCACCAGATATATACAAGTTTTTGGTCGTTTACAGTCAGCTCTTAAAAAAGGCATCCTCATTTCAATGGTTTACCATCAAGTCATATTTAGTTCTTTGATCCTAAACAAGTTTGTCAATGCGTAGAGAGATAAATCATAAGTAAAGGATTATGATATGCTAATTGTTGCTTTTAGAGCATATAGCTGATGTGCATTTCTATACTGCAGTTTGGCAAGGACAAAGCTACTGCAACGTATGGAATTCTGCCTGCTGCAAATGTCCCTCCACCTTATGCTCTTGCTTCAATATCGGCTTTGCAGTTTGATCCCTGTGGACACAGATTTGCTACTGCCTCCCTGGACGGAATTGTATGCACATGGCAGCTGGAGGTGGGAGGAAGGTGTAATATTGGTCCTACAGAGTCAACTCTATGCTTTAACAGTCACGCTTCGTAAGTACAGTTCGATTGTGGTCCATAACAGTATGAACGCCCAATTATGGAGTTTGAGTCACTATTTTTATTTACTTTATCTGTAAGGGCATCATTAGGATTTAGACTTGTTCGTTTTAATACATGTGGCTGTTTTGCTTTGTGGACCTGTGGTTGTCAACAAATTATTTCAATCATATAAATATCTTATTAATTTCTTTTGAAGATTTTAAGTTGTGATTGATCAACTACATTCTCATTGGCAGGGATGTTGCTTTTATTACTTCAAGTGGATCAATCATTGCAGTAGCAGGATATAGCTCCAATGGTGCTAATGTGGTTATATGGGATACATTGGCTCCGCCTACTACCTCACGAGCATCTATTCTTTGTCATGAAGGTCTTCTTTCTCTCTTAAATTATGCTACAGTGGGGCTAATAAACCTGACATATCAACCCCACCAAAAAACTGATTCTGTCTGTATTCTGGTCTGCTAAAAGTTTGTTTCCCTTCCAGCTTTTGTAACCGTTCCTTACCTTGTTAATAAAATTATGTTCTTGCATACTGACATTGTCCTTTTTGTGAAGGTGGGGCACGCTCTCTTTGTGTGTTTGATAACGACATTGGAAGTGGATCTGTCTCGCCCCTTATCGTTACAGGTGGTAAAGGTGGTGATGTTGGACTTCATGACTTCCGGTATATTGCTACGGGGAGGAGTATAAGGCACAGGCATACTGAGAAAGGTGAACATGTGAAGGCATCAACAAATACTGATCATCGTCCTGGGGACGGTAACAAGTTTGGGGAACAAAATCAGAATGGGATGCTGTGGTATATACCAAAGGCCCACTCAGGTATCAGCTGCTGCCATAACTTAACTAGTCACTAATTAAAAATAATTTGTATGTTAACTAATGAGTTAATCTCGGTGAAGGGAGTGTCACCAAGATATCCACAATCCCAAACACCAGTTTGTTCTTAACGGGAAGCAAAGACGGAGATGTTAAACTTTGGGATGCCAAGAGAGCTAAGCTAATATATCACTGGCCAAAATTGCATGAAAGGCACACATTTTTGCAACCAAGCTCTCGAGGCTTTGGTGGTGTAGTTCAGGCAAGTCTTTTGGTAGCACAATATTGTTACAAACTTATGTGGTGGAATTTTATTATAAGTTTATTAGACATGCTAACCAATTTTGTGATTTCCGAACCGTATATATCTGTTTATCTAGGTTCATGTACTAAAGCATTATCACATTCACAATTTACAGGCTGCTGTCACAGATATAAAAGTTGTTTCTCAAGGCTTTCTTACATGTGGTGGAGATGGAACTGTAAAGCTTGTTCAGCTCAAAGACCACTTGACATGAGTAGGTTTTGAGCATCTGAAGTCATAGCGAAAATCAGTCAAGATAGTACTGCAGAAAAGCATTCAATTTCTGAAACTGCTCAACAGCGGCAAGGATGGAGGCAATGAGATAGATATATGTATATATATATATATATATATATATCCCATATTGATCTGGTTTTGCTGGTCCCCGAGATAGATCATTGTCAATCCTGTGGACAAGATTCTTGCTGTGTATCCACAAAGCTTTGAGCACCCAAGGAACATCAACTTATGGCGTTTCTTGCTAGAGAGTTTCTGCAAGGACCCACAGCAGAAGAATAGTGATTGAATGCGTCTTCGAATCGTTAGTATGATCTAACTGAAGAGAACAGATGATCAAGCATATTTGAGGTCAGCATGTTTGACCTTAAGTGAGTAAGGCCATCATCGATTAAGGACTTTCTGTCACTTGTGTTCTCTAGTCATAAAAGTGAAGACGGCACAAGCTGAACGCGTGGCACACAAGCTAGCTAGCCTGATCCTATATTGCAATGTGGGCGTGGCAACCCAACACTGGGTTTAAGCTGTCGTTCTAAATCACTTTCTTTGTTGTAGGCTTTACCACAAGGTTTGCTTCACCTATCGGAAACTTGCCGAACTTGGGCATGGATTTAATTTCCTTCAATCAGAAACTTGCACTTCATGCCTAGGCACTATAAGCTAGTTATACTCTATAAACTATGGGCACACACCGGAAAACACTAGATTCAGGTGGCCATGCATGCATAAAAGTTGGTCTCTTGCGATTAGGTTCCTATCACAATCATTCCTTTCATGCCATTACAAGTGTCCTAATCACGCCCATGACCCATCTAATCCGAGGGATATCCACCACCAACCTTAGTTAAGTGGAGATCCCTATAGTACTGCGCCTAATGGTCCCATTTTTTCTTTTATACATGTCTTTCATAGAAAAAATAATAGAATCGGAGAGACTCAAAATTAATGAGTAACAAATTTGTCAAAATATATTATTTCACAATTTATTATTCATAAGGGGACCCTTTGTTATTCTCGATCCGCTGTTACGAGTGGGTTTTTGCCAAATTGGTGAGATTTTAACACTAGCGTTGTACAATTTTTGTATAGATTTCATAGATGCCAATTTTTGTTTGCTTTGTATTTTGTATTTATTCTAGAGCGGTTTATCCATAAACATAGCATAAGGAGAAATCTGGGGTCGGGTCGATTCGACTTGGACCCTACTACCATTCCGTGACCCAAATCCTACCCTCTATCTTCTTCTTCCGTGGACCCACCACCACCCTCCGATCTCCATTACTGTCCACGTGGCAACAATCCAAGCAACCCCTCCCAAACTGACAAGCATAAAACGGCGTCGTTTTGCTTTTGAACAAAATTTACGAGTCTTGAAGAGCGAGCGTGGCTTTCGCTAATTTGCAAAACCGACAGAAGAAGCATCATCGTCATCATCATTTTATAAAGGTTCTTCAACAAGAGAAAGAAAATGGTAACCGAAAATCGAAAGCTTCTTCCTCTTTCTCTGTTCGTGAGCTAGAGCCTTGGCTTTTAGAACTGTAAAGGTTCGGTTTTTAGTGTCTATGTGATTGTTCTGATTGAGTTCAGCGGATCCAGCAAGTACCCCAGTTGGTCAATTCCACTCTCTGCTTGCGCTTCAGGTCTGTTTTTCTCTGTTGAAATTTGAGGCTCTGTTTTTTCTTTTTTCTTTTCAAGTTCTTCTCTTGGGAATTCTGTTGGGTTTTGCTTCAGGTTTGTTCATCTGGGTTTGTTTAGAAGCTAAGGATGTTATGAATTTGACTTCTTAGTCTTATTATATGACTACTTTGATCTCAGTACTGGTACCAAAAAAACTATCTTTTATGCTGAAGGATATGAGTTTGTGAAGCTTTGAATTTTTGTGAAGGTTGATTTGCATTAACTACTTCTGTGTTATTAGTTGAATTGTGATTTTTTTTCCTGTAAGTTTTGCAGGAGAAGTTGGTTGTAGCTTTAGAGCTAATTAAGGTCAAATAAGCTTCGCTTAGGCATTTGCATTTGGGTATCTTTGAGGACAATGGTTTTTGCTGAATGACATTTCAAGGAAGAATCACTTTGTTTAATTATGTGGTGTGGGTTGGTATTTGATGACTTTACACGTTAGTTTGTTTTTCGTTTCGTATATGCAGAGTGCTAAATTTCGTTGTTGAAAATTGTTTCTGATGCTTATGGTCAAGCATTAATCCTCTAGTGGGAGTAACAATGGTTCTCAGCTTCTTTAATATGTTTCTGGCTGTATTTGAAGTCCTGCAGATATTATTGTTAATTTGTTGTTCGATGAACTTGTTCTTGAGTTTCCACCTTTGTATCTTTTTTTACCGATATGGTTTTAGTTATTATATGCATTAGGTAAGTGACATACTGCCCCTACTATTATTAATAATTTATTTATTTTGACACAAAACAGAACTAACTGCTAAACAAAAGAGAACCAACTACTATTGTTAATATAAACTGAATATTAGTCAGTAAGTTTCTTCATTCAGATTGAGTGGTGTGTCTCCAATCTTGATTTAGGGAATTTGAGTATGCTGTGGTGTAGTTCAGACGAAAAGTAAGAATCTTTCTGCATCAAATTAGTTGTATGGTTTTTTAGTGTTTGAATGAAGGTTTTTCTGAGGGATGAATCTGGTCCTCAATGGAAACTTGTGGCTTGACAATGGTTGAAATTGCCCGACACGCTCTGTGAAGATAAACAAAGTTAGATGAAGTGACTGGTTTAGGCATATTGAGGCCTCATATTACATAGTTTCCATTGACACCATAGAGTTGATAACTCTGGGAACTTTTATGTCCAAGAAATAGATAGATTTCTGAAGCTAAGTGAAATCATTGGATTCAGAAATATCAACTACTTGGCGATTGCGATAAACTGGGTCTGAAGCATTTAAGAAATGATAATTAGAGTTTGTTTTCAGCTTGCTGATCCTGCATCACGTCGACTAACTGCAAACCATGTTTCAATTTCTTCTGCAAAGTAGTTGTTTTGTTACCCTGCATAGTGCACATTCCGTTATGTAATAATTTAAATTCTTTGTTCTCTTTCACTCTCTTTTGTCCTCACTATGTAAGATATTCTCAGTTTTCAGATTGAAACGGGCGAAATGGAATTGTGATGGCGGGAGCAGAAGCAAGGGCTGTGTGGCAAAGAACAGCTAATCGTTGTTTTGTACAAGAAGACGCCAAAAGAGCTCCCAAATTAGCTTATTGCCAATCATCATCTTCAACGACCAAGCAAGTGGATGCTGGGCCTGCAACTGCAGCTGAAGGAGTAGATCATCCTGCTGCTTGCTTCATGCCTCTTAATAGGAACCGTTCATATTCCAATCTACCCCCAGATACGAGATGGTGGCTGCAAATGCAACCAAATTATGGATACCAAAAGGATATAACCTATGAACAGTTGAATGCATTGGAAGCTGACATGGAAACATTGCGAGTGGGATTTTTGAAAACAACATCCAAAAACAGTGAGGTTGACCAATGTAAAGGAGAAGTTACTGATACTGGTTCTATGAAGACAGTTACTGAAGTCCAAAAGAAAGATGTAAACACAGAATGTGGGGCGAACACGAAGGAACTTAAGTACAAGGAAATAAGGGAAAAATACGAAAAAATGGGGATGGATACAAATGCTTGCCCAGTTTCGAAACAACCGAATGAATTGTGCTGTGAACCAGAATATCCTTGGATGAGAGGTGGGAGGACTGAACCATGGTGGCGGACAACTGATCGAGATGAACTGGCCTCTTTAGTTGCACAGAAGTCACATGACCATATCGAGAACTGTGATCTTCCCCCACCACAGAAACTGTATCATAAGAGACATCCATATGCTGCTCATGTTGGGTTTCCTGACCGAGATGGAATGTTGGGAACATCTTTAGACAGGAAGGCTGAAGCCAGTGGTCTGTCCACTATGACTACTCACACACAGGTATATGCTGATTCCGGGATAGGGCATGAAAGAGATGGAGATACAGTGGATGAAGAGAACTCTGCCAAATTACTCAGGTAAAAGATTGAATTTTTCTTACATTTTGACATTGTATATTTCTTAAATAGATATTTAAGTTCCTGAAAGGTATTGAAATTGATAAGCTAAAAGGAAAAAGGTTGAGTAAAACACAGCAACTCTCTGTTTGTTTGTATATTCATAGTCTGCATTCCTGTGTTAATCAGGCTCACATAACTTCTCTGACATTTATTTTTATGGAACAAACATGAAACAGTCTTTAATTTTATTACGACTTGGAATCTCAAATAATTCGCAGGGATTTGTTAGAGCTGCAACAACTTTCTGAGGGCGACGCTACCAAAGCTCAGCTAATTGAAGCACTCTGCCACTCCCAAACGCGTGCAAGGGAAGCCGAGAAGGCGGCAAAGCAAGCCTATGCCGAGAAGGAGCATATTTTTAAGCTCTTCTTTAGGCAAGCGTCCCAGCTCTTTGCTTATAAGCAGTGGTTCCAATTGCTGCAGCTGGAAACCCTTTATGTGCAAATTAAAAACAAGGACCAAGCAGGCTCCAATGTTCTCCCAGTGGTCCTCCCTTGGATGTCAAGCAAAGTCCGGAAATCACGGAAGAGCTGGCGGAAGGGTCCCAAGGGTAAACGAACTAGGCGGGCCTACACCGGATACGATGTTAGCAAGTATGCTGTTGCTTTTGCATTGGGGTTCAGTCTTGTCGGTGTGGGTTTGCTCCTCGGATGGACTGTGGGGTGGATGTTGCCTTCTTTCTAAGCTTTTGCACTAGTTCTGACCATTTAATGCTTCCTGAAATGATTGTTCAAAATGTTTGTTCTGTGTTGGTAAATTTCTCCGTTTGTGTAATCCCATTAGTTTAGTTTTTCTTGTAGTTTTTCGTTTGTGTAAATTGCAGAGGTACATTTTGTGTACATCATGTGATTACAGAAGAGCTTGTGTAAATTCTGTATTGGGTTCAACATTTGTATCTCTAGTTTGATGTAATGAGGTTCAACATTTATATATTTAGTTTGATGGTACAAGTTTCAACATGTGTAATGAGTCAGAGAGTGTCACCTTGTCCAAACAAAGTAACAAACCTGTGGCCACAGATAACTCCGGCCGCAACGGTTGCTTCAATTCTTTTGACCAGTGGAAGGAGGTGGTTGTGGTTGACAGTTTAACCGATGACACTCCTATTGCAATTGATGTTTTTGTTTTTTTTTGCTCGAGAAAGAAATCCAATAAAACTGGCCGAAGCCAGAGACTAGGGTCCAGAACAAACCAACAGAAAAAAATAACAGTAACATCAGACTAAATCGGATGGATCCTCAGTAGCAACTGAGTAGCAGACGAAGAAATACATCTATGGTGGCTCAGGAATACCATCATTTCCCAGAACATTAATGAAACACACAATCTCGACTTGGCAAGCTTCGCCGCAGCATCCGCTACTTGGTTTCCTTCTCTTGTCACCCACTTCCAAGAAACATGGGACAACAGGCTTTTAAGCCTATGGAACTCCTGTAGGAACTGATAAATTCTCTAGTTTCCACACTGCCTTGTTACTCAGGAATCGGACTCAACCATGGCAGCATCTTCTGCCTCCAAAGCCGAGCCAACATTAGTCACCTTAGCCAGCCCAACCAAAGACTCTCCCTCGCTATTTCTGATACCTGCCACCCCAGTAGTCTTATCCCACGCACCATCAGAATTGAACTTAAAGAAAGGAGGAACACGCCATCTCCCTCTGAGCTCCTTATCAACAAACACCACCTAGCAAGGATCCAAAGCCGTGCCTCGATAAATATATATGCACACCTTGATTTCCAATGGGAACAACCAATTGAGAGGTCACTAATGGAGGGACACCGGCAAACAACTCCATAATCCATTCATCAAGGGCTGCATCCAAACCAAATCGGATCTGTCCAAGGACACAAGAGCCAACAACGCTCCATACTCTCTTCAAACTTCACACAGATTGGGCAAAGAGGAGAAGAGACGATCTTTAAAAAAAATAAAGATTTCGAGAACATGAAAGAGCATCAACTACAACCCTCGAAATATAGATTTGCTGTTTATATTGTATCAGTTTCTGATTTAGGTGTAAATATAGATTATTATTCTTTTGTAACAGTAGTTGTTATACAGCTATATATATTTGTAAACAGCAACATAAGGAAAATCATTTCTACATGGTATCAACATAGGCCTAGGATCCTCACCTTTGTCTTATCTTATCTTCTTCTTGCGTTGGTCTTGTCTATCTGTGTCTTATTGGTCCTCACCTTTCCTTTCGTGTCTCTCTTTCCATGGCTTTCACAGACTCCCCCTCTGCTCATTTTCATAACAATTTCTTCACCTCCACAACTCAAACTCAACGATAAAGGCACGTGCAAGGCTTCTCTCCCTCCAATTGGGCCTCTGGCATTCCTTGTCCAGCGTTACCGTTCCACCACAAATAGTATAGCCCAAGTCAACTTTATGGGATCAATTCGGTGATTCTTTTTGCTGGTGCCCACTTCCCCGGCGTTTCTAATTGGTATCCTGATATTGGTGCTACTCGTCACATGACCGTCATGCTACTCAACAATCCTTAACCTTATAATGGTCCACACAATATGTACATGGGTAACGGTGATTCAATGTGTGTCTCTCAAACCGGTGACATTCCTTCGTCACTCGGCAACTCTTAATTTTCTTTACAAAATGTATTTTGTATTTCTTCCACCCGTAAAAATCTTTTGTCTGTTGCTCCTAATTATTATCAAATTTATTGCTTACTGGCCGGTCGCTTGCTATTTCAGGGCTCGTGTAAAGATGGTCTCTATCCACTTCATTTGTCATCCACATCAGCTAGTCCTCAGGCCCTTGTTTCTGTCCATTCCTCTCTTTGGCACAATCTATTGGGTCATCCTTCGTCTTCTGTCCTCGCTTGTTTAGGGTCTATTACTGGTACTAAACTTTCAACTAATTTTTTTTGTACTCATTGCGCGCTTAGCAAATCTCATAAGTTACCTTTTCCAACTAATCATGTTTCAGCTTCTTCTCTCTTTTCTATCATTCATAGTGAAGTTTGGATGTCTCCTACTTTATTTTTAGTGGTTCCAAGTACTATGCTCTTTTCACTGACGAAAATTCTCGATATACGTAGCTTTATCCTATGCGCAAGAAAAATGAAGTTTTAACTCACTTTCAAACTCTTGTTACCATGATTCGTTCTATTTTCCAATGTTCAATTCAATACCTTCAAAGTGACAATAGAATAGAATATGTCAATAAAACTTTCTCTCACTATTGTGCTTCCCTTGGGTATCCAACAACATTTTTCTTGTTCTTATACCCCACAACAAAATTGGCTTATTGAAAAAAAACATCAACATATTGCCACCATGGCCTGAACTTTACTTCTCACCTCGTGCGCGCCTCAAAAACTTTGGGTTGAAGCAGTTCTCACATCCGTGTATCTAATATATTTACTTCCCACCCCTACTCTAAATTGGGATACTCCCCACACTCGTGTTTATGGTCATTCTCTTTCCTATTCCTCTCTTCGAGTCTTTGCGTTTTCTTGTTTCCTTTTTTTTGGTCATCAGGTCTCTAACAAATTGTCGAGTCATAGTCTAGAATGTGTATTTCTTTGTTATAGTCCTCAACATAAAGGCTATCATTATTTAGATCCCAAAATCAATCGTGTCTATATCTCGGGCCATATTTTATTTAACGAAACACATTTTACTTACAAAGATTTGCAGGTACATCCTGATCTGGCCCCCATGGAATTTACTCTTCTGCCTAGCCCAGTGTCCTTTGCAGCTCTACAGGCCCACCTGCCGAGCCGAAACACTCCTCCCTCAAGCCCAAGCTCTTCTGGTCTAAGCCCAAACTTAGTCTCACTCTCATCCCTTGATCGCGCAGCCGCAGACGCCCAGTCCATACGAAGTGCGACAACTGACGTCGCTCATGAGCCGACTCTGGCGCCAACAGCCTCCACCGCGCCATCGTCCACTAGAGGAGGCAGCTTTGGAGGTTATTGAGAATACTGCTCAAAATTCATGGATGAGGAAACTGTAGCAACCACTGAGTTGATTGAAAACATGGTTGATGTGGTAATGCGTGAAGATGTTAAGGATGTTACATCCCACAAGTCCGAATATATGTCCTTATGGTGCAAGTTTAAAGCGGTACTCTGAGGGACGTCACTCTGGTTCTAGAAGTTGGACTGATATTTTTGATGACAAGCTTGTGAATGATGCAACTGCCCCTGGTTTTGGGCCTCATGATTCTGGAGCAGCTTTAGAATTGGGCGCTGTTATTAGGTTTGTTAATGGTGAAGATGCGGAGGGTTTCCTTTATGTGCTTACTAATTCACAGATAAGAGCTATTGTAAAACAGAAGAAATTAGAGGCTGAGGCTTCTATGGCTCGTAAAAATCCCCCAAGGGATCGACGTAAACCTTCCCGTTTACAATGAAGGCTCTTTATTGGAACATTCGGGGAAATGAGAATGAGGATTCCCTAGCACTGGAATGATGCAAATAGATCAAACTGAATTAAGATGAAGTGTGGTGCTAAGCATGCGTCCATGAGGCACGAGCTGATGTTTTAGGTTTTTATCTTTCAGCTTCATTTTTTTTTTGCTCTTGTATTGTACAAGGTTCTTTTGTTGAACCTTTTCTTCTCTTTTTTTTTTTTGTATTTTCTTAAAAAATAATAAATATATTTAATTAAAAAAAACAAAGTAACAAACCAACACAGTTAGATCTATAAAATTTATGTAGCAAATTTGCTAATTTACATATTTTTGGTCAAATTAAAATTGACAGCAAGATTTATTATTTAGGTCGGGTTTGGAGAGTTCCGACCCAAGCCCATGATAGGACTCCAATCACTTGGCAAAAAGTAACCCTTGTTCAACTTCTGGAGTTGTGAGACAAAAACAGGAGCTGCCACTCTCTCTGAAACACAGAGACAACAAACCGAACACAAAAGAAGTTATATCATGGGAGTCATGGAGAAGCTCAAGATGTTCGTAGTACAAGAGCCTGTTGTCGCTGCCTCTTGTCTCATCGCCGGCGTTGGTATTCCCTCTCTCTTTTCAAATTCAACCCTGTTTGATTTCGTGATTAGATTCACACAATTTGTGGATTAGCAATACGATTTCATGTGTGTATTGTACAAATTTTAAAGAATTTTGACTGCTCAGATTAGACCCACAAAAGATTGACTATAGCTAATTCCTGATGTGTCTTGTTTTGAACGATCTAGTGATAAAGGTTTAATCTTTAACCTTTTCAGCTCGTTGAAGCAGCTGAGGTGTTGGTTCTCTGTGCTCAAGTTATTGCTTTTGTGTCTAATATTATCCTAGTGCCATGTTAGGGAAGTGTTACAGTTACTAATTAATCTGGCAAAAGACAACCTTGCTTCAAAGCTAAGCTATTTCGAGCTCTAATAGTACTTGACACTTAGAGATAAACCCGAGAAAATAGAGGAGTGTTTGTGTAGTTTTTCTTTAAGGCACTTTCGTCTAGGATTTACAGGAGTTGACTCAAAAAAAAGCCAGATCCTAGAATGCAAACTCCGGGTGTAAGTGTTGATATGGAATGTGACAGAGGGAAGAGGAAGCGACCCATCAAAGGCCAGGGTACAAGTTCCACCAAGAGAATTCGTATCGTATGCAATGATCCCTATGCGACTGATTCTTCAAGTGAAGATGATGAGGGATATCATGTAGTGAAAAATCAACCTGTGCGTGGTAAGCGTATTGTTTCAGAGTTTTTTTATTGGAAGTACTCCATGTGAATCATCTGCAATGATTTCATCCAATGGTGATATATGTGGCGCCAAAGATGGTAAATGTATGGATGTTGATGAGAGTGAGAGTACTCAACAGAGATTTACCATTTCTAAGGGAGTTAGGTGTAGAAGTTTGGGAATCTATACAGCGGAGATTAGAGATCCATTTCAAAAGAAAAGAATATGGCTTGGCACTTACACAACTGCAGAGGAGGCTGCAAAGGCTTATGAGGAAAAGAGGCTCGAGATTGATAACAGAAGGTTATTGCAAATGACTGAGTGTACGGGCAGGGCCATGCATAAGTGTAATTGTTTCATAGATCTAACAGAAGGTAATTGTTTGCCAAATGAGAGTCTGGATTTATCAGCTGATGCTGCTATTGAAATGGGTTCATATGAAGTGACCATGCATCGATCACCTTCATCTGCAATGACTTCATCCCATGGCAATACCTGTGGCGCCAAATATGGTAAACGTATGGATGTTGATGAGAGTACGAATTCTCGAAAAAGAGTTACCATTTCTAAGGGAGTTAGGCGTAGACGATTGGGAATCTATACAGTGGAGATTAGAGATCTATTTCGAAAGAAAGGTATACATCTTGGCACTTTCACTACTGCAGAGGAGACTGTAAATGCTTATGAGAAAAAGAGGCTCGAGATCGAGAAAAGAAGGTTATTACAAATGACTAAGAGGAAAGGCAAGACAAAGCATAAATTCCAAAGTGGTCGTTTGTCAGATGAGAATCTGGATTTATCAGCTGATGCTGCTATTGAAATGGTTTCATATGAAGCAACCAGACATCGATCACCTTCATCTGCAATGACTTCATCTAATGGCAATACCTGTGGCACCAAATATTTTAAGAATCCTGGAGAAAGTTTTACCATTTGTAAAGGAGTTAGGTGTGTAGGATTGGGAGCCTACTTAGCGAGGATTCAAGATCCATTTCGAAAGAAAGGTATACATCTCGGCATTTTCACTACTGCAGAGGAGGCTCTTAATGCTTATGAGAAAAAGAGGCTCGAGATCCAGAACAAAAGGTTATTACAAATGGCTAAGAAGGGCAAGAAAAAGCATAAGATCCAAGGTGGTTGTTTGATAGAGGAGAGTCGGTATTTATCTGATGCTGTTATTGAAATGGTTTCATTTGAAGCGACCAAACATCGATCACCTTCATCTGTGCTTGATGTTTCTAGTACAGGTGCACTTGAAGTTGAACAAAGAATGTTGGGAGAAGAGTCTAGTTTGGAATATTCTGGTCAAGAAGGCCCTGTGCGACAAGATTATGAAAACGATCAATGCAATTTGAAGGTTCCTGAAAAGCCAACATTGTTACCAATTGAACAGTTGAAATTGGGATTGGTGGATAATTACATTATTGACTGTTTGGATCAGTATTTAGATGGTATGACTGACATAGTTGATTATCCTGCGTACGATGATGTATAATGGTGAGGTTAACAATCTTTCCTCTCTTGACTTTAAGTGATTGGAGTGGGGCCAGTGTTAATTATTCAGGTTGGATTTTGCATGGGTTGATCAAAACTTGCATACGGTAACTATAGTCTATAGGATTCTTAGTTAGGAAGTAGTTGTAAACTTACGTTCGGTAGACAAGTATGGTAAAAGGCTTGGAAAAGTTTTATTGGTGTAGAGGTTAGCTTCATCAAAATTCTTGATGTTTCCATAGCTTGTTGGGAGCCATCCCAGATTCCCATTCATCAGATTGATATCTGCCAAAGAGGAATTGCCGATGTATTAAATCTTCTTTGTTTAGCTAACCACTTAAGAATATTAGAATATCCTCTGTACAGAAATATCTGACAGAATAAAAAATTGTGTTTTCCAATGATAAATAGCATCCATACTATGAAGAAACATTGATGAGTTTGATCCATTTTGCATTAAGAGACAGGGGTCAGTTTGATATCCATTGGTGGTTTGCTATGCCTTTAATTTGTTGAAGCTTTAAAGGATTGTCTGAGTCTCTGAATTCTTGTGTCTAACGGTTGTTCATTATTTTCAGGACTCTTCCTTCCGGCTGTGGTGAGGCCAATGTTAGATTCCTATGAAGCTTCTAAGCAAGTCCCTCAACCTGTGTTGAGCGATGTGAGTATTGAGCATGCTTTTTACTATTTTATACATATTTTACATTAGAATACTAAACCGAGATGGTGAATTTCATTTCAATCTGTTCTTTCAATAGAGGATAAGATTACAATGGTATTTGCTTTATTCATACTCATTAATATTAATGACTTTTTAGCCTCAAGCCCTAAACTATTCCAAGACTTTACAAACTACAAATATTGAGGATTTCTATCAACAGTCGAACCCTCATCTCGTCTCCACTTAATCATCTTAATGTCTTGCACTCAATTTCTCTATATTGATAGCTGACCGGCATTTGCAGGTGGTTGGAGGTATGACGGGTAAAAAATAATGGTGATATTACCTCCTTGATACAAGTGACATTTAGAGATCCCTCCTTTATCCAACTTGCATTTTCATGAGCAATGTAATAAGGTTGACAGTCTTGTATGGAGAAACCTGTAACTGTATCCTCAATTATCCTATTTTTTGCAAGCACATGGAAAGTTTTGTTTGGCATGTTGATTCCAAGTAGATGAGCTTCATCTACAATGAGCTTCATCTGAAATTTAGGCACGTTATGAATCTTTTTTAGCTTTGTTGATTTAGAAATATATAGGTCTGTGTTAACCAGCAGTCTGTTTTTCCTGATATACTATTGGTTTATAGCCACCGGAGATATTTGCTAGTCATGGACGTCAGAATCTATTCCGGCAACTTCGCCATTCTGTTTAACATATCAAGAGTGGTGATAACCTATTGTATTTCAACAGTGTTTTCCTAAACAACAATGAATACGGTTGATACCTAATAGAGATGTAGAGTAAAGGCAACAATTTATAGCAGCACATTCTCATATCTCAAACTAATTTACTTCATTTGAAATGCCCAATAGGGACTAATAAAAAATGCTACACCGTTAAAGGATGTTGTAAATATTATATTTATATGGATGTCTATGTAAATATTTAATAGTTGTGTACTTATCATGTAAACCATGCATATATATAAAGAGGTCTATTGAGATGAATAATAGAAGATTTTACACTTTCTCCTCCCCATTTGTCTGCATTCTCTTTTCTCTCTATGTCTCTTCCCCCAGTTTATAACACGTTATCAGCACTTTTGCTCTATATTTTCTAACTTGATGATGATCAAAGAGTTTTTGGTGCAACATTGATATTTGTTTTTACCAATACTTTGTTCTATGAGTTCCTTTGTTTTAGGTGATGAGGAGATATTTTGATTTTACTACCACTCATGATCGATGAGTAATCTAATCTGCTTGTAATCCACATATTTTTGTTTACAATTCTTTATATTAGTGCGCCTGAAGTTTAACTAATAATACTCGAGCCTAAAGTTTCGAGATTATGAATCTGAAGTTCAAACTAATATTAGACCTGAAGTTCTAATAACATAGCATAAACCTGAAGTTTTGTGCATGTGATCCATTGTTTACTTTCAAACATGAAGTTTCGATATTGTGATCTTAATATTTTCTCTCTTTTCTACAGGAAAAGATGACAAATTTGACAAAAATTGGATTTTGTCACCCTTGACATCTTTGGGAAGAGTTACATGTCATGAGCCCTTGATGTTGAGATACACCTTGAAACTCAAATAAGGGATTTTGAGTATAATAGGTATTTGAACCAGAAGTTCATATTAATTACCAACAATATTAGAACCTGAAGTTCTAATTTTGAGATATTAAACTTGAAGTTTCAAGTACAAATGATTCCCCGATCAGTCCCATCCATATGCTTAAGTTGCATATGATGAATATGTTAACATTTTTGGCCGAATATGTAGGTCATCAATTGTGATAATACATATGGTATATCATGAGATCATGGGTTAAATTTTTTGCTTCACTACAAAATAGACGGATCAAATCATTGCTAGAATCGTGAAGCTTATGGAGGATTTAGGGACCTGAAGTTCCTAATTTACATTGAAAAAAATCTACACTTGAGGGGATTCAAGGTTCCGCTACAATTAGTAGTGGTATAAGTCATACTTAGTACACCACTAATGTGATGGTTGTAACTCCCGCCATCATTGCATATTATGTTGAGTACGTAACTGACATAACGGCTTTTTAACTGATGTAACGGTCATCTACCATCAATTTTGTATTCATTAAAGGTTTATCACATCCTCCTATAAAAGGGATGTAACATTTTACAATAAAAATATAGGCATGAAGATCTATGTTATATGCGAGGGAGGACTTGAAGTTCCTCAAACTGAAATTGGTTACCCGAACCTGAAGTTTTGAGTGTAAAATTATTGTAAATCTGAAGTTTTCAATACCAATTTTCAGAACTATTTTCTTATAATAAAGTCGAACATGAATATTCGAATGAATGGTTGTACAAAAACCAAAGATTGAGACTTGAAGTTCTCTTAATTATTTCAATTACAAGGACCAGAAGATCTTTTACATTTTTGCAATTTGATACGAAACATATGTTTCTCAGTCCCACAAGGGCTTGAAGTTCCTCAAATTTGTTTGAGATTCTTCTTTATCGAATATGTAATTTATTAGTCGAAGCCTGAAGCTTTCTGACTATATGTTTGAGGATAATATCAATTTATCATATATTTGAGGATTAAGCAAACCAAAAGCTCTGTCTATTTTCTTCAATATATAAAAGGACTAGAAGTTTCCATGTTTATTTCTAATGCTTAATTTTATTCAATTTCTTTTATTGCATTACATGATTTTATTTATTTATTTTCATTAGGATTATTTTGTTCATATAGACCGGCAGTCATAAATATTAAAACTCGAAACTCCAGTGTATTTTGGCCTGAAGTTCAAAATGCTTATATGCCTTGGAGTTCATAATAGATCAGATCTATTTGTCAAGCCTATATGCATGTACCAAACTTGAAGTTTGGTTACATCGCTATAAAAGTATGAGATTAAGGCTTTTGATGTTCAAAGATTATTATTGATCAAAAACTAATGTAACTCTTATCCCAAGAGGGATAGATCTTTATTGATAGCTCCGGAAAAGCTTATATCATGTTACCTATGTAACATATTTTTGGCCAAAATGGGTGTATATTTTTCTACATCTGATGTATAGATGAACTAGTAGTTCACTGGATCTACTACAATATGTAAAATCATCAAAATGTTCAATGATATCATTGTTTGAGTATAACTCATGGTTCTCGCTAACTAGCAATTTGGTTTTTCAACCATTATTATTGCATATCTTTTGCGACTTGTCACTTGGAATTGGTATGTGATATTATCTACCATCTTTATTTGATTTAGAGAAAAATCTCAATCAATTATGCTCAAATCATCAGTGACAATTAACTTGACCAAGTATTTGGCTTGGACTTGCCACCCACCAACGATTATAAGGAACATGTTATCCTTGCATGCATATCTTGCAAATGATCAATATGATAGTCTTCCCACCGTTAGGGGGAGAATAGACTAATGGAACAACGTGAAGTTGTAGAATATTTCCACTTGGTCCAAACTATATTCTTCTACAGTGGAGATTTCACCTGCCTTACCACGTCTTGAGTAGACGTGGAGTAAATGATCCATATTCTAAAATAAATTTCTCTATAGAGATGATTTCTCTAGAGTGTGGCATGGATATCCGATCATAATGAGCTCGTTAAACCTGATGCATGCATATACGAATATGTGGGATCGAAATTTGATGATCAAGGATATTACTTATGCTAGCTAGCGAAAGATCATCAAGGGCTTACATACCACGTTTTATTTTTACATGTTGATAAAATAATATTACTGGCCGAAATTTGGAAAGAGGTAATTCCAATACTAAGTGAAACATGGTGGATTCTTGGACCTTAATAATATGACACAATCTCTTTAGTAGAGATATGAGATTATCAATGCTATTCCCTTAAGTGACAACTTTTCTATAAGTACCGTTACTATAAGAAAAACTCACCTAGACCGCGGACCGTTTTTGTCATCTAGGTGAGCTTTTTCGTCGTCTAAGTACTTAGACGACGGAAGTTCCGTGGAGTATGTTCCGTCCTCCAAGTACCGTCGCCAAGTACTTAGACGACAGAGAATCACGTATGCGCGGTCCAAGTGCGACTTAGACCGCGGAGTTTTTCCTAGAGGAGCAGATGCGTCGCCGAGTCCCTCGCCTCCGGCCGAGTCGTCGATGTCGGGGTATGGGTTCGGAGGAGGTTGACACTGTTGTCGAGCCTGATTTTGCATGAGGGGGAAAAGTTGAGCTATCTGCGCTTCTTGCTGATCAAGCCTTTGACGCATAGATTGATTTTCCTCCCGTGCGAGTCGAGTCTCTTCAAAAGCTGCTTGGGCGGCCGCACCCTGAGTACTTTTCCTCGCCGAACATCCCGTAGATGAGTCGGAGGACAAATCTCGCATCACCTTTGGTCCCATCCCCCTAATCTCCCTTCCAGCTCTACGACCGTATACCTCATCGGCGATTGCAATTTGGCTCTCCATAGATAGAGGAGGCAGGTCTTCGGGCGGCAAATTCGGGTGTGCAAGCTGAGTGTTGGCCAATTCCTCATGCGTCCGTTCTACCAACCTCGCCTGAAAAAATAATAAAAATAAAATAATTATAAATTTGTATGAAAATTTAATAAATAATAATTAAATAATAACTACGCTAATTAAAAACACATATATATCACTTACGCCTTATTGACTCGCTTCATTCTCGAGCCCAGGCGTTACGTACGCGCTGATGCAAGCATCCAGATAAGGGTGTTTGGAGCCCTTATCTCTGTGCTCCTTGGCTATTTGAATCACTTGCTTGGCGGCGGAGGTATGGTGTTTGTCCTTCTTCCCTCGGTTGGTCTTGTTGATATTGGAGAATTTCTGTTGGACAATATAAATTATTAAAAAGTTAATAAATAACTAAAATAAAAATAATTCAATTCTCTTAATTTAAATAAAAAATTAAACACCTTATATTATTCATCTTGGAAGTGGTTACACAACCACTCCCACTCATCTTTCCTATTCCCACGCAGCTCTACGGGGGTAGGCACATGGCCGATATTGTCATAATACACATGAAGCTTGTACTTCCAATGATGGTAGATAGAGTTGGCGGTTTGGTTGATATGCCTAAGCATCTCTGGTGTGGGATCCATCTCATATTGTTCCTATCAAAAATAAATAGAAAATTATAATCGTATATATTATGAAATTACGATTTTTATTGGTTATTAGAAAATAAATTTAAAATTGTACGTATTACAAATCGAAAGTTCTTTAAACAGTTTCGCATTCTCTTCATCCGGCAACTCCTTCCAAGTAGGGGCAGTCATACGAACCTTGCTGCGAATGATTGACCCTGTGCTGTGCGCTGAGAGACTAGCTAGCAGAGATGTAGGAGGGCCACCAGTGAATTCGTCGTACGGCAACTCGATCTTTTTCCCGGTCGCCTTGAAAATTTTCTCGGTTTTTCCGCCTTTGACGAGACCGCGAGTCCTTTTGGGTTCTGGGTCAGTCGGGGCCCTCCTGAGCTTGCGCTGGGCGCTATAAAGGATAGATTCAGAGGAGGTCGACGACGCCTGAGTACTTTCTGCCATGGACGTCGGACTGGAATGGGCATTGTCATCACCGGTCAGGATAACTGGGGCAGCGAGAATTTCCCCAGTGGGTGCTGTCGAAGGATCAGCTGAAGGGTTCGGAGAAGGCGCGTTATTGTCCTCCTCTAAATCCCAACTGACTTGCTCTGCCAAGAGTCGGAGCATAGCATCTTCGGCCTCCTTTTGGGCCTTTTTCTTTCTCGATGGAGTCATTTAAACTTAGGAGTTGTTAAAATATTATTACCATAACAATTATATAAAAAAATTTACGATAATTACACCTTAGTATTGAGTGCACCTAAGATTTAAATAGAGTACACTAGCTTGGTGTTTGGGTCGTTCAATAGATGTGCGACCCGCGCGATAAAGTGTAAACTTTCAATAAATCAGCCTTGGTTCAATCGAAAAACATGGCCAGTTAGGGATAGAGATAACACGAGAGGCAGAACTAATTTTGACAAAACACCCCGAGGCTAACCATATCAATTGTATATACTCTATTGGTGTTAGTCTTTCTTAAATCCAAAACCTGTCACCAGTCATAATCCGTTTCTAGACACCATGTCCGACATTCAGCCAATGTTTCAAAAATTTACACTCCCTCAAATCTTTTGCAAACTCCGCCCTCAACCTCGTGTCCATAACTTCACTTAGGTTATGGTGTGCGGTGATGAAATCCACACATCAGGAGGGGTTAAGGAGATAAGCTAGGAAATGAGGTGCCATCTATTCCAAAGAGTGCGACTTAATAAACCAAACTTATATACTAAATTTAAATCAAAGATTACCAATTTACTACAAAATTGTCATAATTACCAATTTATTATTTTTAATACTTCACTAATTAATTTATCATATTTACCACAAATTTACAATATTAATTACAAAAATATTTACAAATCAAAATTACATGCAATAATAATCACCAATTATACTATTAATTAAAATAATATTTAATTACAATAATTAATTATTATTTACCATGCCTTTACAATAATAATTATTCATTTACTAATATAATTAATTATTATTACCAACTATATATTATTAATATATTATTTTTACTAATTAATTTACCAATTTACAAATTTATTAGTTAAATGATAATGATGTTAAAAAATATAAATATTACCTAAAAGATGAGTCGCCAGAAAGTCGCCGGAAAATTGTCGAAGTGGAGAGTCCCCGGAGAGAGGGAAACGCCGGAATTTTGGTTGCCGGAGGAGGGAGGCCGGAGCTTTTGAGAGAGAATGAGAGGAGAGGGAAGGAGAATGATATGGGATGAGAAAAAGAGGATGAGCAATGGCCTATATATAGAGTTCCACTTAGACGACGGAGCACATTTCTCCGTCGTCCAAGTGCACTTGGACGACGGAAAAGGGAGTTTCCTTCGTCTAAGTGAATCGTTTCAAAATTTTGAAACGGCGTCCAATTAAATTAGCGGGTGGGTGTTAACCGCCTTAACTTTGGGCACCATTTCAAATTTCACTTAGACGACAGAGATGGAGACATTCTCCATCGTCTAAGTCAACATTTTGAAACGGTGCCCAAAATTAAGGCGGTAGAATCAACCGCCATGGTTTTTGAACCTAAACGACGGAGAAGACCATCTCCGTCGTCTAGATGTCCACCTGGACGATGAAAAAAGTCCATCTCCGTCGTCCAAGTGACCACCTGGACGACGGGGATGGTTAATCTCCGTGATCCAAGTGAAATTTACGTAAAATTAATTTTTTAAAATAATTTGCAAGGAAGTTGCCGATTTGTCATTCAAATGAAATAGTTGTAAAATATCGATTAACGCATCGTATATATAAACAATTGAATTTGAGACGACGAATAATTTTACGTCTTTAAACTTGTTAAGTATCTACTAATTTTTATGACTTAAGTGTTATTAAATATAGGCTCATTGCATATCGATATTAACGAAATTGAATTTGGACAAAACAACCATTTGATACATTCACCGTAAGATAATATATAATTAGAATAATTTTCAGAAAATAGTAAGTTCATGAAGGGTTTCATCGGCACAGTCAACCGCAAGATCGAGATTTTGACAAACTGGAAACGTAGATACAAGAAATTTCGTAACTCCTATTTTGGAACCGTCGAATCTCACACACCAAGAACTGTTTACTCTACAGTCTTGATGAAAAGAATATGCATTGGGAGATGGTCTAGATGGTCATTATCTTAGATAAAATTACGAAATCTTCATTTGGATGACGCAAAATATCATCTCCGTCGTCCAAGTACTCACTTGGACGACGGAGAATGGCGGTTCCGTCGTCCAACTACGCACCTGGATGACGCAAACATTCATCTCCGTCGTCCAAGTTAAAACCCCTGAGTTTAGGGGTTAGGGCCTTAATGTTTAGGGTTTAGGGTTGGGCTTCACTTGGACGATGCAAAAACATGTATGCGTCGTCCAAGTACGTACTTGGACGACGGAAAATGGACTCTCCGGCGTCCAAGTGCGTACTTGGACGACACATACGTGTTTTTGCATCTTCGAAGTGAAAATATTTTCAAGTTGGGGTCTTAGGATTTATAATTTTAGAATTTGGACAAATTGGGGCCTTAGGATATAGAATTTTCAAGTTGCGTCGTCTAAGTGAAGTTTTTAAGATTTAGAATTTTTCCTATATAAATAGGTATAATATAATATATTTAGGGTTGATATATATATATATATATCAATCGAGTACGTATTGAATTGTGTACTTTTAATTACCTTCGTATATATGGACTACAAAAAGTCGTTTTAATTTTCGTCTCCGTTTTAATAGTCGATCGACATGAAAATTAATTGATCTGATTTAATTCGATCGAAAAAATAATCGATCGATCCGATCCTCCTCCGATCCGGATCGATTAATTAATTAATTTTAATTTACGTACGTCGATCGAACCGACCACGCTATGTAATTAATTAAGTACAAAATTAATAGTTGTACATACGTATGTACTCCTCCTCATAATATTTATATTAATTATTGATCGATGATGCATCATATATTATAATAGTTACAATAATTAATTACCAATTAATATCCCTCGTCGTTATATTGTACTATTCGTCATAATCGTCATCATCCTCATCCCCGTTATCCAATTGCTCTTCCTTCTCATCATACTCAACATCGTCCGACGAATAACCTGAGTCCTCAAGCTCGACCTCGTCCTCATCCTGCACGTCTCCTTCATCTACCTCATTAATTGCATCAATAATCTCATCTTCAGTTAGATCTGTACAACCATCAGGCATGGGTAAGCGTTGACCATCTTGAACCAGGTCCATTATATCAGAGCGGATGACAGAAATATTAGGCTCTTGATAGGCAAGAATGTCTCTTTCTGGTTCAGCAGCATCTTCAGTCGCCGGTGTCCTTTCAATTGTCGTAGTATTCCATATTCCTTTATGAGAGATATGGTGCACTATTTTCCATCATTTACCAGCTTTCGGATCGTCGAGATAGAACACCTGCCTAACTAAGGTGGCGAGAGCGAAAAGCTCATTCTCATACCAGCTTGAGTTTGTATCGTATGATAAAAGTCCCAGGTCTTCTTTTGTATGCTTGAACCATCTGCACTTGAATAGGAAAACATTGACATCATTCCCGTAACATAGATGAACGACATATACAATAACCCCGTAATATAGATAATTGTCTTTCCCAACCGCTACCCCACTGTTTTGTGTTCTTCTTCCTTCATCTCGGGCCAATGAATGGAACTTTACACCGTTCACAAAACATTAAGGATAAATATAGTGTTTAATCGGCTTCCCTGCTAGCAAGTGCTTTGGCCAGGACCACCACCTCCCGTGGTTTTCGAATTTTTGTAGATCAATCATCTGCGAAAATGGGAAAATTTAAGGGTTTACTTTCTACAAACATGATCGATATGTATATAAATTACTAAATACCGATACATACGTACGTACGTACCCATTGGAAGAAATAATCAGGGAACTTCTTCTTAACCATTTTCTCAAACCACACTGAACCCTTGTCCGGATTTAACGCCTGAAGCCTTTCCCTGTATGACATCATGTACGGCTCAACTTCGTCACAGTCTCGCAACACTACCCAATGTGCCTCATTAAGTTCTTCTCGTGTTAACGATTCCTTTAATACTCCTCTAAACGGTCGTACAACATTTGTGACGACATAAAGATTGATGCGGGCACTGAGATCGGAGGCAGTGGGAGGTGGTGGATCTTTGAGGTACCTGTTATAGTAAGTAACACACTCATGCATTAGGTATGTCTCGGCTATGGAGCCATCCGGGGCCGACCTATTTTTGACGAATCCTTTATACTGTCCAAGCTGTCTACAAAATCAAACGTTCAATTAATACATTGTAGAATAAGAATAAGTACGTATAGCTCGTAATCTCCAGTGGAAGAAATTATGAATCGAAAAACCTGTATAATTAAGAAATTGTACGTACCTTTCTTGAGAATACATCCAAGTGTACTGGACCGGACCTGAAATGAGCACCTGCTCGGGCAGGTGGATTATTAGGTGAATCATGATGTCAAAGAAAGTAGGGGGAAAATCCTCTCTAGTTTGCAAATGATGTGCACAATTTGTTGTTGCAGTTCCACCACATCTGACTTCTTTAATTCTCTGGCGCATAACCTCTGCCACCATCTGCACAATGCCACTATTGGTTCTACGACGTGATGAGGCAAATATGATCGAATTACCACTGAAATCAGACGTTGCAGCATAATGTGATAGTCATGTGTCTTCAGACCAACAAACTTGTGTTGCACCTCGTCCACTGCTCCAATTATAGTAGCTGCATATGTAGTCGGATAACGAACACTCTTAAACCAGTGAAATACAGAACGTCTAAGTGTCGGCTTCACTGTGTAAGGTGCAACTGGCATCTTGTTGTACACTCCTCTCCTATCCTTCCTTAACCACAAATGATGACGTAGATTCTTTGATTCCAGATCTTTGCGCGCTTTGGGAGTATCTTTAGTCTTGAACTTAATACCTAGAATTGTTCCCACCACGCTGTCGCACACCTTCTTTTCTATGTGCATCGCATCCAAGTTGTTCCTCAGGTTCAACTTCGACCAGTAAGGGAGTTCAAAGAATATACTTTTGTGATGCCAATAGCTGAGATCATGGGGAGGAATTGGACTGTATTTCTTTACATCCACTTCATTGGTCAACACACCAAAGTCGAAATAGCTCAACCTCTCTAAAATCTCTTCGCCCGACCAACTACGGGGTTTAGGATTGTTCTCTACCGTCCTGTCGAAATGAGCTTCATCATGTCACCACTGGTGGTCGTGAAGAAGCCATCTACGGTGACCCAAGTAACACACCTTCCCCGCGTGCCAACTAGAGTTCACGTCACCCAAACATATAGGACATCCATTATATCCTTTCATCCTGCAGGCTGCCAACATCCCATACGCTGGAAAATCGCTGATCGTCCATATTACGGCAGCCCTCATCGTGAACATCGTGTCAGTGAATTTATCATAAGTTGGGACTCCATTTTTCCACAACAGTTTCATCTCGTCGATCAAAGGTCTGAGGTAGACATCTAAGCACTTCCCCAGAGATTTAGGACCTGGAATTAGTAGAGTAAGGAAATTAAATTCCTTGTTCATGCACATCCTCAGAGGCAAGTTGTACGGCATCACAATAACTGATCAAGTGCTGACGGCGGAGCTATTACTACCCCAAGGATTGAATCCGCCTGTAGATAGTCCGAGTCTAACATTTCTAACCTCTGCAACAAAGTCTCCAAATTCTCTATCGAAATGTTTGAAACTCTTCCCATCTGCGATGTGTCGCAGGGCATCGTCATCTATTTGCTTTTCTGCGTACCATCGCATCGCCTCTGCTGTGTATAGAGACATGTACAGGCACTGCAATCTTGGAATTAAGGGAAAATATCGAAGAACTTTCACAGGAATTCTCTTTTTCGAACTCTTCATATTCAGCTCATATCTACACTGACCACATACGGGACAATAGTCCAAATCTTTATACTCTTTGTAAAACAGCACACAATCATTCGGACATGCGTCAATTCTCCTGTACTTTAGGCCGAGGCTGCTCAAGATATTTCTAACCTTATAATGAGATTTAAGAAGATTGTAATCATTAAGAAGCAACTTACATATTTGCTCCTGAATTTCATCAAAAGCACTGACTGCCATTTTGTGCTTCACTTTTATCTTCATTTGCTCCATCACATATTGCAACACATACTCTTGACATCCAGGGTACACCGGGATCTGCGCTTCAAGTAACATCCTGTTGTACTTATCCATCTCACTAGTGTCAGTGGCCAAGCTAGCAGCGAAAAATGTGTCATCATGCTCATGAGTGGTATTGTAACCTTCCTCTTGGTGTTGGTGTCCACCATGACTAAATCCCGGAAACGCATCATGAACCAAATCTGCAGTTGAGTTCCAAGCAGAAGGGCCGGCACCACTGCCGCTAGATGAGGCACCCTGGTAACTGTACCCTGAGCTGAAGTCTGCTGAGCTGAAGTCTACTGCTTCACCATGCTCGCTCCATATAGTGTAACTCCACATCATACCATTTTCGTACAGGTGTTGCACCATAACATTAACCTCCACATACTGATAATTAAGAGATTTTTGGCCCGGACACCTGCAACACTTCTTTCTCTGACCATGTTCTATCGCAAAATTCACAAATTCACAAATTTCATCCATATACCAGACATCACATCTATTCCGCAACTTCATCCAACTCTTGTCCATACTTCTACAAAATTTTATAATTAATTATCATATTAGTCAATTAACTATTAATTCTATATTTCAAGTAATTATTAAACTATTATATATATACAAAAAATTTCAACTACCTTAATTAAAATAAATTATTAATTCATTATCTTCAATAATTACATTCAATATGTAATTACCTTTATTAAATATTGGTGAATATACGTACGTACTCTACATCAATTATTTTAATATGTCTAACATGCATGTACGTATGTTTTAACTAAATATTAACCAAATTTTTAAACATCCATACATATATACGTACTACTGGTCTATAATTAACTAATATATATATATATATCATCAATTTCCTAACTTAATATATTATATATAATATAAATTAGACGTACTAATTAATGAACAATGCAATCAATCAAACGTACAATTAATTATATATATAAACCTACGTTAATGGTGTTGAAAAATTAACTACGTATGTACCTAATCTTCTTCGATATATGGCGAATTAGTCGATGGCCGGAGCCGAAGATATATATAGTGCTATCTAGCTAGCTAGCTAGGACGTTTGAATTGCATGCACGCGTGAGGCGCTGATGAAGACAGGAAGAGATCATGATCATTTGAGACGAGTGAGCGGAGAGGAAGAGAGTTCGACATGGGCCTTATATAATGCTTCACTTAGACGACGGAGGTGTCGGTCTGTCGTCTAAGTGGCAACTTAGAGGACGGATTTGGCAATTCTCTGTCGTCCAAGTGATTACAAGGAGAAATTTTCCGCGGTCTGAGTGGGCACTCGGACCACGGCGTGTCGGTCCATTGTCCAAGTGTACACCTGGACGACAGAGACACGATTTCCGTCGTCCAAGTGCACACTTGGACAACAGAGTATTCTTCGCGGTCCAAATAACACTTGGACCAAGGAGATCTCCGTCTCCGTCGTCCAAGTGTTACTTGGACCACAGATAAACTCTGTCATCCAAGTGACACTTGGACCACGGAACCTTTACGGTTCCGTGGTCTAAGTGAAGTTTTCTTGTAGTGCGTGTCGATATTGAAGAGAGACTTATGGCAGGTTGTGAATGTTTATTGTGTTTTTGTAAAGCACATCAGAAAGTCTCAAACATCGTGTTATCATAAGTAACAACTTATTTACAATCCTTAAATGATTCAAATTGCTTGAATGACAACTCCACGATTAAACGAGTTTATAGCTCACTCTTGGAATAAGAGTCTAGATCTTATACGTACGCATTTATAAGTCAATGTGACTAAATCAAACTTGCCTCCATGAGTATTATCAATAGACTATGAAATCGATTTCAAATTGTGATTATAATGTTGCAACAAATTCTAACTTTTCGCGAAGTAATGAATTCATTAGAGCTTCTGAAGAGCCTATGTGAAACTATTAATATGTATAGATATTGATACTTATGGCTATACGTGCCATATTAAACTTTGATATTATATGTTTCTTATTTATTTATGTTTATGCATTTTGTTAATGTCTTAAAGGTTTCAGATTATAGCAACACTAATGGTAAGTGGTTACTGAAACGTTTGTAGTTTCATCGTACTACTTTTAACTTGTTTATTTTGCAGGATTCAAAGTTGACGATGAGTCCCCATATGCATAGTACCCTAAACTTGCAATAATTAGGGGGAGATTCTCATCAGAGGGAGCATCCTAAAGTATGCTACCTTGGGCATAAGCGCGTTATATTCTTTTCCTTCAACCATAGTTATTTTTCTCCCATTGAATTTTTGCTACCTAACAAGGTTTTTAACGAGGCAACACTAGGCGCGTCCAACACTGTATTATTCATGCATTGATAGACATCCAAGGAGGAGTGTTATAAATATTATATTTATATGGATGTCTATGCAAATACTCAATAGTTGTGTACCTATTATATAAACCATGCCTCTATATAAAGAGACATATTGAAATAAATAATAGAAGACTTTACACTCTCCTCCTCATCTCTCTATATTCTCTTTTCTCTTTATGTCTCTTCTCTCCAGTTTATAACAGTACACGTATAGTTCGATTCTTTTATATGAATAAAATTCGTAAAAATTTGGCAAATTATTTTTTAAAATTTTTTTAGAGGAAAAAAACTAAGGAAATCCAATAAAAAAGTAAATAAAAATAAAGATATTTAAAAAAAAAAATATTTATTGAAAACAAATAAAATTCGCGACTTATTCACGAATATTTCGGCTGAGTAAAAAACCCATTTTTTCCGAATCTTTCGAAAAATTCAGCGATTCGCGAATTAGCTAACTAGAGGACTAACAAAATTACAAAGTCAACCCACATTCAGGACCCAGATCCGGCATTGAGCCCGGAGTAGTTTACACTTCACATGAAATAATAAGGGATTACAGTACTACAGCAGTTGACAGGTACTTTCATTTGGACATATACTATGGTGTCCAGTCACTACTCTATTGTATCACAATGCCATCATGCTTTGATTTCCTACTCTTCCATGGAACCATCTGCCTTAGCCCTTGGTAGATTGTTGCCTGCAAAAATTAAAGGATCATACATCATCCTACAAATCACTCAGTACTTCCCAGTAACCAAATCTACAATTCTTAAAGAACCATTATTGGCCTAGTTTTCCAAAGACATCACAAACTCACTTCTCCATCAAACTTCCTAATTGTAAAGTATAGCATGAAGATAACAAACAAGATAACATGAAAAACTGAAAGTGATCATTTATAAGACAATAAAGACATGTTTACCCAGAAATGAGGCCTGGAATGAGAGAGGCTAGAAAAGCTCCTAGCCCTTCTGTGCCTAGTGTTCTTCATCTTGAAGCTGCTACTCTCTCCCACACTGCCACCACCACCACCACCACCACCTCTACCACCACCACCATTACTCTCTCCATCCACAGAAGATGGAAAGACATAATCAACTTCTGTTTTCCCCTTCAAGACCCTCCTCCCCAAAGAATCAAACCACCCTCTTTCCTTAACCCCACTATTCTTGCTCAACACCAAAGCTTTAAGCTGACTTGATCTCTCATGATCAGAGCTGAAAGAGCCATAGCAGTCCCCAGCAACCATCCTAAATGAAGAGGACTGAAACCTTGACCTAGTAACATAAGGACCATCCAACACAGTTGTGGGTGAGAGCAGTTTGGTCTCAAGCAACAGCCTTGGAGGGAGCTCCAAGCCCTTTTTTTGAGATAAGTCAGTTGGGTTTGGAATGGTTGCAAGGTCTGTGCATGGCCTTGGCTTTCCTGGCTCCTCTTCCCATCTGAATGGTACTGAAACTGAGGGGGTGTAGAAGGGTGTCACACACCCAGAAGGCTCATTTGACTGAATGTGTGAGATTGAGAACAAGGGTAGTTTAGGTGACTCTAGCTCTGCCTCAGATCCCATGCCTCTTTCTCTTGGTCTCTCTCTGTGTCTTGTCTTTGGTGAACTGAAGCACAAAAGAGTTGAGTTCGAGTGACCAAGACCAGGAGGGAGAGAGACTTCTATGGAGAAGAGAAAGGGAAAGTGATCACAGAAAAAAGGCCGGCTCTTTAAGTCATAGGTGGCAATTAGTGGACTCTATACTCTATACTGCACAGTAATAATAATGGATATCTAGTGCACCTAATCTTGGGGCAGTGAAAGTAGCACAGCTTTCTATCCCATCTCTCCTCCCTTGGTAGGGAAACACAAGAAAAAGACTTTGCACTGTGTTTAGTGTAGACCTGGTTACTCAGCCAATCAGATGAGGCAGAAAGCACAGTGCTTAGATATTTCTACCAATTGTCAAACTCAAAGGGGTAGCTATTTGATTGGTATTGTGGTCAGGAGCATACCAGATTGGCACTGCAAGGCATAGGATGCCAACCTGTGATGGAGAATCAAACCCTTTTCAGCACTGAGCATGTCTTGGATTTTAGCTACTCCCATCAAGCAATGCCAAAGAAGAGGGACTTGCAATTGCAACCAAAGACCATTCTCTCAAGGGGCTACTCCACATACCAGGTGGATTATGAAGGTCTGAAAATCTATATCCAATTGGCCGGAATGTGCGTCTAGCAACAACTAAAGAAAATTATATAGTGGAGGAAAGTTGCAATTGGGGATTACTGTAGCATTAAAAAATAGTCACAGTTTTAACCAGAAAAATTATGGGAACAGTTGGATCAAATCTATGTGAAATGAATCACTACAAATGATCGAGTTAGGAAGAATCTTCATGTGTAGACCTTTCCTCCAGACTCAAATTGTACTATGTTGATTGGATTTTGAATCTATTCTTGGTGGCCAAGGAGAATTCTACCAAGATCTCTCAATGCAAATCTGGCATGAACCTAGTAACTCTTAAGAAACCATGTGAATGATGTGATTGTATCAAAAAAAAAGTGAATGATGTGATTTTCATCAAAACAACACTTTAGTGAAACAAAAGTCAATAACTCAATATTAACTACATCACATGATCTTGTTGATATTGGAACACACTGTTTGGCCTAGTAATGACAGATAGCCGAAACAACACACCATGAGTATTAAGGCCAATCTTACTACTAATTGTCCTCACTCATCACCCTGCAAAAGTCAATTGGAAATAAATTGAGAAATCATCAAGTCATTTTCATAATTATCATGAATGAATATGACTTGCTTAAAGTAGATTTTCTATGGCATATAAGATCAAAGAATCAAATCCCTTTTAGCTCTGCATGTTTATACCGGAGGAAAAATATAAGCCACCACTACCACAAAATACCTGGTTTCTTCTTCTTTTACTCAGTACACTGTCTTTGACATTTCAAGATGAGAACAACAGAGAAACATATATATCTGAAGTGGAAAACTAGAAATCAGATCAGCCAAATCGGTATTGATATAATTTGCTAATACAGATGCTGAATGCATAATAATGGTCAACTTCTAATAGTTCCGTAGTATAGATGACTATGATTTAAGCGTAACTATGACATTGCTCTTAAACCGCATAATAGAAAGCAACAAAAACCAGAAAATGGAATGTATGATCAACTTATGAAGCCCATTATTAGGTAAGAAGTGCGCATTGACAGCCCATGCATTTGTTAGAACACTTCCATCAGTCCATGTTAGAACTTTTAAACTTTTTTTTTTAAGGTAAGACAAGCATCGATATATTGATAATTCAATCAATGAGTACAACTATTGGCTATGAGGCCCTCAATCCCATTCGGGATGCTACCATGTCAGAGAACATTATGATTACTCTCTATTCCTAGTCTAGCTAGCACTACCACATTTTTAGGTATTGCCGGCGACTTTAAGTCGCCGGCCTTTGTTTATAAGTCGCCGGTGATAGTCATTACCGGCGACATGTCGTCGGTAATACTCTCGCTGGAAACTTGGCGCCGGTGATAGTATCACCGGCAACTTATTGTTCTAGTCGCCGGTGATACTTTGAACTATCACCGGCGACTTAGTCGCCGGCAATGGAGTCATCACCGGCGACTTGAGTCGCCGGTAATGAAAAATATCATCGCCGGCAAGTTTGTCGCCGGCAATGGTGCTCCGCCGTGGCCGGAAAGTGAGAGTTATTGCCGACAAGATTGGTCCAACTCGCCGGCAATACCCGGTGAAATTTTACAAAAAAAAGTCGATTCTGGATTGGGTCCAATTCCAGAACCTGCACTGAAAAACAGAAACCGTACAAATACAAGTTCAACAGTACACACATAATTGTCCAACGTATAGTACAAACAGCAACAATACGAAAATAAACTACAACTACACTAAGGGTCGAGGAAATCCATGTTGACGTAATCATTTGAACTCCGATGGCTACCCTGGTCTTGCTGTGGCGGTGACGGCTGTGGTGGTTAAATACTGTGGAACACAGGGATCGGGGGAGGTGTGGGGAGCGGTTGTCTGGTAGTCTGGCACGCGTACATCGTCTGCATCCATGTGAACATTTGTGTCTACTGCTGGACCATAATTCGGTGTTGCTCGACCATCACCCGGTACTCGGCATCTCTAACTGCCTGCTGCTCGGCCAATTGCCGCATCTCCTCCATCTGCCTCCTTTGCTCCTCCAACTCCCTCTGCGTCCTCTGAAGCTTCGCTGCTAGGTTAGAGTTCCTAGAAGAAGTTCTTGACCCGCTAGAGTATTTCGAAGTGTTCTTCAATACTCCTTCGCCCGCCGAGCCCATTCCCCTGCAGTAGTGGATATTCTTTCCAGTCCCGCACGCTTTTGCCATGATCTGAGCTTTATAGGGCGATCAAGCAGATCGATCTGAGAGGCATACTGGGTCACTTCTTCCTCCGAGCAGTCAGGATGGTTGTTTCGAGCTATATTCATGGTGACTTCTGTGATCGCATCCTCCACTCTCACCTAATTGAAAAGCGAATATGAATAACGTATTATTAAACAAAATAAATTAATAGAGAAAAATAGTTTTATTAACACATGCATATGTGAACTACAAAATAATGAGGCTAAAGACTTTCCGCTTCTTCAGGGCACTGCGGATAGAACTTCTGATGAACAAACACCAACGGGTTGACTTCTTGTTGTTGCTGCGCCCTACTCGACCAATGCAAATAATTGAGTGAACCTGCATGATGGGACTTGGTGTTTTTCAATCTGTTCTCCCTGTTCGTCTTGGAAATCGTCTCGTTTGATAAACATATGTAAAAAATTAGTAACTAACTATTTCAATGTGATACGATACATTATGGTTGTAAAATATATTCAGGATGCATACCTTCGCTTTGGGGTGCTTGAAGTGGGCTACCAACCACAGCCACTCGTACTCCCTAAACCGGAATTCGCTAGGGGTAGAACCTCGGCCTAGCTCCTTGTACTGTGTGTAATGTTTTGAAAGCTCGTTCTTCCACTCTTTATACCTATATTAACACCAGAAAAAAATGTTAGAGATATTAAAACACTTGATAAAGTGAAAATCTAACTCGATATATACTCAAATAACTCGGATCACATCACCTGATATGTAGTTGACGCTCTGCCCACGTGTGAATAAGGCATTCATCCACGTCAAACCATAGCTGCAAGATGAATATATAAATGGTAAAATTATATATTTCTCCAGACTTAATTAATAAATGTAAAATTTACGTAATGAAAATACGATTTAACTCACACTCAGTGCATTATACACTTGCAACTTCACGTAGCGAGGCACACATCCCCAATCTGGCCACAACATTGGGACCTTATCCCGCACGACGGCCCCGGCCATACTGGCATACTTTCGCGTGGTGTCAAATGTCTCGATCACCTCACCATGCTCATTAGCCCTAATGATCGTTTTCCTTCCCCCGGTGGCCTGCTCAAGATTCTTCCCGGCGCAGGGGCCTCTAGTCTTTCGTTTTCCATTGCCATTAACGATATTGCCTAATAATACAATGTCAACAAATTAATATTATTAATTGATACTATTTATAGTCTTAAGTAATAATTAAGTAATCAATCTTGTTAAATAAAATTTATCTGCATCGTCCGTTTGCTGGTTGTTGCACCTCGCACTCCAAAAATACACAGGGTCGAACGGGATGAAGTTGTAATCTTCCTCCACGCTCAGGAACTCCGGCCGTCCTTCAATATAAATAGGCCTCCCCTATCATCGAATTCAGGGATCACATGAATCTCGTCGGGCACGAAGAGACCGGACGGCAGAGATAGACGTGGCCAGGACAATGAGGCGCCAGCACCATCTGCCTCAGATGATTCCCGTGAAAGGGGAGTAGGCACCGGGCTAATGTGGGGCATTCGGATGGAGGGCGATTCTGATGCGCCCGTTGAGTGTCGATCGCCTAACTGTCTGCTGACTGAGGGTTGAGCCTGGACTGAGGGTTGCACGGATCCAGATCGTGCAGCTTCCTCCTCTTCTCGCGCACGTAGCAAAATTTGTGTGCGAGCATTCATAATTGGGCCGCTGCGCGTGTTGTTGACTGCGGCTGAGGAAGCTTGACTACTGCTCCCTCCACTGGATCTAGTCCCTCTTCGTTTGATGCCTCCAAGCCAATTTGCCGCAAAACCTCCTGCACATCCAACAATTTCACAGAATAGCCAAAAAAATATTCTATATGCCAAAAATAACCAACACAAAAATATATACGTACACAAAATATCCTACATATCATTACCGAAATATCAATTAACCAAACATATCATTACCAATATAATTATCAAAAATATCAATTAACTAAATCACCAAAAATATCATTACCAATATAATTATCAAAATATCAATTAATTATAACACAAATGCTTAATTAACCAACACAAAAATAATGTTACAAAAATATATTCTACTAATTAACTTAACAAATATAATTAAAATATATTCTACAAATTAACTTAACAAATATAATTAACCAACACAAAAATACATAATTACATAATTAACTAATTAACTTAACAAATATAATTAAAATGCATAATTACTAAAATTGAGAGAGAGAGAGAGGGGGAGGGACCTGTCATTGGCAGCGGTGGTCGGAATGAAGGGAGGGGAAGAGGTAGGGGAGGAGGAGAGGGGAGCTAGAGGAGAGTTCGGGTATATGTGGAGAGGGGAGAGGGGAGAGGGGAGGAGGGGAGGGGAAAGGGGAAAGGGGAGGAGAGATTTAGGAGGGTTTAAGGAGATTTGGGTAGGGTGGGCGGCGAGGAGGGGAGGAGAGATTTTATGGTTTAGGTTGGGAGAGCTCCGTGAAGAAATGGTTGCTGCCCCCGAAGGGGCTGGGATTTTATAGGACTATTACCAACGAGTTGCTTATCAACTCGTGGGTAATAGTATTACCAACGAGTTGATAAATCAACTCGTTGGTAATACTATTACCAACGAGTTAGTGTAACTCGTTGGTAATACTATCACCCACGAGTTGCTCGTCGGTGATAGTGATTCCCAAGAATTTCCGGCAAGTTTATACCATACATCTAATGGTCTTTTTTAATTAAGTGTTCGATCATGGTATTTTTTAATTAAGTGTTCATTAAGTATTAATTCATAAAGACTGATCGATATGACGTTGGCCAAATTTTTATAATTTACGACTATAAATACGTACATGCACGTTTATATAACAAACATACATGCACATTTATATATACTAAAATACGTACATCATTAACGTACTAAGGATGATAATCATAATCATCTTCATCACTTGAGTCTGACTCGGTTTCATAGGTAACCTCTGGCAATATGTGCCGCTCCTCGTCATCTGAATCAGAGTCTACTTCATTTGGATTAACATCGAGAAGTTCTGCTCCAGTAATTGGAACCACACTCTCAGATCTCACATTATTAAGGCGAATCGTAGATGATTCCGGAATGTCAAAAACGTTCAGCTCTTGGTATGCAGTAACTTCTTCATCATCTGCGGTCTCACCAAGTGTGGCAGCACTGTATATGTTTCTATGAGCAACATGGTTAACCACCTTCCACGGGACTTTGTTCAGAAGATCGTCAAGGTAAAACACTTGTTTTACTGATGTGGCAAGAACGAAAGGGTCTTCTTTATACCAGCTTGTAGCAGTATTCACCGAAAATATTCCGTACTGATCGGTCCTTGTGTTCTACGGGCTAGTATCAAACCATCTACACTTGAACAAGTGCACTTTCATGCGGTTCCCATAAATTAGTTCAACAACTGAATGAAGGACACCGTAATAGTCAACGCCATCCTGCCCACTATGGACCATCACTCCACAATTCTGTGTTTTCAGTCGGTCGTCTCTATTTTCACATATAAATTTCACGCCATTAACCTGACAGATCGAGTAAACTTTTGAAGCTGTCGGTTTCATCGCCAAGACCCTCAATTCGTTTGACCACTCTGGGTAACCATCATTTGCTACATGGTTCATCTGAAAAAGATAAGAAACCACGTACACCATAAATTATGAACATAGCAAAAGAAAACCACGTACACACATGCTATATAAGGATATAAAAAATATATATATATATATATATACACATATACCCTTACCCATTGACTAAAGTAGTTTGCAAACGTCTTGTTGTGGTAATCAACATTTTCGGCAATAGCAGGGCAGTGAAGATGATAGTTTTTCCAATATTCAACTTCTGGACAGTTAATCAGTACCGACCAGTGGGCAATGGCTACCTCATTTCCATCCAACTTGTACGACTTTGGCAAGCTTCCATGTACTACCACGTCATTGGAGATGATAGAAAGGTTGAACTTGGGTTCATCTATCGGCATATGTTGTTGGGGGTCCTCCAGCGCTCCCAAATACAAGTTTGTGTACGTTACACACTCGTGTGCAAGATATGCTTCAACGATACACCCTTCAGGTGCAGATTTATTCTTCACATAGTCCTTATAGGCTCCCAATTGTCTACAAGTTAACAAGTGCATGTTATGATACTTAAAAAAATAAGAATTTACATATAAAAACAGAGGCAAACACAAATATATGAATCATTTGTACTTTTTCATGGGATATATCTAAGTGTAGTGTACCGGACCGGTAAGCAACAATTGTTCGGGAAGATGGATCATCAGGTGAGGCATGATGTCGAAAAAATTTGGGGGAAATATCCTCTCAAGCTTGCACATGATAAAAATGATGTCATCTTGCATCTCCTTGAGATCCGATTTTTTAACTTCCCTGGTGCATAACTTCTGAAAGAATCTTGACAATGCCACCAACGGCTCCACTACCTCTTTGGGCAGGTACCCTCGAAGGAAAATAGGGAAAAGGCGTTGAAGCAGTACATGGCAGTCATGACTCTTTAATCCGTACATCTTATTATCCCGGAAGTTAACACACATGCTTATATTTCATGCATAGCCATAAGGATACCTGCATAAATAGCCATAAGCAACAATTATATTTCTTGCATATAACCATATATAAGTAAAAATTATATTAATTTCCTGCATAGCCATAAGAATATATACCTGACATTACTCATCCACCCAAAAATTTCATGATTCTGCTTCGGCTTCACGGTGTAAGGAGCTTGAGGCATTTTTTTCTTACCATCTCCTAACCACAAATGTTTCCGCAGTCCCATAGATTTCAGATCAATGCGTGCCGTAGGGATGTCTTTTGTTTTCCCCTCCAAATTAAGAATTGTGCCCACCACACTTTCACACACATTCTTCTCTATGTGCATGACATCTAGGTAGTGTCTGATAGGCAACCTGGGCCAGTAGGGGAGTTCCCAGAATATGCTCCTGTGTCCAAAACTTATACCTTTCGGGCTTGTCTGGAATTGACCCCACTATCTCAGGATGATTGCTCAGCTGGCCAAAATCATATTCATTCAAAACTTCCAAAATTTCATCCCCTGTCCATCGCCTGGGTGCCACACCTGTTTCCACAGTCCCATCAAAAGCGTCTTGATCCTGCCTAAATGGGTGATCATATAGAAGCCAACAACGGTGACGCATCTGAACAATTTTACTGCAATGAGGACTATAACAATCAACAGTCATGCACTCTGAACAAGCCCTGTAACCCCTGGTAACGTTGCCCGACAACATACCGCGGGCAGAAAAATCACTAATGGTTCCAACAAGCTTGGCATGCATCTGGAACATCTTATTTTTGAACCTATCGTAAGTGGGGTGGCCACACTCACTCAGGTACTTAAGCTCCTCAATCAAAGGCCTCAAATACACATCAAGACACTTTCCTGGATAACCCAGGCCCGGAGTTAACAGAGTGAGCATATTGTATTCCTTCTTCATGCACATCCATGGTGGAAGGTTGTACGGTACCAAAATAACTGGCCATATACTGTATTGAAGACTCATGTTGCCAAAAGGGTTGAATCCGTCAGATGAGAGCCCTAGCCAAACATTTCGGACCTCTACTGCAAAATGATCAAACTCCCTGACCATGTGCTTCCAAGACTCTCCGTCGGCAGGGTGTATAAGGGTGTCATCGTCAGGCAAATTCCTCTCAGCCCACCATCTCATAGCTTCGGCCGTGAAAGCACACATGAACAACCGCTGCAGCCTATCAATCAGCGGGAAATATCGAAGTATCTTCACAGCTTTCTTGTTGCCTGTAGGAGTCAACTTATACCTTTCTGTAAAACATACCGGGCAGGCTTCAAGGTCTTCAAGATCTTTTTCCCAGAAAAGAATACAATCATATCTGCATGCATGGATTTTGATGTAGGAAAGCCCAAGATCTTTCAGGATATATCGCACCTTATGATAAGTGGTAGGAAGGCGATGACCGGGTGGCAGTAGTGAAGCAGTCCACTTCAGCCAAGAATCAACAGCTTTGACAGACATTTTATTCTCCATTTTGAGCTGCATCACTCCCATGACACTTCCAAGAACAGTCTTAATACAACCGTCGTACAATGGAGTCTGTTGCAATGCAATCAGGTTGTTGTACTTGTCTATACTGCTTGTGTTGACATGAGCTCCAGGTAATGGCTCGACTGGCTCAATATCGGGGAAACCCTGCACGACGGGAGGGACATTCGGTGCTTGATCAGCAAATACACCGCTCTCATGAGGAAACATATCATTGATTAACATCGATTTTAGATCATAGGATGGACTGGCCCTCTCAGCAAAATGTCCATGATCATAGGATGGACTGGCCCTCTCGGCAAATTGTCCATGATCATGCGGACCCGCTAACGATGTTTCACCGTGATAAATCCAACAAGTGTACTTATCCCAAAACCCGTATTTACTCAGGTGCTTCTGGACTTTATCAATGGGAAAACGATGTCGATCGCTGCGACACTTACATTCTTTACACGGGCAATAATGAAGTGTAGTGTCTCCACAATTAGCCTTCACAAAATCCACAAAACTCTTAATTCCATGGTGATATCTCACATCCCATCTTTCAAGGCTCATCCAACTCTTGTCCATCCTGAAAATTCTAACATTACGTACTATAAATATATATATATATACACATTCACTACTAATTAATTAAAAAATCATCATTAATTACATTCGATTCATCCGATTAATTAACAAAAGTTGACCCATGCATATATAAAAATATATATATATACCAACAATTCACAATTACAAATTAACATGTATATATATACACACATATTAACAATTAATCACAAAATAAATTTATATACATATATATATATACACAAACATATTTTCATCGAAATAATCTCAAATCAACTCAAAATCAACAGTCAATCACTCGAAATCAACAATATATCCACTATATTTGCATATCAAACCATTAATCGATATCTCAACTCTAAATCAACACATGCATATTTATAGCTAAATCAACACACATATACATCGATCCACATATATATGCATACGTACGTACGTACCTAGCTAGCTATATAGCTTCCCGAGTGGGTTTTGGATGCCTTTTGACAATACCCAAGGATTTCAGAGCGTTTTCCTTCTTTCTCACCGGATTTTTGTAAAATGAATGAGCTGCTGTGGAGTAGATTTGATATAAGAGTTATTGTCGGCGATATTCCGGCCAAATATCGCCGGAAATAAAGTGAAATTATTGCCGGCGATTTTCTCCGTCGCCGGCAATAATTTAGCATTATTGCCGACGATATTTTGGCCGGAATATCGCCGGCAATGGGGGGAAATTATTGTCGGCGATACTCTCCGTCGCCAGCAATAATTTCCCACCATTGCCGGCGATTTTGGGAAAGAAAGGCCGGCAATGGTGAAAAATGTGGTAGTGTAGGTTGTGTGCCAAAGTATTACCTTCTCTATATACATGAACTAGTTTAAAACAAGGAATCTGTTGTAAAAGGAGAGAGATGTCTTCCACTTTAAAATCAAGGCCCGGAATATCTTCTGTAGGTGCCATGACAACACGCACAAGCTCGAGGCTATCAGACTCAATAATAAGAGGGGAGTACCCCTGCTCGACAGCCTCTTTGCATGTTGCTCTCAATGTAATAGCTTCCGCTATGGCTAGGGAGAAAACTCTATCTTGGTACTACGAAAACCTCTAATAGCGTGACCTATGTGACCTCGAAAAATCAATCCAAGGCTAGCCACAAAATGCTGGTCATTGTATGCACCATCAACATTCAATTTAATCCATCCAATAGGTGGTAGAGACTAGGGGGAAGATGCCGAGACTTCCTTTGTCTGGTTTTAGCAAAGACTTTCCACATAGTAGAGGGAAACATGTTTATTTGAAAGTTTACATGTTCAAAAGACTAGACTTGATTATTCCAAATATGTTGATTTCTCTCTTTCCAAATACTCCATATAAGAAACCAAAGGAGAGATGAGATTCATAGGAAGGGACTTGAGACATGTAAAGAACCATTCTTTGATGCATAAGCTTGGTTGAGTAGGAAGATGCTGATGCAAGGCAGGGAAGGAGGAGATCACTGCTGTAAAGAAAGGACAATCCCTTGTAATATGGGAGATAGTCTCGGCTGAGTTTCCACAAAGCACACAATCATGCTGGACATTAACTCGCTGCTGCTGGAGTTTGGTGACTGTGGGCAAGATACCTTGAGCAACTCTCCAAACATGTAGCTTTATTTTGGCTGGCACCGAAACCCTCCATAATTATTTTCCAAGGATCTTCAGGGTCATGAGAACTTGCACTTGTTGGATAATGCAACATGTTAGTGGCAGCTTTGTATGCCGACTTGGTGCTGAAAATGCTCTTTCGCTCAAAGTGCCATATCCATCTATCTGGGATAGCTCTTGTCCTGAGAGGGATGTTATGAATCAGTGCGACATCGTCGATATTGAATTCTTGACTAATTAGTGCTGCGTTCCATTCTCGGGATGAGGTGATAAGGGAACTAACTTGTCGATTGAGGTCAATACGACAATGAAGAGTTCTGAAAGAATGTGGTCGAGGTAACCACGGGTCAGAGCGGATATGAATGGCAGAGCCATTGCCTACTTGCATACGCAAACCTCTGTGCAATACAGTCCGGGCAGCAGCTATACCCCGCCCACTAGCCGGTACCGATCCTGTAATCTTTCGCAAATAGGAAGTCAGAGTTGGGGTAACATCGAGCTTTGTATAGTTTCTTGATAAATGAGTTTAGAGAATGCATGAGATGCCAACCTTGTTTAGCGAGGAGTACAAGGTTATGAGCATGAAGACTATGAAAACCCATACCCTTGTCTTCTTTAGGAATGCACAACTTGTCCCATGAGAGCCAGTGTATTTTCCTACCATTCTGTTTTCTGCCCCATCAGAATTTAGCACACATTTGGTTGATGGTGTCACAATGCTCTTGCAAAAGAAGGAAACAGTTCATTGAGTAAGTAGGCAGAGATTGGCCCACCACCTGAATGAGGAGGTATCTACCCACTCCATTGAAAAATTTACCTTGCCAACCTTCAAGTTTTTTGCTCAATTTTTGTTTGATATAGAAGATTTTGACTATGTTTCTGCCAATATAGGTTGGTAAGACGAGATATTTCTCATTATTTTCCTCAATTTGAACACCCAAAAAGGAGGCAATATCAGATTGTAAATAGGCTGGTATCTTCTTACTGAAAACTATGTTGCTTTTAGAAAAATTCACTTGCTGACCTGACACTTCCTCATAGGTTTATATGACTTCCTTGATATGACTACCCTCAGAGATGGAGACTCGTCTAAAGAGAAGACTATCATCGATAAAGAGTAAGCGGCAGATAGTTGGGGCTCCATCATATACTTGAATTCCGCGGATGGCACCCATGAAGGCTTTTTGATCCAGCAATGCCGTAAAGACCTCGGTTCCCAGTAAGAATAAGTAAGGTGACAACGGGTCGCCTTGTCGTAGTCTTCTGGTAGGGGTAAGATATCCTCTCGGCTTACCATTTATATTGAAAGAGTACTTGACCATCTGCATGCAGCACATGATCAGATGTACCCAGTTGTTAACAAACCCCAATCGAAGCATGACTGCTTCAAGGATGCTCCATTCCATTCTGTCAAAGGCTTTGCTCATGTCCAAATTCAAAGAGAAAGCACCATCTGTAGTTGATTGACAAGTATGTATGTAGTGTGACACTTCAATTCATTGGAAATTAGAGAGTTGTATGTAATAAGCCGCCCGGGGATAAAGGCGTTTTGGAATGGAGAGATAATAGAATCCAAAATAGTTTTGAGCCCGTTCACAATAGCCTTGGTGCAGATACGATAGAAGACATTACTCAGAGCAATAGGTCTATAATCAACCACCACTGTAGGATTTGGAACTTTAGGAATCAATGTCACATGAGTGTAGTTAATGACTCCAAGAATCTGACCTGTATGTAAGAAATTCTGTGCTGCTACAATAATGTCATTACCCACAATATCCCAATATTTTTGGTAGAATAAAAGAGACATACCATCGGGGCCGGTGGCCTTGTTAGGGTACATTTGGAAAAGGGCGCAACAGATTTCTTCACTGGAGTATAGAGCACATAACATCTCATTCGTAGAGGAGGTGACCTTGGGTTGAAGAAGATCAATGGCATTAAGTCAAGTAATTGGATCAGAGGGTACTGATGTGAATATTTTTTCAAAAAGCAATTGACAACTATATGCTCCATGTCATTCTCACTATCACGCCAAACTCTAACAGAATCAAAAAGCCCTTTCATTGTATTTTTTGTTTTTCTGTTAGAATCAAAAAGCTCCAATGTACTTTGCCCATATGCTTCCAGTATATGTGCTCGGCAGTCAGAAGAGTATCAAGTTTGGAATGGAGAGCCACACTCTTTGCTTGTTTTGTAGCTTCTAAAGGGCTATTGAGCAATTTAGCTAGGTGCCCTCTTATTTGGTCAATCTCACGAGCTCGGTGACCAAAGGTAGTCTTCTGCCATTGTGATAACGAAAACCTAGCGTGCATGGTCTTTTGAACAATCAAATATTCAAAGTTTCCTGATACATTAGTCTCCCAACCTTGTCAAACAGCATCATGGCATCCTTCATTCTCAGCCCAGAAATTATAAAAATGGAAACGCTTTGCTGCCCTTAGAGTTGTTACATCCGGCTGTTGTAACACATGTAGCAGAATAGGGATATGGTCCCCATGTATAGGTTTAAGGTGTTGTAACCAGGAGGCTTGGAAATCATCCAGCCAAGATCGAGAAGCGACTGTCCGATCCAAACGTTGTTGCAATCCACCACGGTGCCAGGTAAAAGGTGAACCTGAAAAGCCAATATCATGCAAGTTAGCATAGGTCAAAGCATCTCTAAGTCCTTGCATTTATGTTTCACGTCAAACAGCACCGACAATGGTTTCAGTTCCAATGAGAAGCTCATTCAGGTCTCCCAGTAAGACAAGGGTAAGAGCATTCATCACTGAGTTTGTAGATTAAATCCCAAGTTGTATTTCTCTCGGCAATGCATGGATGGCCATAGAATCCAATAAGCGGACATATATACCCCGAGCCATGACATCAATGGAATTCAACATCAATGTGATGTAACAATTTGATCTAGTAAACCACCTTGGCCCCTCATCATTCCAGAAGAGAACTAAGCCTCTTGAATTTTCAACGTTGGAAATTGCTTTTCAATTCAATAGACCAAGTTTGAGTCAAATCGAGTTAGGATAATTCATGTCGTCGACCTTTGTCTCGCTGAGAAAGACAAAACATGGGTGCTAGTGGCGTACAAGGCATAGTAGAGCCTGCGTTGCCACATCGTCGTTCAAGCCTCGAAAGTTCCAGGCTAATATCTTTATCATCGTATCGAGGATGGGGTGCAATGTCACCGCTATAGAGAAAAACCTAGAAGAGTGAAAAAAATAGACAAAAATTTTACTTACCAATCAAAAGAGAAGATGATGCTGCGATCCATGAGAACGAACGGATGCCGCCGCCTTGGAATGCCTAGGGTTTGCGAGAGTTTACGACATCTCTTGCCTCAAATTTTGGACGATAGAAGGGAGTATTAGGATTTGAACCTGCCTCATCAGCGGATAGTTTAACACTTTGGCCAAGGAGTAACCCTAATTCTCAATGGGCTATTTTTTTTTAGAGAAAATACTCTTCAAATAGAGAGTACTGGGATTGAAGAAAAAGTTTGTTATAACTTTTAAACTTTGTTATAGGAACAGTCATAATTAAGATTTAACAAAAAAATTCATGAAAAAGTGATTGTACTTTGACTGTTTGAGGCTCAAGTCACACCGACATGATCGAACCAAGACGGCCATACTTTAATGTTCTACTTGGTTACAAGTTTTCCGTTAAAAGACTTGGACAATGAACTAAGTCGATGTCTTCCTTAAAAAAATGAAGTTGATGTGATTAGCCAAAGAGATGGTCTTGGTACATAGTCATTTTTTTTATCAAAAGCTCTAAACCTTCCTCCATAGTCCATAGTCCATAGTCCATAGTCCATAGTCCATACAATTAAAGCCGATTATATAGCCTCATATAATCATAATCACGACCCATAAAAATATGGTGATAGGTGATTTTTCCTATTCCCTATTCTCTCTCTTTTCTCTCTTTTTCGATATTCAACACTATCCTCCTAGTCATCTTCGTCTTTCTATCTACAACATTACAGATCTATTGTCCCCTATATCCATCAGCTCCTCACCATACACCCTAACCCATGACCATTCCATACCAAATCCTAAAACCTATTACACCGATTCTACACTCAATCTCTTCTGATATCATTGCCTCTATATCCAAACCTATTTCGTTGATGTCGTCTCAAGCCCTGGTAGAGATTGATATCTCTTACGGTGTCGCCAAGGAGGAGGATGACTTGTCTTTTACGGTCTTTCGAATCTTTGGACTTGATCAGTTCTCAAGAGAGGGATTGACATCCCTCAAACATTGGCTACTAAGGCTATGGTGTGGCCTGGTTAGCACCAGCTCGACAAGTATCGACTATCATCTTCGGATCGAATGATGGCTCGATTTAGAAACAAAGATGTCTTTCAGCGTGCGATTCCTGTAGTCCATGGCATTATGGGACTTCGACTATTATGGTGGAGCAGTATGATGGTTTTGCACCAGTCCATTTGGTGGCAACGTCTGTGACAAGAGCATGGGCTCGGATCCATGTCATCCGCGGTGACATGTCGGAGTCTACCACAGTTCTGAAATGGTGAGTTACCTAGGTAGGTATATGGATTTGGATGAATATAGTCTGCGTACTACTGGTGACATTCGTATTTTTGTAGAAGTTGATATGAGGAAACAATTGGCTATTAAGATGAGTCTACGTCTTGGCCCTCAGGCATGGATTGATTGTGACATTGAGTATCTGAAACTGAAAGGTTACTGCAAGGGTTGTGGTAGCTTCAACCACTTTGTTAACGAATGCATGGTGTTTCGTAAGCAGGTGGAAGCACAGGTTTTTGTGGATTATAACATCTGAAGAGAGTCAGAGTTGTGGGGCATTGATAAGGGATTTCAGGTTTTGACAGGATTGGGAGGTGGTGCAGGTACCTGGATGGAGGAAGTGGCTGGCAATACGACCATATTGGAAGCGGCAACCATGGATCTTCCTACACCTCTAGTGGAGGCTATCGACAGAGCTCCTCTTTTGTTAGTAATGGAGGCTGCGAATGAGGATGTGGGAGATATTCTACTCCCAATGGAGGTCATTGCTGGCATAGGTAGGGTGTTGAAAGCTGAAGTGTTACAAGCACGAAGGAAGAGGAGGAAGTTCGGGGCCAGTATTATTGTTCGGGGACCTGGGCCGAAAGGCCAGTGGACTATGAGAGGGGGTCTAATGCCAACAATGACTGCTTTGGTTCAGCACTAGTTGGTGAATTGGGGCTCTCCTTTGAGTGCCATTAAGCGCGCTCTCCTTGTGGAGAGTGGTGTGGAAACAGGGTTGGAGGATGCGGAGCGCACTAGCGGTGTTTCTCCCTGCGGGGATGACTGTCGAGAACCTTCGATAGTCAGCTCCCTAATAGATATGGTGCCCAGATAACTAATGAGTGGTATCTTAAAAAAATTTAGTCCCTTACTACTCTGGTTTGTTATTTCGGGATATTTTGGACTCTAACCATGTAGTATTGTAGTGGTTAGGGGTTTCAATTTAACGAGTCGAGAATCTGGTGAAACTCTGTACTACAATTATTGATTATAAATTTTTTCCGTATCAAAATAATAATAATTTATCCATATGCAACGTAGATTGAATTAGTTTGGTCCATCAAAACAAATTGCACATCTTCAAATAAAAAAACAAATTGCACATTGCTTTGAGGGATAGCTTTTGGTTCTTTGGATTTTGCCAAGGTAATTTTGTTCTAATTCCATGTCTTCTAACCAATCCTTTATATGGCAAAAGGATGAAAAAAGTAAATGTTGGGTGAGGATTTGTCCCATCAATTCTCAAAATTTATGGGTTGCTACCCATAAACCAAGACAACAATACCTCATCAAGCGAAACTTCGCTCACCCTTCAATCACTTTAATGTCCTGCCTAGTTACAAGTCTTTGCTACAAGACTCAACAATAAAAATTAGTTGTGGTAATCCATATGTACATCTACATTATTGAATTGGTTTTCGATGTGAGATTGTAGTTATTGAATTATAAACAACCCAACATTCTAATTTCATTTGATATCGTTTTGGTTTATCATCGTATTGGCTTCCAAGAAGAAAATCAACCTTAACTTTCAATCTGTTGCCAAGGAGTTCTCCTTATTGACTGGTCTTAAGTCTGACATCTTAACCGGCCAGAACAATGGCAAAGAACAAAAGTTTTTCAACCTCTACTCGAGAAGATACTATAGTAAATGGCCTTTCATTGTTGTGTTTTAAAGCAAGATCATGCTGCTATCCACCATAGGCTAAACACCTAGAGGCTCTTTTTTCTTCTTCTGATAGATAGGCTGGTTTTCTCAACATTCTTCATATTTGACTGCTCTAGCATGCCAAACAATAATTATGTTCCCAAATCCTCAATGTTATTGTCAAATGGATTTCAGACCTTTAACACCCTTTTTCCACTAGACTTCTTTTGGAACAAGTAGTGATCTTCGTGAAATTACAGCTGCCTCCAAATTTCAGATATATATATATATATATATATATATATCAAAAAGTCACCAAAGATTCCAAATGTTTCCTCACTTCCCTTCTAAAAATATGATTCATACCCTTAGAGTGTGACAAACTTATTTGCATGAGCTAATGAGAACTTGAGACACTCCTCATCCCTTAGAATTCCTTTTTGCAATGAGGATACTGTATGTAATTGTTGGAAAATGGTGTTTTTCCACCATTTTAATATAACAATTTAAACAAAATAATTGAGTGTGTTGCACTTAATTTTGATGTGAGGGAAACATGAATTTGTGTTCTCCTACAAGAGTACATAAAGATTATGTATTCATTTGTTTAAATTGGTTAAGAGATGAATGAGAAATTGTCACCCAAAGATGACTACTTGAAACAAAAGAAAGGAATGTGATCCCACATGGGAGAAATTAGAAATGTGGAAGTCTTTATATATGATTGCACCATAGTATACCTTGAGTAAGTGAGTAGAGAGGCTCTCTTTCACACGCGCATGGAGGGTGTAAATTTTGGATGAGATGAGTATGCGATATGGATTTGTGTGCGCCCGCGTCCTACGGACACGAATGTCGTTCCGATTTGGCCAGCCATTATGTCATTCTCCATCTCCTCCATGTATAAATAGAGGCTCCATCCTCCCTCATTTTTCATCCCATCAGAAAGCAATCTCCTCTTTTGATCACTTTTCTCCCTCTCTCAACAGTGATAGAATAAGGTATTCTTCAGTTTGATGAGAAGTTCTTGTGTTGAGGTACAAAACTTTGAAGTTGTTTTATCCTGAGAGAACAACGCCATACAAGCCTGTGGGAGACGTAAAAGTTCTTAAGGAAAATGTGTGATACACGTGACTCAACTTAGTTCATCTTCTTACCCAGAATTTGTTCTTCGTTCATATGTTTACATTTTATTAATTATTTAATTAATATTTCATATATTATATTTAATTTAATATCACTTATTTTTCCTACAGTAACATCTCCACAAACTGTGCCTCTAATCTCATTACTCGTCTCATGATTGATCCCCAGTTCAAGGTTGGCAACCTAGGAGCCAGTGTAAGGCACCTTACCATATAATGTGATTATAATTTTTTTTTAGCACACCTAAGATTTAAATCCTGGCTTTGTGTCTGGCTGTTTGAATTCAAATATATATCATTAGAACAATCGATGCATAGCAAAAAAATATATACTAACAAACTACGTACAATATCTCTTCATTTTTTTAGACAACCGATAGAACTAATTGAGATGAAAGATTACAAGGAGAACACCGAGTCATCGGCACCATAGAAAGAACTCTCTAGAGTAATCTAAATTATTACATGCTTAGTACAGACCTATCATCACATAATTAGACGTAGGAAAATGACTAAGAAAATCGGGAGCCCCACGTCCTATCTCGTTATGCACCCGAAAGTTACAACTCTTTGAAGAACCGCCCATCGGCCTGCACAATTTCTTGTGAGACCGGATTTTGACGTGTGGGGTTACGCTGAAAACTTCTGTGGACGATGCCCCATTCCCAAATACAAGACCAAAAGTGTACTGTGATTGATCCTCCAACGCACCAAGTCAAAGTGGTACAGCAGATCCAGAAATCAACATTATTCAACAAAGGCCTAGTAGTCATACTAAGCCAGACCCACGTACCTAAGGGTCCAAAATTCGCCCTAGGCCTAGGTTGACAACTTTGATCTTGAGGGAGGGTCAACCAATGCCGTTCATGATCTGTTTCCACTCCGGTTCGGCATCGTCCCCCAAAACAGCACCGCCATATCGAGTAGCCACCCCACCGTCACTTCGCAACAACCTCAACAAACTCAACACGATGACGACGCCCGAAACCGCCGTCCAGCCGCTCCAAGATTATTGAAGTTGTCGCAAGGTCTTAGATCTACAGTACCTCTTCGTAAATATACAACTCGACTAATAACAGTTTTAAACACATCCAGACGAATAACTGCCTGAAAAAGGAGTAAGCTAGAAGCTAGCAAGAAAGTACCCCGGTAAAGTTGAGATGCATTCGCCATGAAGAAAGCTTCATAACTGTACTGTCATCTGCAAAGCTTTGGGAAACAGATTTTGTACCACCTGAATCAGTATTAATTAATACTATGAACGTCACCACTGACAACGTCCTTGGACAACAAATGATTTCGAAGAAATGAAGCTGCCCATGACATGCAGCATATTGTTGCAATTGATGGTCATGAATGATGTTAAATGCTGCTCACAAGTAGGATCTGAGAGTAGATCGAGGACCCATGTCTTAGCTAGATTCATGCCAGAAGAAACAAGCTAGAATGTCAATGTACATGAAATGAATAATCCAACAAAACATCTATCTCATTCTCGAAATTAAGTCTTAACATCTGTGTTACTACAAGATCAAGACATGGGACATATATACACTTTTCCCACGACAAAGTTACATTAGTCGACTTCTTGTTTGTTAATTAAGTAACCAAACCACTCGCATGTCCATATTAAGCTGCTTCTTGATCAAGAGACAAGAAACCCAACAAACATAAATAGGTAGAATGCATCACACGGAATGAGAATGATCATTGTTTTCATCGATAGTTGCATGCCAGGAGGCAAATCCTGACCCTGTGCGCCATGCATGTTTTGTGTTGTCCAATCGTAGATAGCTTGAGAATGATCATCGTTTTTTTTTCTTTCTTGGATTTTTTTTTTTGAATAGGGAATGAATGGAAAATGATCATTCTTTGCACCATGGTAAGTTATATTCTAAATTTTAAATCTGTTGGATAACGTGTGCTGAGTTTATTGTGAGTTGTTCTCTCGCTATCCTCTCCTCGGAGTCCTCGCCGAAACCATTTGGAACCTAAACCCTAGTGGTGCCGTCACTTCCCTGCTCCGATTTCTCTGCGCTATCCTCTCCTTTACCTTTCATTTTCTCTATTCTCAGTGCCTATACCACACCCCTTCTCTCTCTCCCTTCCCAGAATATCCAAATTGGCACCTACCTTCCGGCTTGCTGCCATTGAAGCCGGTGTGGATGATGTTGCCGCACAGTTTGAGGCCGGGATGGGATTCTCGGATGATGACGACGACGTGTTTGATGTTGTCGACCTCGCCCGTCGATGGTGAAAATGAAGCCAGAATGCGCTATGACATCGCGAGGCTTTCTGGACAGGCCATCGGTCCGAGAGTCCTCGTTAAAGACTACTATGGCGCGTCTGTTATAATATCCCGACTTGAAATTAAGCTCTTATATTCTGATTAAGTGTTAATCAATGATAGTAACTAGTTTTGTCACCGTTGATAAATATTGAGAGCTTTAGTTGACTGTTTATAGGATAGTCAAAGTTGGTTGACTTCGGGTGGAAGTAGTAAAAATTGTCAAAACGAGTCCACAGACGCGAAGAATGTCGAAAATAGAGTTATGACAAGAAAGTTATGATCATTAGAAGTTTATCGGAAATGTAATAGTCGTAAATGGACAAGTATAAATAGGACACTTTTTCTAGGGAATTATATTAAGGAAGTCATTGAGTTTATCGAGACAAGTTTGTAGCCACGTCAAGTGTTAAAATCAGAGTTACGAAGAAGAAGTTATGCTCAATTGGAGTTTGTCGGGAATTTTATTTACGTTTCGGTAAGTTTCGAGATATAAATACCTACTTTCCGATTTTGGAAATTCATAGTATTTCCTTTTTGGTCAAGATAGGGTCAACTCTCGACCAACCCCGTTTCATTTCTCTCTCCCAGACCAGTTTTCCCCGTGAGGTGTTACTGGCGAACCACCACCGGCCGACCACCAAATTGATCGGCTTTGGTGTCAAAACCTTCACCTTGGTCTCCTCCTCCTTTCCCCCAACAAATCAACTCCCAATTCCCATCGATTGGAGCTAGAAATCAAGGAGTAATCCTAGGGTTTAATGCCGGTTCGGCCTCCACCGCTGATGATATCTCGCCGCCACCTCTTAGGGGTTTGTTGCCCTCACACCCAGGAAGAATTTGCAACTTGTCCCGAGCCTCACTGTCACCGTGAAATGTCGTGGTATCGATTTGAAATTCTGGCGAAAATTCTGATTTGTCGAGGTAAATTCTGGCTTACTCGATTTGAAATAGACTTTGTGGCTTTGATGAAAATTATTGGGCTTGGAATGAGCTTTCAATTGATATATTATTTCTAGAGATTGGAGCTGGCAGTGGTGTGTGGGCCCCATGCGCCACCGTGCGCAGCGGAGCTCTGGTGATCTCGTAGAGTAAATTTTTCATGGAAGTTTTGCTATTTGATTTGTATTAGTTTTTGAGTCATTTCATAGATTTTTGTGGAACTTGTGTAATATTTCTATGTATTTTTAGGATTCGGATGCGACTCGACATTTTTGACGCGATCTTTCATCGTATGTCGAGTTGATTGTGACGACCCGAACCAGAATTGGTATAGTAATCGACTTAATCAGCGAGTTTTGCGAGTAATCGAGATTTATCGTAATTAATCGAATTGGCAGTTTTGATCACGACTTAATTATCGGACACGAATTTGATTTGGGTTTGTTCGTGAAAAATGTAGAGAATTTGATTTCGAGTCCGTGGGAACTTTCCGATGATTTTTCGGATAATCGAGGATTATAAAATGAATATTTAAAATTATCGCCGAGTTAGTCGTGTTTATCCGTTCGAGTTTGAGTTATCCGAATTGTGGACAGAGCCGAGTCGCGACGTATAAATATCCGAATAGTCGTAAAATTGTCGAAAAAGTGTGAAAATGAGTTGTTTGACCGAGTTGACTGTTCTGGACCGAGTTGACCAAGTCAACCCGTGGCTGACTCAGTGAGTCACGACTCGCCGTCGCGGTGGTCGCCGGAAATACGGCGCGGTTGCCGGAAAGGAAGGTAAGGTTTTGAAGCTTGATGCTTGGGCTTTCATTTGATATATGTTTTGTGGTGTTTGGTGGAGTTTTTGATGTGGAATTTTGGAGGGGAATCGGTGTGGAATCAGGGTCGACGGACGGCGGTGCTCCGGCCATGGTGGTGGCCGGAGATTAGGGGGGAATTGCTCATGGGGCCACGACGATGCCTTTGGGTGTAGCCTCGAGGCCTGCCGTGTGCCGTGGCCGGAGTTTCGACGGAGAACAGAGTCGCCGGCCGGTTTGAGATTTTGTGATTTTCGAGCTGATTTCTGGTAGTTCACAGTGGATTTGGTGGTTGGTATAGTGTAGAGATGTGTTGGGCTTGAGGAGGAGAGGAATTCTGGACTTTCCTCACTGGAAAATCTCTCTGGTGACGGCAGTCAACGGCGGAGCTTCGGGATTGGTGCCCACGGTTTGGCTTTTGTGGCATAGGATGAAGTGTGTTTTCGGGTGCAGGTTAATGGAAATTCCACGATATAGTGAAACTCTGCCGAAATTTCTATGATTTTTGTGAGTTCGTGTTTTCAGACTGGATTCGATTCCAGTTTAGGAAACTAAATCGGGATTGGGTCCTTTCATCGATGCCCACTTTTCTATAGAGCTTAGGATCATTGTACGACGAAATTGTTCATCATTGCAATGTGGAGAAATAGTGATGCTTATGGATAGAAAATAGAATGTGAGTATTTAGGATACAATTCGTATAATATTCTATGTATGCTCTAATTGTATACGATTTGAATAATATATTAATTAAATTAGACCTTTGATTGGCTTAGGAACGCTATGTACGAATTAAAAGCTAGTGGATCGACTTGATATTCCTATGATCTAGGTGAGTGGACACTTTATTTTCACTGTTTTTTTGTGAGTCTTCAATTATGCATTTGCAGTTATGCATTTTTCAGTTATACAATTGACAGTTATGCATTTACGATTATGCATTTGCATTTGGAGGCATACATGATTTGATTTTACACAGAGCATAGTACAGTTGATGCATCAATGCACTTCTGACAACCCGAACCGGAAATGGTATGTTTATCGGCTTGATTTGCGAGTTTCGTGATTAGTTGAGGTTTTGTCATAAGTGGTCGTTATGGCGGGTTTGTTAACGACTAAATTATCGGGCAAAAATTTTTGATGAGTTCTTTCACGAGAGTTGTAGACAATTTAATTTCGAGTTCGTGGGAGTTTCCAGAGGATGATTTCGAGTTACGTGGAATAAGTTATAAATATTTTCGGCCTTTGGATTTTGTCGTGTTTATCCGTTTGGTTTCGATTTGTTTTGGACGGTACGTGTACGGTATAAATACGGTATGAATATGTGACAATTAAGGAAACTTTCCAATTTGGGAAAATTGGGTCGTTGACCCGCGTTAACCACAGGTCAAAACTGACCCATTTTGGGCCGAGCCTTTGTTGTTGCCGTCGATGTGCCATTTTGTGGCATCTTTTGGCCGTCGTTCATTCATGAAAGTTGTTGGGCTTGAGCTCCTCTTTCTTTTGATAGGTGAATCACTCATTTTGGTTACCGGATGAAGAAGTTATGTCGTGTTGAAGTTGGGAGAATTTCGGCCGAATTCGCCGACGACGGAGGTAGCTCGGACGACGGCGATGGGGTTAAGGTTATGGGGGTTTTGTAACCCATGTAGAGGTGAGTCTATTCCAAGTGGTTTCAGCCCTTACCGTGCCTGGTGGTGGCCGATCGGAGAAATTGAATTCCGGCGAGCTTTCAAACTTCACGGTGAGTTTTGGACATTTTCCGGTTAAAATTGGGCTTAGCATTGAACTACAAAGTTGTTGGAAATTTTGGTATCTTCAAATCTAAGTGTAGGTTGCAATTTTCTGGGCCGATGAGTTTTCCGGCAGCGGCCCCGCGCGCCACTGTATGCGGCGGTTTTTCGGCGAGGTGAATTTTTGGCAAGTTTTATGTCATTTCACTTGTTTTCGCGTGCTGAACGCAATGGTGAGGTTTTTGAGTTGATTTGGGCACTCAATTTTGGGACAAGAGTTTATTGGGTATATTTTGAGAATTTTGTAATCCTCGTCAATATTTCGAGCGATACTTCTTTCGAGGACGTGGGGTTCTCGGCGTATTAGCTTCGTATGTTGTACTTCTATATGTATTGATTGTATCCTTGCTATTCAGGTGATCGAGATCAAGTGTTTGGCGAGGGATCTTCCGCCGGATCACGGGATTAGCGCGTTTTTGCATTGTGCTTGTCTGTGAGTGGACATTTCTTTTCATTGTTGGTTGCGAGTCTTTTATATACATTTTACGAGCATGAGCATGCAGTTATGATTATGAATTATACGAGCATGTGTTTTATGATTATGCATTATACGAGCATGTGTTTTATGATTATGCATTCACGAATATGCTTTTATAATTATGCATTACGAGTATACTTTTACATTACGCTTTAGCATAAAATATGTTTATAAAGCTTTTACAGAAATCCATGCAAATGCATTACGAGTAAAAGTATACTTTTACATGATTTTTGTAAAGCTACATTTTTGTTTATTGCTTTAGGTTGTGATATGTTTTTCAGAAATTCGGATGGGATTGGTGCCCATGGTTTGGCTTTTGTGGCATAGGATGAAGTGTATTTTCCACTGCAGGTTAATGGTAACTACGCGATATAGTGGAACTCTGCCAAAATTTTTATGATTTTTGAAAGTTCATGTTTTCAGAAGGGGTCTATTTCTGGTTTAAGAAACTAAATCGGAGTCGGGTTATTTCAGCACTGCTTCTCACCTGATTCCCAAAACGCTCCGGGAGGGCCAAAGACCTGACCCGATGATTTATAGAGCACCCAGAAGGGCCAGGAACCTGACTTGGGCAGTATTAGGACTTGAGGTCTGGTGACCCAAGTCCTAGCCTCCACATATTTTATAGTACCCAGAAGTACCTGGATGATCATATTTTTAGACTCACATCATTTTTATGTACATTTATAGTGATAGGCATATTATTTATAGTTTTCTGTTTAAAGTGAAACTTTATTTTCGTCCACTTACTTTAACAGTTTTATTATTTTATGTGCCTTTCCCTGGGTTTTTCGGTTTAAATTGCCAAGTTTGCAGAGTTCGTTTGGGGTCGAGCGCGCACGCAGTTCATGGCATAGCAGTGATTACTGTAGGATCCAAGCTTGATAATCCGAGTTAGTATTATACTTTACATAGTCAACTTAATTTGTCTAGTTGCTCTGATGTCAAAATCCGTTGTAGATCTTTTATATTTTAATAGTGAACCAATATCTGGGAACTTTCTTTATTTCGCAAAATTTGAGTTTGGATCTCCACTTCGGTTTTCAATTAGTGAGTAGAAAGTAAGATTAGTAGAGTCGTTAGAGTTTAATTTTAGTTTAGGTAAATAAACTGGGGTCGGGTCCTTTCAGTTGGTATCAGAGCATTAGGTTATAGTTTCTGTAGACTATACTTGGTTTCTTCTGTCATTGTGTTCGATTATGCTTAACACTTTCGGAGTGATGGCCTGACTGCAGTGGATCCCCATCAAATACTCACGGTGTTGAACGTCGTTGAATACGTGACGAATGCGACCGAGTATGAACTTCAGCCTGTGAGTCAGTGTGCCCTTGTCGCTATGCCTTATGTGCGTCGACCTCGATCAGATTTATGAAAGTGTTCCGACATTTTTCCACGTTAAGTAGAATGGGATGAAACGATTAGAAATGATTGAGTTTTTAAGGAATGTAAGTTCTGTGAGGAGTCAAGTATTTGACCAGTTTCCTCGCGTTGTTTGGGTAGTATGGTGAACTCCATATATTCACTGTCTACCTCTTGCTTGTGTCCAGTCTGCGATGGTACCAGCTGGATACTTCACCACCATGATTGCATACCACGTGTTTTTTATCCGGGTTTCAGTTTTCTTTTTCGACGCATGTGCAGAGAACAAGTGGATTTTGACCATTTGAGGTTTTTCTTAGTTTTATGATTACAACCTCAATAGTACTACACACTTTCTATCGGGTCTATTGAGTGGCACTATGAGAATTCAATAACAGTAGTTTGTTTAATTATTGACTCGTAGCATCGACTTGAATGTTAGTCGAGATATTAGGTTGCTCTCTGGGGAGTACTACAACATTTAGTAGTCTTATAATTGTTTCCCCTTAGTTATGTGGTATCAACAATCCTCTTTCATGTACTCATTTCGTCGTTTCCTTCATTCCAGATTTGTTTGGCTGATTTGACTCATGGATATTATTACTGTAGTAGATGAGGTGTTTGTGATGATAACTACGAGAAGTAAGGTTTCCTTAGGAATGGACTTAGCAACTAGATTGCCGTTGATGGACAGACTTCAAACCTCAGAGTCATTAACCCTCGAGTTAGTAATTTCAGCGATTTCAGTAATTTATTTAGCTTCAACATGAAGTGCTTTGGATTAATATGTTTTTTTGTCACATCGGAAAAATATGCAGTGCCATAGTCGTGGATGATGCGAATAGAGTAGCAAGGATATGATGTTATCGTGAAATTAAAATGAAATTTATTGCAGAGCTCAAGTTGATCCTCTGATATTTTTGGGAAAAATGTGTTTTATCGAGAGTAAATTTTATCTAACCCTATTTTCTTACTCTCTAGCATGAACCGACTTAAGTATCAGATCTTCCGTCATCTTTTCCAGTCAACCTCTAATTGTGTTTCAGATATCATTTTAAGGCTTCATTCTCTTGATTTGATTTTCGTTGGGTTTGGTGCCTACGAGTACTAGTATAAGAGAATTAAATAGTTTTTTCTCCATTTACCTTTATCATTGAGTTCGGTGATGCGCTTCATGTCATGGTTGATGTCGTAGGTAAGGAGTAACTATATGATGCCTTAGCCAGCTCATTACGTGGAAAAGTTCTAATGGATTATTTTACCGTCTCGTAACTTCACATTTGCATCGCAATCTCCAATGATTTTAACAGACGTTATCGCTGGAGTGCGTACATATTTCATTTCAAAAGTTCGATTTCCTTGTATATCAATTTTTCATGGAGCCAATTTGTAGTGCTTGAGGTATATTGTTGCCTCAGACTACGTGAAATTTGGTTAATTCACCACTGGTTACCTTGACGTGTAGAGAGTTTCTAATCAACGTTAACAGTGGAGACTCATTCACTATCTTATGATTCTACTACTTTAGTTTGGTTAGTCAGGATTATTCTTAAGTTTCTATACACCAATCTCTTCATGATCATGTCGTGTTCATTCACTTTCCTCTATAAAAATATTGTTTTGTGATGTGTAGCCAAGTCAGAAATATAATTTTCCTTGTTTTGAATCAAGAGGGTTCGTGAGGATGAAGACCTTGATATTGAAGTTTTGGATTAGAGTTGTGCATTTTATGCCTGTACACCTAGGAAACACTAGGTTTGATAATCAGCAAGGAATTGTGTATATCATAAGCACGTGCTGAAATTAGAAAAACATGAGTATGACTTGTTTTGATATATCTTGCACGATCTTCGGATTTACGCTGGACTGGTTAGAGAAGCATCATGCAGATGACCAAGCATTCATTATATGCAAGAGCATATATGAGAACTTTAAGCGAAAACGCAAACTTTCTACCAGTTTTAGATTTGTGTTCAATGAAGATGTGGTTTATCGGCTTGATGGGCTATAAGTCTTATCATTGATTTCTACCAAAGAGTTGTCATCCTTTGATTTGTTTTATTGGTTAAGCATCTAGTGTTTAGGAAATCACAAATTTCGGTAGTTGTATAATGAGTATAGTGACATCAATTTAGCTATTCAATTCGAGAGCGAGTCTGGGTATGTAAATTAGTGCCTCTTTGTTTTACCACCTCAAGTGGAAGGATATTTTTAAGCAAAGGCGTATCTATTTCCAATGAATCTTTCGACATTGGATAATAGTTCTTAATTATGCTATATGTGAGTCTTGTTATGAGCTAGGGATGCTCAGCTTTCAGTGTGGTTTGATTTACATATTTGAATATTTGAGTGTGATTGGAGAGTATAGTTAGACTCGTTGGAGTCCGCCTATATTATCAGGTGTAACGAAAGTAAAGGTCAAGTGATCCCTTATTAGCCTCGTCACATTATGGTTATCGTTACTGGACTGTGAGTTTTGGAACTCAACTTACTGATTGAGAACATATACATAGCTTGTCAGCATTACTTAGACCTGAGATGGGATACGGATTTCATATCTCCATATTTGACAGTGAATTCAGTTCATATGACTGTCTGGAGTATGCCGGTAGTTTTGGGTGTATTAGAGGCAAATTTCACTCTATTTCTTATGAGCTTCTCTACATTATAGTTATTGATATTTGAGTTAGTCTTTACAGTGTATAGAACTTGTGATATTTGAAGCATGGAGATTTTTAGTATTGCGATCCTTGTAAATCATAATTTCATATAAGTATATGCGGTTTATGTTCATAGTGTTGTGTATATTGATTATGAGAAATTCGGATGGGAATTGGTGTCCATGGTTTGTTTGTGGGATTTGTTATTAGAAGTGTTCTCTTCGTGCAAGTTTTTGGTTTCCTTAAGTTTTTGGAGAAACTATGCCCAATTTTCAGTAGAATTTTCGAGAATAAGGGAATTGAGTAAGGTCAGAGCGGTCCTTGAGATTAGTCTGATGCCCACTTATGTTACAACTTAAGAATGTTTAGTCTGGATCCTCATCTTGATAACTTTGTGGCCTAAAGGGTCATTTTATGTGCGTGTCCATGGAGGGACACCTCAGTTAAGTTTTCGGTGCAGGGTTCTGGTGGTGATCAGGGAGCCACTATAGGAGTTAGAGTCGCATCACCATTCATACAGTATCTTATCAGGATCGTAGCTTGAGGGATGCCAGGCTGGACTAACAGGTTAGCCCTACTTACATTAGTAGAATTTACCACTAGGGTTGGCATGGATACTTGGTGTTTCCAGGTATTTATGTTACAGAGTTTAGATCAGGACGCTCTCATGTATCAGGCTTTTATTGAGTAGTTGATTTAGATTCGAGATTAGAAGAGGAAGACTTTGTAGCAAGATGTTTATATGGTGACAATTTTATGGACAATTCTCGTAATTGTGAATGTTACTTATGAGCCGAACGAACTCATACAGAAGTGGTACCCATTGGTTTTTTACTCGTATATGCGTAAATTTCTAGGATGAATTTTTTTTAAAGGCGGTAGATTGTAACATCCTGATTCAAAATTAACCTCTTATATTCTAATTAAGTGTTAATCAATGATGGTAACTAGTTTTATCACATTCGGTAAATATTGAGACCTTTAGTTGACTATTTATAGGATAGTCAAAATTGGTTGACTTCATATGGAAGTCGTATAAATTGTCTAGACGAGTCTGTAGACGCGAAGAATGTCGAAAACAGAGTTATGACAAGAAAGTTATGATCAGAAGAAATTCATTGTAAATGTAATACTCGTAAATGGACAAGTATAAATAGGACTTTTTATTGAGGAGAATTATATTGAGGAAGTCATTGAGTTTATCGAGATGAGTTCGTAGCCATTTCAAGTGTTAAAATCAGAGTTACGAAGAAGAAATTATGGTTAATCGGAGTTTGTCGGGAATTTTATTTACGTTTCGGTAAGTTTCGAGATATAAATACCTACTTTCCGATTTTGGAAAGTCATAGTATTTCCTTTTTGGTCAAGACAGGGTCAACTCTCGATCAACCCCGTTTCATTTCTCTATCCCAGACCCGTTTTCCCCGTGAGGTGTTACTGGCGAACCACCACCGGCCGACCACCAAATTGATCGGCTTTGGTGTCAAAACCTTCGCCTTGGTCTCCTCCTCCTTTCCCCCAACAAAACAACTCCCAATTCCCATCGATTGGAGCTAGAAATCAAGGAGTAATCCTAGGGTTTAATGCCGGTTCAGCCTCCATCGCCCACGATATCTCGCCGCCACCTTTTAGGGGTTTGTTGCCCTCACACCTAGGAAGCATTTGCAACTTGTCCCGAGCCTCACCGTCACCGTGAAACGTCGTGGTATTGATTTGAAATTCTGGCGAAAATCCTGATTTGTCGAGGTAAATTCTGGCTTACTTGATTTGAATTAGACTTTGTGGCTTTTATGAAAGTTATTGGGCTTGGAATGAGCTTTCGATTGATATATTATTTGCAGAGATTAGAGCTGGCAGTGGCGTGTAGGCTCCATGCGTCGCCGTGCGCGGCGGAGCTCCGGTGATCCCGAAGAGAAAATTTTCACGGGAAGTTTCGCTAGTTGATTAGTATTAGTTTTTGAGTAATTTCATAGATTTTTGGGGAACTTGTGTAATGTTTTTATGTATTTTTAGGATTCGGATGCGACTCGACATTTTTGACGCTATCTTTTATCGTATGTCGAGTCGATGCCCACTTTCTATAGAGCTTGAGATCATTGTATGACGAAATTGTTCATTATCACAATGTGGCGAAATAGTGATGCTTATGGATCAAAAATATAATGTGTGTATTTAGGATAGAATTCGTATAAGATTCTATGTATGCTCTAGTTGTATTCGATTTGAATACTACATTAATTAAATTAGACATTTGATTAGCTTAGGAATGCTATGTACGAATTAAAAGCTAGTGGATCGACTATTGGTATTCCTATGATCCAGGTGAGTGGACACTTTATTTTCACTGTTGTTTTGCGAGTCTTCAGTTATGCATTTTTTAGTTATACAGTTTACAGTTATGCATTTACGATTATGTATTTGCATTTGGATGCATACATGATTTGATTTTACATAGAGCATAGTACAGTTGATGCATCAATGCACTGCTTCTCGGTTGATCCCCGAGACGCTCTGGGAGGGCCAGAGACCTGACCCGAGAATTTATAGAGCACCCAAGAGGGTTAGGAACGTTACCTGGGCAGTATTACTAAAAACTATAAACTCCCCACTATCGTCTGGTAATGTCAACACTGGAGCTGTGGTCAACCTTGTCTACAGAGTCTGGAAACTCTCCTCACACACCTCCGACCATTCAAATTTAATTCCTTTCCTCGTGAGTTTCGTAAGAGGTGCTGCAACGCGTGAAAAATCCTGAACAAACCAATGGTAGTAACCAGCTAGACCCAAAAAACTTCTAAAATCTGGCACACTCACAGGTCAGTTCCAATTCAACACAGTCTCAATCTTGTCTGAATCGACACTAACTCCTTCTGCTGAAATCACATGGCTTCAAGAAATTTCACATTATTCAACCAGAACTCGCATTTACTGAACTTGGCGTATAACTGAGATTCCCTTAAAGTCTGCAGAACAATATGCAAATGCCTCGCATGCTGCCTCACATCCCTTGAGTAAATCAGGATATCGTTAATAAACACTATGACGAATTTATCAAGATAAGCCCAAAAAACCCGATTCATTAAAGCCATGAAGACAATAGGTGCATTCGTCAAACTAAACGACATCACCTAAAACTCATAGTGCCCATAACGTGATCGGAATGCGGTTTTAGAGACATCAAACTCTCTAATCCGCAACTGATAATATCCCGACCGAAGATCAATCTTAGAGAACACCGTAGCTCTCTTCAACTGATCAAACAAATCGTCAATACGAGATAGAGGATACTTGTTCTTCACAGTCACCTTATTCAATTTCCGGGAGTCAATACATAACTGCATAGATCCATCCTTCTTTTTCACAAATAAAACTGGAGCTCCCCATGGTGATTTACTAGGACGGATGAAACCTTTATCAATTAATTCCTGAAACTGAACTTGCAACTCCTTTAACTCAGCTGGAGCCATACGGTACGGCGCCTGAGTTATAGGACCTATACCCGGAAGAAGCTCAATCGTGAAATCAATTTCCCTTTCTGAAGGAAGACCTAGTAATTCCTCAGGAAACAATTTAGGAAAATCCCTGACCACTGCAATCTTCTCAAAGTTAGGAGTGAAAACACAAGTATTTACAACATGTGCTAAGTATACAGTACACCCATTTCGCAATAGTTTCTCGGCTCATACAGCTGAAACTAGACACGAAGAAAGAACATTTCTTTCTCCATATAATAAAATCTCAGGTACCCCTGGACTTCTAAACACCACTTCTTTCCGATGAGAATCAACCAAAGCATGGTGATTGCCCAGAAAGTCCATACCTAAAATCAAATCGAAGTCCGCGACATCAAGAGGTATTAAGTCAGCAGATAACCCGAAACCTCCAACCATGACACTACAGTCTCTATACACTAACCCCACCAAAACCATATCATCGGTGGGATAAACCACTCGCCACATCACCGGTAAGGGAGTAGCGAGTACGTTAACAATTGATGCTAATCTCACAGAGATAAAAGAATGTGTCACCCCCAGATCTATTAAAGTATAAATAGCATAACCAAAAACATATAATGTACCGATAATCACATCTGAAGCTGCTCTTCCCTTCTATAAGGTCATATGGTGAAGTCGGGCATGGCCAGTCTATGCAGGCAGTCACCCTCTCTGGCTCCAGTCCTGATAAGCTGGTTGTCTAGGTGGCAGTGCTGCTTTAACTCCTAAAGTGGCTCCCTAATCACCACCAGAACTCTGCATCGAAAATCCACATGAGGTGTCCCTATGTGGACACTCCCTCGCAAAGTGACCCATCTGGCCACAACAAAAACAAGCTGAAGACCCAGCCTGACACTGTCCTAGATGGTGCTTGTGACACCTGTCATATAGAGGGAAATCCTTGGGTGCTGATGCAGTAGGACGATAACTACTGGCTCCACTGGAGCTGGCACCGGATCCCTACTTCTGGGGTTTATTCCTCGTAATCCATCTCTGAAAATGACTCGAACGACGTGCAGGAAGAGCAGAAGCGAAAGATCCTTCACAAGAAGATGAAGTAGAACCTGAAGTGCTTGAACTTCCCCTCTTGGAAGGACCCTAGCTGGGCCCACCTTCCTCTTTGATTCCTCAAATCTTCGATTCGCATCTCACAATAGCACTAACAAACTCATCAAAATCAGCACGTGACGCACCGGATAGGTATGGGGTAATATTATTTCGCAAACCCTGCTCAAATCTCCAAAACTTCTCCTTCACTGACCTGACGGAATTTGGTGCAAAATGGGCCAAGCGGGTGAAACAGTCCCGGTACTCCATCACTAACATGTCCCCCTGTCAAAGACTCATAAACTCCTCATACTTCCGGTGCTTGGAAGCCTCGCTAAAGAAATGACCCATGAATAATTCTGTGAACTTTGTCCATGAAGTGAGAGCTTCAATCCTTTCAGTACTCTGCCACCAATGATAAACATGGTCCCGTAACAAACCTGTAGCTACCACAGTCCTCTGCTCAAGGGTCAACTATGGACGCAAACGGTCACAAACTCGACCGATCTCAACTAGCCAGTTCTCGCTAGTCTCAGGATTATGGGAACCAGTAAAAGGAATGGCTCCTACCTTCATAGCCTTAATAATTAAATCCTCATTATCCTCACGTGGTGCTAGCATCATGCGTGAAATTAACTCACACATTTGTTGGGCCAAGGATTGTGTATTATCTTGTTGGGCTGGATTTCATGGCATACTGACTGACCTACGAGTCCAAAAATAATTTAGCTCACTGAAAGAAGTCACAAACTAGATCGACTAAGAGACTCTAAGCATCTGACAATGCATAACACTAGGAATAATGGGCATCCGCAGGCCGGTCGGGTCATCCTTCCAAAAGTGTCGTACGTTATCAAATGCATGTACTGACATAACCAGAAGAGTCTACAGAATCTATTACCTAATTCTTTAATACCAAACTGAAAGGACCCAACCCTAGATTAACTAGTAATCTGGGATCAAGCCCTAACGACTAATATTAATCTATGAAATTCTATAAATTTTTTGACAGAACTCCCCTTAAAACTGAGATAACCAAAAACCTACAAGAAGAATGACACTCTGCAGATAAATCCCACAACGAACCGTGGACCACCGATGTCCATCCGGATTTCTCAACATATAGCTTAAACTAAACCAGATATAAAACTCAAGGTTAAAAATATACTTTACATGTACTGGTTTAAATACAAGGAAAAGCAAACTCGATGATTACTCGAGTAACAACCTATTCACAAGAGTCTCACTATAACAACATAAGAAAACTAGTATCCAGAGCAACTTCTATATACATATAAAATAAACTGACAATGAGCTGGAACCTACTGATGAGGGGATGACCGGTAGACTCAAAGCTCTGGACGATACCAAGCACACACGTGAAAAGCCCAAGGAAAGACATTTAAAATATAAAACGTTAGTGTGAGTGGACAAAAAATAATATAATAATCTGCATAAATCGCTAAACTATAATTTCATGCATTTCTACTATTTTTTGTGAAATAGCACGAGTTCTAAACTGAATAACTGAAACATAAATGGAGGTGCTCTCCCAGGCCACCTAACTTGAGGCGTTAAACCGAAATGAAAAATAAGCAAATATATGACGGGATCGTCCCCAGGCCACCTAGCCTAAGTCGATCTGGATTTGACGAGGTCACCTAACCTCTCATAACCGGCTATCCGGTGATCAGCCGAATAGCTAGAGCACTAATGCAAACTAAACAAACCATCATAAAGCAAGCCTCCGAATAAATCCTTTAAAAACATACCGTAAAGCGTACTGCATAAAAATAATAAACTCGCAATCAACTGTGAAAATAAAGGTCCACTCACAAGTCTGCGGCTACTACTGGGGTCCCGCGGAATTTCCTTCGTTGCTAGAGTCGCGATCTCGATGTCCTGTAAATACGGATCATTAGATATTAAAATACGCATAAAACTATGAAAACTGACCCTAAAAATAACCCCGGAAGTCCTACAGATAATTTCTGGAAATTGACTCCTCGAAAAACCACCATGGACGGCAACGCGTGGCACTCACGCGCCTCCACAGGCGGCGACGCGTGAGCCACACGCGCCTCCCAGCCGAACAACTCCATTTGGAGCGTTCGACCCTGCGTTAGAAAGCTGTCGTCATGGGCAACAACTTTCCCAACTGGGCTAAGCCACGACTCATCGCCATTTGGCCGAAAAACGGCCTGAAACACGCGGCCTTAAAAATCGTCGGAAATTGAATTCAACCGATAACATCATCATCGCTCCACCACGGTCCACAAATACATAGGGGTTCAACCCCCGGGACAAAACCCAGTCAAACACACCCCTCAACCTCGCCGGAAAATGGCTGGAGCACCGTCGTCCGATACCCACGAAAACCGGCGGAAACATCGAATCAATTTGGATCAAAAACTCCAAAAAAAACTCAACAATACATACACCAAACGATAGAGGAGGAGAAAAGATTTTTAACCATACCTGGGTTGACGCCGGAGGTGGCCGGAAATGATAGTACGGATCGGTCGAAGTGAAACGGGTCGTGTATGGCGATACGGGTCGTGTACATATGGGTTGCCGAAAATGGAAACTTTCCAAAAATGCTCTGTATTAATACCCGTATAGATACACAGATACAGCTAGCCCAAATCAACGGTTCACATCCAATCTGATCTAGATCGGACAGTCGCGATTAAACTGACCTAAAATTAATTATATTTTAATTATTTGTCACAAAAACTTCTAATAAACAATAAAAATAGCTCGCTTATACGATAAATTCCTTAAACATTTCTACAAGCTTGAAATTAAATATTCTACAACTTTCGTGAAGAAAGTCAAGTCAAATTCTCACCCCATAAAAAAATTGTTAACAACCCTAATAATATGCCTAATTCGCGATAATGCGTAACGTGGTTTGATAAGTGCGTGATTTCAGTATGGGTTGTAACAAGCCTACTTCCCAATCTTCCGCCTTCCAGATGTAGAAGCATTCACAGAAGATTAGTCTTGGGACCCCTTTGACCCTCTCACCTACTTCACATGCTTTAACTTCTTCTACTCATTGGACTAGTTTCTAGATGAAACTGCCCGCACCATTGTTAGCAGGCGCTTTCTGCTAGACTTAGCCAATGGTTTTTGCTTATCCCCTCAGCAAGCTCCAAAGGCAATATCTTAGTTCATTCGGAGCATCACTTTTACGGACCTATAAGTTCTGGAGGCCGCTTCAGGATATGTGCTTTACGCCCCCTATAACTTCGCTCGACAGTTTGGCCTATCATAACATGCTCCGTTTCTCTTGATTGGGTTGAGGAATAAGTACACCTCCTGGAGGTTAGGTGCCTTTGTTGACGATGATGAAAAAGTAAATGAAGCGATCAGCTTCCCCACCATCTTCTGTGCGGTTGCAATTTACACTGGCCACACTCTACTACCTTCCTTTGAGATCACGGGGTCTTATCGCCACTGCAAGACTCGACAATTCAAGATTCTAAAGGTCTAGTCCTCTGCCAAGATTTTTAGAAGATTTTTTGACTTCTTCATTTATGATGCTGACAAGGAAGCCCTTAAGGGAGATGAGGGTGACCCTTTTGCCGCTTTGCAGAGAAAAACGACTAACAAACATGCCCCAGAGGTACTTCCTGGAACACATATTCTCCCTTTGATTTCACTAGCACTAGATAAGTGTAACACTTACTTTCTATGCTTTACTTAGGCGGCGTAGGTCCCTCGAGGAAAAGAGAAAGCGTCTGGCACAATCTCCTATTGTCCCCGAGATGGAGGATGAAGAAGGAGCGACCTAGTAAGCCACTCCATTTTAGCACTAGTTAGGCCAATATTCCAAGTGTTTAGTTGTTGATCTTTTTCATCTTCTGCAGATCCGTCGTCAATGGTAACGAAACGTTGTCACTTCTAACGATGATGATCATATGCCCCTCAACCAATTCAAGCTTGCTAGAATGGTTTAGGGTGATTGATACATGCATCCAACCCTTTTTGGTGAGGTGATTTTCATCAATCCTCATTCACTCGAGGTGAGTGAGACTTTGGCCTCAAAAATAGAAGCTGTAACAGTTGAGCTGTCCTCAACACCACTAAACCTTTCGCCCGTTGGCGAGACTATCTAGGAGTTTCCTACCTCCCAAGCGAATGAGGTAGAACTTTCTTTTGCTCTAAGAGCTACTTATTGATTTACAACACCTGTCCGCTAAGCTTTCCTTAGTGTAGGTTGTTGTTTTTGATGGACTCCGACCTGAAGTGGACTCCACCATTGACTTTTCCTCTAAAAGAGAAGTCCAAACTAATGAAGTTGTTGGCACTATATAGGCCCGAGATATAGCAAGAGATGCCACAGTGGCAAACGAGCCAAATCTGGACTCGGCGGTAAGTATTCCTGAGGAGACAACTTACCCGTTTTTCCATCCTAATATGCATATTGAAGAAGTCTGAATGTATATCAATAGGTCCCGAAATCCACCACCTAGGAAGCATTGAATCCAAACCCCGAGACCCGAGCATGCCCTTCTTCATCGAGTAACTTTGAAGCTAACACCGCCAAAGAAGTTGTTGAAGAACATATGGCCACAACCTCTGGGTCAAGCCTGGTAAGTCCATTTTGGCCTTCATATATGATCACCAAACACTTGGTATTTGATGTCCTTTTAACTTGACTTCCTTTTACAGGATGCGGATCTTCCCATGGGCAGCGGACCAACTCATGTTATAGTGGCCCTGGAAGAAACACTTGTTACCCTCGATCGAGGTACCCCGCAACCCTGCTCCTTAGGTTTCCAAGCTCGTCTTCTCCTACTTCAGTTGGAGCGAAGAACTCCAACTTTGAGGAATCGCTTGCAATAAGGAAGCTACAGGCCATTGTTCATCAGTATGAACTAGTTTAGATGAAGTTAAACTCTCTTACCCGCAAGTATACGAGATAAAGTAATATAATTTGTATAGAAGTCGAGTGTCGAACCCTTAGATTGACCAACCCGAGTCCATACCTTTTTCCGATTAAGTCCTTTCATTGCGTGAAACACAAAAAAACTAATGCGACAAGGAAACACAAAAGATGGGAATGTGAATCTCACAACACTAAACCCTTTAGAGTTTTACCATTGCAAATGATGATTAAACTACAGTGAGTGATTTAACGAAGAATTGATTGGTGGATTGCAACTAATGCAAAGTTGACAAATTGAAATGATTACAAGTTCAAGATAAAATAATGGTTGGCTACGGATTCCCCCGTTAACCATTTGATGGTCAAATAATGTCCAACTTAAGGTCATGAGATGTTTAGTCTAGTTTACATACTCAAACGTGTTTTGGATCATAAGAACAAATTCTTTCATTGTTCAAATCATGTTCTCTCAAGTCACGCTTGGTTATGGGCCAAAAATCCTAAGCCTTTTGGGATTCTAGAAGGTTTCGGTCCATCCATAAAGCACAAAGTAAACCAAGATTATGATCTAGACTTTTGGTGCAAGACTCCTAAAGTATTTCACTCATAATGAGTTTGATTGCAAACACATGTGAAGATTATGGATGATTTCCCTTCCCAAGTCTCTATTAGAGAACTTGGGAGTGGGTTCTAATGAATCCTCCCAACTCGCACATATTAGGTTATGAGTTGAAAGAATCAATAATAGCTACAATGCCTCTCTGTTTAATGTAAGCTTAACCGAAAACCCTTAAGTCACTTGAACCTCAAAAATGTTTTAATTCATGCTCAAGCATAAGAAAACCAAATCCTAAGCTTAACCTTTTAAGTCTAAGCCTAAGTCATGTTACATGCTTATCTTTACCTAAGTGAATGGCTAGTTCCCTTAAGTGTCATTCTTAGTCCCTTAGACAAATCTTAACTTAGCCAAAGCTAAGACATGCATAAGTGAAACTAATCATTAAACACAAACACATCAACATGCCATAATCACATCACAAACACAACAAACTCATTCAATAGCATAAAACACCCAAAGCATACTCATTAACATAAATCAAAGCATCATTAATCTATACCCAAAACATGCACTTCTGACCAACTCGATCATGTTCACTTGTGTGTTAGGGAAAATGTGAGTATCCACCAAGAACACCTTCTTTGGAGTTTTCAAGGGCAAGTTTGCCATCATTGATCCATGTCTGGATGGCATCCTTCAGCTTAATGTAGTCTAGGTGGAATGGTTCCACATGCTGGGGTACTTGCAGTACTTCTTTCCCTTCAGTTGTTCTGGACTTGGGATAGGTCCAAAGTCAGTCTTGACCATCCTTTTATCAATAAGTTTATCCAGAACCTCGTGCACTTGGTTAGCATCGTAGCTATAAGTTTCAAACTCTGGCTTTATGAAGGACGTTGTGGACAACTTGATCAGCCCCTTGCTCTGCTATAACTTCTTAGGCTTCATAGTATTTTTGGTTGTCAACTCCACTGCATTGATTCACTCTTCATCAGAGTCATAGTCCTCTGTTGCGGTTCCTCCATGTAAGACACATCTACCGGCCTACTTCTTTCAAAAGTGTACGGTGCCTTTGAAACATATGTACCCTTCGAGGCGTTGCACCTATCGTCCCTCTCTTGCATGACTATATGAGCTTTTGTTGCTGCGTCAATGAGCTTATTTAAGGAGTTAAACTTTTTTTGAAAGAACTTGGTGTGCATATGGTCCTCAAGGCCGTTTATAGCAATATCTATGACCGTATTCTTGTCCAAATTTGTTATACACATGTTATGCTTGGGTCTAAACCGATGCAAGAAAACCATTGGTATCTCCAAGGATTGCTGGCTCATCTGGCATAGGGTTGTTGTGCTCACTTCTGGGGTCAAAACTCCAAGGTGGTCTGAGAATAGCCTCTCTATTGTTAGCCAATCCTTAATCGACCATGAACTCAACCTGCTATACCACACGAGAGAGGAGCCAGATAAGGATGATCCAAAAACTCTGAGCTTAAGTTCATCATCATCTCCCCATAGTCCACACTGCAATCAAAACTTGGCCATGTGGGTGGCAACATTATCATTTTTGCTGTCTTTGAAGGTTTGGAAGTTGATTGGCTTGTACCCCTTTAGCCACTGCTACTGCCACTGCTTTTCCTTGATTGGTGGGAAATGTACTTCATATTTGTGAGCTGTCGGCGCAGCCTGAGGAAGGTGTTTCTCAATGAACTGTTTGCACTCGTCCTTCCACTTTTCTGGCAATTTCTCGCCACTACGTTGTTCCCTGGCGATGTCAAAGATAGTGTTAGACAGATCAGAGATCTGGCTATCACACTACCTGATGAGGATAACTAGGTCTGATCCCAAGCCATTAATGGTGATCCTCAGCTTCTCTTGGCCTGAAGCGAGGTTGTCGAGCCTTGCCTTATGCTCATATCTTTCCTCACGGTCCCTGAGGAAGTCCTTCCTCAAGGCAACTAACTCATTAACTACCTTGGCAGACTTTTCTTCAAATAGCAAAAGCTGATTCGTCTGAGACTATATCTGCTTCGGCAGGTTATCAAGTTGTTCCTCCTGATATTAATCACGCACAATGGCATACCCTTGATAGAGGTCAAAGGTTATCTCATTAACCTCCTTGGGTGTTAGATGTGGGAACGTCATGGCCGATAGAGGTTTGATTCAAAACATTTTCGTGACTGTCTAACACAAAGCAGAGAAATCTTCTTGGTGAGTGTTGTGAACACAGGGGGTGACTCCTTTGAATCTTTGAATGTCTCACGCCCTATCTGGTGAGAATTCTGGATATGCCGAATGTCAGTTTTTCTCGCGAAAAGAGTGTTGTGTTTGCTGAGAGCAAATTGTATGTATGCGCAGAAGCGATCTCAAAACTATCATGATCATCTCTTTATATACCGATCACTCTAGCGTATTCTTGACCCGCAAAGAATAGGAAATCTAAATCCTTAAAGGACTTTGAGTATAGGATTCAATAGATTACGTTTTCCTTGATCAACAAGGAGATACGACAAGGCAATCTGATTTTGTTTTCGAACTAGGATTATTGAACTGGCCGCAAGAACTAGCCCATGGGATTTAGTTACAATCGAATATAAAGAATGTTTATGGGACCAAACAAAATTTTATGTCTAATTCATGTAGATTTTCCAAATGATCCATATACGTTGGTGTCTGATTGGTGACTACATTGTTTTGAAGTTATGGTAAGTTTAGGTTCGCCATCTCAATTTGGAAAGGGTGTTTGACGTTGAGGTTCAGACTTTAATAATTTTCATGTCATTTTTCGGTAAGGATTGGAGATTTGCGTCTGGGTTCTTAAATTCATCCGCTTTTCATCATCAGGGATGCTCTTCATGTAAAGCTCATCACATTATAATTGTTTTGTTTCGTCATCTCCATCTATTTAGTATTAGTTGTGTCTCTTATTTTGGGCTTTTTCATTATGGCTTCTGTGAATCTATAAATATGTATTTGGTAATTTTTATTCTCATGGAGTTTATTGCTTGCATGCCTTTTCCTTTTTAGTGAACTGAATGTTTGTTATCTTCCGGGTTGTGAATTAGTACCGTGTTGTTTTCTAATTGAGGTGCTTTGGAAAACAGTATTCATAACATTATCTATTCATAACATTATCAATCTAATCGGCTTCAATGATGATCTAGTCGAAGCTTTAGAATCGCCACATGGCAGGCTCGGCCTTGCCATCAGTAGGTCCTCTATATTATTGAAATCTGATTGCCAAGTCTCTCGCTTCAATTTCATCTGATTTGATCTCAAAATTGTAGGAATCAAGAGCGAGTCAAACTTTTCCAATAGAAAGAAGTATAAACTGTGTTGCTATACAAAAGTTGGGTAAGAAGGGAAATGAGGGTAAATGGGTGGCAGAAAGTATAAACTTGACTTAAATGGTTTAATGTTCGAGGAATTGGTTGGTTTTTGCTTTTTATTTTGTCTGTTGGGTAACGAGGAAAGGGTGTGGTGTGGTCATGTGGGAAGAGATAAACCGGTGGCAAATAGAGGTTTTTTTTATGCATACCTATACTTATATAGCCATACAACTCCTGGAAGCCTAGAATTAGTACTAATGATTCTGATTTTCCTTTATGCTAGGTAAAAACTGATTGAACTTGAAGAATAGATTCTTGGAAGTTTATAACTATTCTTACTTGCTAAGAGATGACGGAATTGTGCATAACTGTATAAATGGGATCTGTTACATGTATCTAACTAGATGCGATGCTTTGAAAAACCTCACTCCGTAACTTGATGCATGACTGTTTCTTTCATCTTTAAACATGCATGTGAGTTGTAGATAAATCTTTTTTAGTTCAATAGAGCCCTTATTCAATTTCTGATATAAAATTAGGTTCATGGTGCATGGCTTCCACATTGACTTGTGCTACATTTTGGATATTGCGAGGTAAAGTTAAATCCACTTTTCAATTCTAATAGAATAACTTTCATCAAGGAAATGAAGTTATTATCAGCATGTAGCTTTTTTTTGTAGAGCACTGGAATAAGCATGGAAAACTTGATGTTGATGTCTTGATTCAGAAGGTTTTACAAAAAGTAATTGCGAATACAATTTGTTGATTTCGTGCACTTCCTAATAGTTTTTTACAATGTAATGGAGTATGACATATGTTGAGAGAGATTAATTTTTCTGATGATCGATCTAATAATAACTAGGGTTCATCCGACTATTTCCCGAGTCCAAATATGTGTGCGCGCATACATATAGATAAGGTCCATAAGGATGAAAAGGAAGGAAGAAAGTTTGTTCAGATCAAAACCAAAACCCTAAATTACATTCCACAGCAGCAGCAGTAGCCATGCGCTCCTTCTCCGTTCGTGCAGCGTTATCAAACTTTGGACTCGGATCTTATGGATTTGGAGCCTACTTTGTGTACCGGATTTTCCCGTATGGCCGAGTTGGGCACGAAACGCAGAAGCAGCTCAATGAGTAACAGACCGACCTGAATGAATCTACTTCTAATTATTATTCTTTCTGATGATGATGTTGCTCTGTGTTTCTTTAACCATTAATTTCAATTCCCTTCTCTCTCTTTTTTTGCAGTGAATTTGACAAATGTGATGAGAAATAACTAGACAACGACCGCGTACTTCGTGGGGAGCGTCGTTGTTGATTGTCCAGTGCTTGCTTCCTTAATCTAAAGTAATATTTATATAAATACTCTGCCATTTGATCTGAACTGATCTGTTGTGTGTTTGAGATTGAGACTTGATATTTCCTTGATAAAGCTTTAACATATGCAGAGGTGGATCTATGTCCTGGTAAATTTTTGAAAGTCTATATATTATCTACATGAAGATTCTTCAGTCCTCTTCCAATTTCATCTTTATTTTTTCTCATCTTCTTCAGTCCTCTTCCATTTTCTTCCCCTCTCCCAGCTTCTTCTTTACTTTTTTCCTGTATATTGTAGAAGCATCGATCATCAACCTTGAACATATAAAAGTAAAATTAGTCCCTTTGAATTTTTAATCTTGGATCCACCTTTGAACATATAGACCCACCCAAGGATTTATTATATTCTGCTATGCATCTTTTGTTGGTACATATTCCAGATTACCTCTGAATGCATTGCTTCGAAATAGCATTGCAGCCTTTCTGTGTAGCCACCACTTCTTTTTCCCAGGATGGAGGCAACCACATTTGTTCTAGTATGAGGATGGATGATTTAAGTGGTTCCCTTGTTTCTCTGCATGTTAGGTCACACTTTCTCATTTACATTCCCCAAGTTCCAGACTTTAAGTATCATACACAATCGCCTGCCTACTATATTTGACTGGGGAAACGAAGGTGTTGATTGAATTTGTTTTCTTTTTCTTTTTAAACAAATAAAAGAGTTGGTAGCTGATCTTCTAAATGGCAGACAATAATTATGTTCCCAAATCCACAATGTCATTGTCAAATAGATTTCGGACCTTTAACACCCTTTTTCCACTAGCTAGACTTCCAGACAAAAAGTGGCTTCATGAAATTACAGCTGCCTCCAAATTTCAGACACACATATATATATATATATATCAAAAAGCCAAATGTTTCCTCACCCTCCTTCTAAACATATGACTCATAACCTTTAGTTTCTCAGAACCTTTTTACCTAGCAAGTCTTAGCAAACACTTGGATCCAAACCTCAAGTTCCAACTACTGATAAACAGAGAACGAAAATCATCAAGACTTCAATATATGTATCATTACATGCCCACTACTACTACGGATGTCAACCACACCCTGCAAACTCCACATATTCGCTTCCTTAAACTGATTTAAATGGTTGCCAAACATCTGGCATGATTTGTTTTTACCTTAAGCATGCTCCAAAAAGTAAGACCAACCCAACTACCATCTAGCTTAAATAAATATTTCATGTAAAAAAAGGAAACCGGGTTCAGTCAACATTATCTTCACTCATTGAACTCAACAGCTTGCTTTTTCTCAAGGTCTGTACGTGCTCACTGGAATAGATGAAGATCTTCTTGACCAGTTTACAGAAATCTCTGCATTTATAAAAATGAAGAAGTGCAGTATTTATTAATAACCCAGATCACATGGGATTGAAAATGCATTTGTGCAATAGATAAAATATCAAGCGACTTACGGCCAGTGATCATCTCCAAGAAGCATCATGTAGTTTTCATCATCAGTAAATACAACTGCCCATTTGTTTGCTGGGCGAAGCTCTCCTTTGATCTCAAACATTTTCTCTAGCTCGTCAATAAGATCATCATACCCCTTCAGTGCAGTCAAGTCCACAGCACGACCAACAGCAACCCCTTGCATGTGCACCTTTCCAATAGAAAATAAAACTCATCAGAGGGAACTTTGAAGTAGCGGAGGAATTCAAGTAGAGCTAGCAGTCTCTGCACTTTACCTTAGTACGAGATCTTGTAGAAACAGTGTTAGCCTGCTTGCTTTGTGTCTCCATTGGTAGCATCTCGAGTACAACTTGCTTCTGCTCCGCTGAGAGGTTTAATGTATCCAGCTCCTGATCAACTTCAGATGCAGTGGCCAAAATAGCTTTGGCACCGCAGCACACTGTTTCAAACAACAGCTCCCTCTCTCGGAGACTATCAGTTGTAGAGTTTGGCACATCATAACCAAACAGCCTAAAACCTGAAGACGACTCAGACTTCTTCCCTGTTTCCAGCTGGTCAAGCACCGCACCAATGCTTGGCTTTGAAGAGAGAGGGGAGGGGATCCTAGGTGGTGCAGACCCCATATTAACAATTTTGTTGCCCTCTTGAGATTCTGCAAACAGGCTCAAAGAGACATTCACATTTGGCAAAGATGGCCAGATGCTCTCTGAGCAGATCCTTGAGCTAGAGTAGCTAACAGCATTGCTTTCTTTCTGCCTCAAGGACCAAACAACCTGGCTACCAGAGCTTTGGACTTCAGCAACACTGCCCAATTGAGTTACTTCAGCAGACTGGTTTGACCCTTGATACCAGAATGGTGAAGCAGTGGAATTGGTCGTAATTTCTACATTCCATTTGGTATACAAGAGTCAACACACTCACATCACTAACAGATACAAGTTTTTCAACAAAAAAAAAAATTCTCACACCAACGTGTACATACCTGATGAAGCAATGTCAACAGTTTTAGGCCTTTTGCTCTTTACTACTGGTTGAGCAAGATTTAATGGAACGGAAGCTACAAATGGCTCTATCTCCCAGGGGGAAACCCTGTCTGGCCTTGGAACTGTGGCATGTTCATCCCATTGAACCTGCAAGGATGAAGATATGAGTACATATCAGAGAATATATCCAATTAGACTTCCAATGAACATATATATAAAATATCCTAACCTTGAGTGACCGCCATTTAGATTCAGGCCAGTAAGGAGATAAATCCCCAACCCCTACTATCGTTCCAGTGAATCTGACCAATACGGCAAGAAAAAACAATCAATCAAGTTGAGGTTAGCAAGAACAATATGAAAATGTCATTGACCAAAATTTAATTACCTTCTTTCAGGGGAGTCCTCTCCCTCAAAACGCATTTTAAAGCGCATACTGACAGAAAACTTATTGTTGATGGCTTCAAGATATTTGTTTATGCCAACAATAAATTGGCTTGTCCTGAAAATAATAAGTCCCAACTATAATTTCAGATTAATAGGCAACTCCTATATTAGAGACAAAATGGAGGCCTCCCCCAACCTGGGCTTGTAATAGACAACAAAGAGAGTTGACGTCATGATGGCATGAGAAGCAGTTGCAAGCACTCCGAGATGCATGCTCTGGCTAGAAATGACTGATGAAGGTATGGGAGTCTGTTGACGAGCAAGACGTCGAACCCCAACCCTTAGGTCCCCATTACCACCTCTACAAACAGGTGTTTGTTAACATAAGCGAATCTTTAACAGGATGCACACACATTTATCATAAATCAAAAACATGATAAACACTTCAGATGCATATACCTCAAAAACACAAATGCATCACCAGCAACCAATCTTTTGGAAGTGACAAATGTACTCCATCCTGTAGTAAGTAAATGCCTCCGTGGTTGACCTGACATCAAGTTAAACAAGGATAAGAGACACATATATCTTGATAGGTCCTTGAACATGCCTAATAATACTAGTTCTGGTTCTGCCTAATACTAGACTGAACCAGCCAAAAAGTCCATCCTTCAACTGCTATGATAAAAAACAAAATCTGCATTCAATCACATAAAAAAATAAAAATAAAAATGATGGCACAAAGGATACCTCTAAAGATATGCTTGAATTTCCACTCATACCCATGAAGATCTTTGGCAGCTAATTCCTGAGTTGGAGTTGTTTGATCCATGTCCTAATAAAGTGAAAACCAGCAGTCAATATTAGAGTACAAAAAGGAGAGGCAAAAACCGCCTAGCATGCTGAAAACACAGCTACAAGTAGAGATACCAAAGGAGGCATGCAATCAGTAGCATGCTTTCGAAGAACTGAGAACCCTCCATGGGTGCTTGTATCAGAAGCTGTCAAAATCTTGCAAAACGAATAAGTTGGTGGTTTTGGCAGCTCAGGTATACACGGGTCAGGATTTGTAGGTTCTGTTTGCTGCAAAAACCAGCCGAAAGAAAGTAAAGGGAAGAAAAGAAGCAACCTTTACAGTGTATAATAGAGTTGCAAATAATTATAGTGTATATCCCATATACAAGACTTACCTCACTTAACCAGATTCACTTTTAACACATTAGTTTCTCGAACAAAATCATGAATACAAATTATTTAAGTTCGTTTGTTACATTTCCTTAGCAACCAACAGAGCAAGCTGAAGCAAAACAATTAACAAGACAAAGATGATAGATATGTTCCTTACATCTGATTCGGGTTGCAAAGTGATCTGAGCATAAACCTCATCGGTCTCTCGTTCTGCCTGTAAATTAATCAAAAAACCATTTGTCCAGATGACAAACTACAAAAAGTTCCAACAAAGATTCAGATAGAAACTATGATTTGAAGAATACCAGTAATTGAATGTTAACCACACAACAAAGGATCTTAGAGGGGATATTGAAGCGAGGGATTTGAGGATTGAGGTCCTGATTAGTTGAAGCTTCCAGCTGCAAAAAATACCAGCAGCTTTCAGCAACCCATAACTTGAAAACAAATGCACCAAAACAAAAGAACAGATTTTGAATCCATTAACAAAAACAATGTAAGCAAAACTCAAAAACACTGAATGGAAAGAAACTAAAGTTGCATACTTGTTCCATATGACCCTGAGGAAAGTAGAACACTCTCTCTCTAGGACTCGGCACATCCACCAGAGGCCCTGCGCACAACTTCCATAGCTCTGTATACAAAGCACCTCCAGAACCTACCATATACAAAATGCACACCACAAAAAATTCAGAACCATATATTCTTTCACTCCTAAAACTAATTCCATACTCTATTTTTGCTAGTTTATAACTTAATAAGAGACACCCCAAATCCAAAACAAGCTCAAAGCCATAAAGATGCAAACTTTATCATTCTAAGCCCAAAACCCACAACACAAAACAAGCTATACAAAATGCAAAACACTTGGGTAAACATAATCCCCAATTTCTCCTAGTACAAAACTTGCCAAACAAAACAACTCACCTGTTTCCGCACGAGGAATTGATGACGAGTCACACTCACTGTGCGCCATTTAAAACACAAAGATGCTAAAAAAACGTCGTGCCGTACAAGAATGGAGATTTTTAGAGTCCACCCAACAAAGCAAAACAGAAGAAGAAGAAGAAGAAGAAGAAGAAGGAAATGCTGAAACAGCAGCCAAAGGCTCTCTCACACAACTCAGCACTATGGTATTACCATAATAGCCTACCCCATTTGCGACCAGCAAGACCCAGAAAGAGGGAAAAGGCTAAACAGACAGGACGGTTATGCTAGCAGCCATTATTGCTAGTGCTTGTACTAGCTCAGTTAATATATATATATATATATATATTTCTCTCTCTCTCTCTCTCTCTCTGGGGTTTCTTCTGTAACGACTGTGATTCTTAAGCTCTCTATAATGAGTCTGTTTCAGTTACACACTGCTTTTTTGCTTGCTTTGTCTTCTGGGCAGACCCAAACCGCTTCGTTTGGCTTCACAGTCTTTTAATGAATGAAGCTCTCTAACTCTATCTATCTCAGACTTTGTAGCTTTTCTGTTTCTCAGTTTTGTTGACCTGAATCGACATTACCAAATCCCCAAACTTCTTTCTTTTTGTTTCTCGGTGCTATTACAATATTTAGCAAATTATGCTCCAAAAGGCCCAGTCTTTAATTTTTTTTTTCCGTGCTTTGTAATTGTTTTTGGGAGTGGGATATATATCATAAGCCAAGTTGGGCCGTTTTTATATAAATTTGGTTAATTCTCTATTTATTGAGTGGAATCTATAATCTAGCAAAAGGATGAAAGGGTCACTACCCCCACTCGAGAGAATTAGAACAATAATTAAGTTAAAAAATGAAAAAGAATTATACTTGATACTGCTAGAGGCTATGTCCTTGAATTTGAGCAGTGATGGGTACAATGTAGGAAACTTGGCTGGTAGGTGACTAATCATCATAGTGAAGGTCTGGACCTAACAATTTATTTATTTTCAATATAAAGAGAGGACTGAAATAATATACATGGAGCTTCTTTAATGAGTACATATATGGTAAGTATTTGGTATATATGGTGAGTATTTGGTGATATTTTTTAATTAATGGCTTATAAGACTCAATTGTTGATTATAATTTGACAAATTAACTGTTAAATGTTTAGTTATATATAAATATATCATTTCTACAAAGTTTCAACCAAATCAAAAATCGTTAAAGGATTCATAGTCATGATTTATCAAGTATGAACATGAATGGTTCAACTTTGTCAAATTTGATACGTTCATTTATTTGATCTTATTCTACGCTTTAATGATTTTCAAATGAGATGAAAATTTACACAAATGATCTACTTATATATCTAAATATTCAATGGTGGATCATCAAAATATTGTCGAAAAACATATTTTATAAGAATACCAAATACTCACCATAAAAGTATTCATGAGAGAATTCCCCAATTATTCAACTTACACCCCAATATAATAATGCACACAAAATATAGAGGAAAAAAAACAAATATCCACTATGCACCAATAATTGGGACCACACTCTGGGCCAATATTGTGTGAGATTTTGAGACAATCGGATACTCTAGTCCAATGTTATGGTCGAATATTCAAAATCAAATGCAGTGGAGAAATGAAACTACCCTCTACAAAATAAAGACAAAATGTAAAAAAAGTTATGTACCGTGGTCATTTTCTATAAAGAAGAACCCTCTAACATTCAAAAGATTTTTTTTCTTTTAGAACTGTCAAAAAAGATTAGTAATAAATAAAATCACAACTAAAATGCAACTAGATTATTATTTTTATTAAGTAACTTGTGGTTTTTGAGAGTAACCTATCCCACGGCTCCCTCTTTTCTGACTTCCTTTTTCTAAGTAAACCCTAGCCACCTCTCACTTTATCAAAGAGAACTTCGGCATCGGCTTCGCAACCCATTGCGGCATTTTTCCAATCCTTACCTTTCTCCATACCGATATCTTTATCCAATTTCTAGTCGGTTTTGCAAACCCTAGATCAGTTTCTTCTTTGTCCCTCACCTACATAACATCCTCACGAACCTGAGGTCTACTTCTATTCCTAGTGGGAGTGATCTTCTCCTCTTACTTGATCCTAGTTTTTTCTTTCCGAATTCCAATCCTCCTTTTCTTCTTTTTTGATCTTGCTGCCGAGTGACAAACTCGGGTTGTTTCGTGGCACCCAAAGTTTTACACCAGCCTGATTTCTCCTTTGATTTATGTCTTGGTGCCGAGGAGGAGGTCGGTGAATTCCAGTTTGCTATAATGAAGGTGTTCTCACCGACAATCATCTATGACGAGAAGGCTAATTTAATAAAATATTTGATGATTAGGCTTTGAAAGGGATCCAAAGGTTCATGCACCCTATCTATCCGGTACGATCCGAAGATCGCTTCCTGGTGAAGTTTCGTGACAGGGGGGTTTTCAAGAAGGAGGTCAACTAAAGTCCTTGGTTCTTTGAGGACACTACGGTTATTGTCAAGGAGTTTGATGATATTTAGTCTGTGGAGTAAGTCGTGATCGAGAAAATAAAAGTTTGGGCCAACTTTGATTTTAAGGGAGGCGATTTGCATGGAGAGGAACCGACTTTTGATTGGTTGGAAACCCTAGGAAGTCAGTTGGGAACTTATGTGAACTACAATCGGGTGCATTTGGATTCTGAAGCAGAGATCCGACTGCTCATGGAGGTCAACCGGAGCAAACCATTGGTGACTCATTTCAAGGTACCGATGAAAGCAAATGCTTGGCTTGAATGTTAAGTCGAATACCTGACCTTGAAAGGAATCTGCATGGGATGTGGAACTTTTGATCATCTCATGCAGAGCTGCCCGATCCAATGTGCCAAGATGGAAGCAGAGTTGGAGGCCGATGGCCAATGTCGGGTGGAGGAGAGGATATAGAGATTGAAGGATGAGATCCCGGTATACTCTGGGCCGGGAGGATGGGCTGATGATTACCAGGAAGTGGTAATGGGTATTTAGTACAACGACATAGCTAAGGAGTCCCAAGAGAGAGCAAGCAAGCGACGTGAGTTGGCCAAGGGACCTAGGCCACAAAATGGCATTACTACTCATCAGTATTAGATGTTTCACAACTGATTTCATCAAGAAGTTGAAGATGTGGAAGAATCTACTGTTGGGGACAGGGTACAGGATGTGGACCTGGAGGCTCCAACCACCATGTAGAAAAGGCCCCTAGTTAATTAAGAAATAGTACACCCAAAAAATTTTAAAGCCCTTTCATGCTACTCTTATTTGTTAGTCTAGGTTATGTTGCACGTCATATTGTTATCTAGTATAGGCGTACTATATGACTTCTTTTTTAGTGTGTCAGGTAATCTAGTGGAATTCTGTGTTCCTATCACAACGTCCGAGTGGATATAAATTTGCGTCCTTTCAAAAAAAATTATTTTTATTACAACTAGGTAACCCTTTTCCTTTTCCGTTCACAAATAACACATTACAAATAACACAAATGTGATCATATATAAAAATACAAGATGAAATAACGCGAGAAAAAATAAACTTGACTAGAGTGTCACTTAATGCAATAAAGCATTTGACGGAAGCTAGGGCATGAAGGGATTATGTATATAACAAATTATCGGTGGTACGATAATCATAGAATTTGCATATAAAAATTCGCTAAAAAATGAGGCAAATTATCCATCAAGTTAATCGTTAGTAAACTCCACAAAATCAATTTCTCGTGGGGATAACACTCTTTTGTTGAGAAAGTCGAAACCTAAGAGAACCAAATTACAAATCTAAACGAGGAAGAGAGTGGCAACAAATCTCCTTGAACCCCATATGTGAACTAGTCACCACTTTGACCTAACACTCCCCTCCATTGGCATGTCTATTCCAATTTCCCAAGCTAGGTCCCAAAACCATGGATCCTAACTCTAATTGGATTTAGTGATATTTGCACAATCTGTGGCACTTATCTTTCATCGGAAGCAACCCATCAACCTCTTGACGTTTTTCTTAGAGCTTATCTAAAGAGTTCAAAGTAAACTTTTCCTTAAAACTTCAAATGGAAAGCTTATTGAAGACGTTTGTATATATGAACAATGAGTATAGAACAATTCACATAACGTACTCAAATTTTAGTTTTTATCCATGTAATCTACATAGACATTCTGGACACATACGTTCATTTTTGTTTTCATCAAGGCACTCTAGCTAATAGAAAATTGTTCATAATAATTAGAGTATGTCTATCTCGATGACAAACTTTATACCAAGACTATGGAGAAGGATCTGATTCTTGCTTTGCATCTTTTTAAACACTAAGCTAAGTTTTTTTTTTTTTGCCTTCCAACAATTTAATATGGAACCTACCAATTACATACCATACAAAACAACTATAACTGTACCGGGAATCCACTCCTTTGCATATATGAATATATCGATCAAGAAGCATATGCTAAGCTTAAAATATCCAAATGACTCTTGACCACCTCTTAAGGGTTCATTTAGATCTCAAAGATCTAAGATTTCCATCATGTACACATCATTACTCTAATATAAAATCAGAAACAAAGTTGAATCAACCTTATGGATTAACAATAATAATCACATCTATCTCATCTCTAGATTCCAATTGGATTGGAGATTAGATCCCTCAAAATTGTCAAAATAAGGATATAACATGTATCATTTGGTGAGACGATGGCTTCTTTTTACCTCGCCTAAGCATCTCCTTTGCTCACAATTTTCTTTTCCTATAAAGATTGGGTGAGACCAATGCTAATTAAGAAATAAGATGGCTTCTTTTTACCTCGCCTAAGCATCTCCTTTGCTCACAATTTTCTTTTCCTATAAAGATTGGGTATCTTGGCAGAACCTCCCCAACTGTTCCCATTACTTTGGCCTCTGCTAATATAAGAAAAGATTTCAGGGTTATGCTAAAGTTAGAGAGAGAGAGAGAGAGAGAGAGAGAGAGAGAGAGAGAGAGAGAGAGAGAGAGAGAGAGAGAGAGAGAGAGAGAGAGAGAGAGAGAGAGAGAGAGAGAGAGAGAGAGAGAGAGAGAGAGAGAGAGAGAGAGAGAGAGAGTATCTGAGATTTACGTCCCTCTCCACCACCAGACACTCCATCGATAGCTTTCAATAAGTCGTCGTCTGAGCTTACGTTAGCTGGAAAAAGATTTGCTTGAAATTTGTTTGTTTTAATCTCCGATCTTATTTTCCCTCTTCGATCAACACCTAGTAATATGCTGATCGAAGTGCGGTTTGAGCTGAAAAGTCGAAGCTTGACCCTCTTCGATCGACACCCAGTAATATCCTACGACATCCAGTACTTACTAAGTTTTTCGATTACCATAAAACTTGAAGCTTGATGATGGTCCAGGATAGCCCGTTTTGTCGATAAAGATTCCTGATCATGCCAAGGCCCAAGCAGTTAGGTTTGGCGACAAGCGAAACCATTGTCCCAGGAAACCGTCGTCTGAGTACATCGATGGCTCATAATTTATTTTAGAGTACCAATAATTTGAACGGTGAGATCCACTATACATTTTTACCGCGCACATGTTCAACACAGTTCTTTATTGACCTAATAGGGTCGATGTGGATGAGGTTATCGAGGAGGCTCCATTATTGATACATAACGAACAAACTTGCAAACAGGTTCTTCAGATCTAGAAAAATAGTTGTACTATGGAGAGTTTTTTTGCAATAGATTTTAGGCAGTATCATTCGACGACGTTGGTTCCATCATAATCGTCTGGTGTTGCAGCTGCCACTAACATCGAGGACAAATGTATGAATTAAGAGAAGAATGAGGAAGTAGTGTTTTATTTAATGCATAAATGAGTTGTATAGTTGTGCCCAAATTTGGGGTGTTAATGTCAGTTGAAATGAATGATGATCGAAGCATATATATGCCCCCGTCTAAATTTGCTCACTCATAGCGAACAAAGTAAATTTTGTAGATATCTCATATCTGAAGCATATTAGTTTGGTCATGAGAATTAAGCACCCTTAGAATCACTCTTCAATACATTATGTTTGTAGTTTGATTTATGTCTGGGTTTTTGGATGTACTAGATATCCAGTATTGTGTAATATATTTCGTAAAGGACGAAGCATATATTAAGCATAGATTATTTGTAATTACTAAAATGAACCATTTAGGCTCAGTTCAAATGTTGTAGAAATACATTAACCATATTATTATGAATTACGAACTTTTGTTGGGCAATGCAGAACAACGTATATAAATTGGGCAATAATGAAAGGCAATCAAAGAGGAGCAGGAGCTTGATACAACAGAAACTCTTTCCTTCTATGTAGGTGGTTCATGTTAGTTGTATCTGGTTTTGTCAATGTTATATTCATGTCACTTATGAACAAAAGAATTAAATATTTATGAACTTCATATAACCACATTCTACAGTAATCAAGAAGATGACACTGTAGAAAAGAGTATTAGGAAGCCATGTGTTGATGTTTTATGCTCTTTAACAACAACATGTGATGCAAGAGGTTTCAAAATATTGATGGGCCAACTCAGCGATGATAAATTGAGGAGATGGGTTTGGCCCCATAAGAAAATTTAAATGCAGGGAGTTAAATTTGCAGTTGTACCAGATGCTTTTGGATAGATTCAACATAAAGACCAGAACAATTAATCTTCATGGAAGGAATCTATCTGTCACCGCCAATGACGTGGGGCGCATAATGAGTTTTAATCACTTTGGAATTGCCATCACACTCGAAGGGAATATGAAGGACGATGATATATTAAATATGAAAAAGCTTCTGTGTGGAAAAGATGAGGCAAAAAGTGTAGATTTTCTAAGGAATACTTTGTTAGAGGAATCAAGTTCAAGTGATATGTTCAAGAAATGCTTCTGCATGTATGCTCTCTCTGTGTTAATTGCTCCAACTATAACACATTATGTGGACCCTAGATTCTTATTGTTATTCATGATGGCAATGAAATCAGTCATAAAGATTGGTCAACATTCACTTATGAGACACTTTTGAATAGAATTTCAGCAGATCAGAACAACGGTGGCAGTCATGTTGGAGGGTGTTTGATTTTTTTACAGCTATTCTATTTAGATATACTTGTTATCAATGGGAAAATTGTTGGTAAGAGAGGAACACCAATAACATGCTGGGGTCCTAATCAAAACCACAAAATTTTCACGAAGATTGAGGAGAATGGTGGGTTTTATGCCAATCGCCTCGCCGTGTCGAAGAGATACTCTGTTATGAATCCATATTCTGGATCTTGTGATGCTAGCACTGGTTTAAGAATCTCTATAGTTGATGAATTTGCAGAGATAAAGGCTGATTTGTTATCTATGAGAGACGAATTGGAAAACTTTAAGAAAAAAATTGTGGTAATTGGGCCACGCGTAGCAGATCTGCACAGTTTAGTAGAATGGCTGGTACTTCTTACACGGCAATTCGACAATAAAGGTATAGAAATTTTGGATTCCACGGTCTTGAAGACAGTAGTTGGGATGTTGGAGTCGAAAGTTGGATGTGCTCTTGTGACCCCTTTTGCAGACATGGCTACTTTTGGGGATGGTCTTGAAAATTTATCTACATGCATGGATGCTTTACTTGAGGATCGAGACCCGGTGAGTTATTTTGATAATAATACAATAATTTTATTTATTGTTGTGTACATGCAAATATTTGTTTGCGATTTGTATTTAGGTAGTACCATGGGAACAACCAACAACATCTCGAATTCCAAAAGGTGTGTTACCAAGGCATTCTAAGAGCTCACTTCCTTTTGCATCAATAGCGCATTTTGATAAGGACGAGTCGCATTTAGTAAATACTTGTTCTCCCATGGTGATATATTGGATGAAAGTCTTGGAAGGTACAGTACTTGTGCTCTACTATTCTAATATCTAGCTATTTAAGCTATTATATGATAATATTTATTAATAATACATCTAGGTTCTCATATAAGTACAACTGGGAAGGTAATATTATATTACACGTTTGGTCTCTAACCCTAGATAGTTTCAATGACCAGGATCGAAGTAGCAAGCTTTGGTAATTTTCGGTTATTGAAACGACAATTAACATGCCTCGCACCAACTAATTATCTCTCAGCCGAGGTTGGACTTAAGTGGCATATACTATGCAGACATCAATGCCCAGTACTGGTTTTTACCTAGCTTATTATCTGTAAGGATTTTTTTGAGTCAACTACAAAGAATATTGTACTCAATGATGGACCACAGTGATTTGCCTAAATAATTTTATATTGGAATAGGAACGTGCAATGGAAATCGGTGGAGGTGTTTGTTTAGAAGGCTTACTACCTGAGGTGGTGACATTGTATGAAATAAGTCGCTATAATAACAACCTGACAAATGCAAACAAGTTTATTCATTAGGATTACTTTAAACTTAATTTTTTATGAGAATTCTATTTGGTAGGTCTCAACTCTCAAGTGTATGTGCAAATAATGTTCGCTTGATGCTTGCCATTTTGGATATGTAGATTTTTATTCCCGTCCACAATGATGCATGTAATCATTGGTATTTGGTTGTTGTTAATATGGCTGATGCGGCCTTTGAGATTTGGGACAGCTATCCCGACCTTGCTGCTGACCAACGCAGGAAGCAGTTTGCCATTGAAGTGGTAAACCTATTCCTTAAAAATAGTAATTTATTATGCATTATTGGTTGATGACCACAATTATAATACAAACACCTCTCAGATGGATATGATTAAGGCTGTTTTTTGGACGGAGATTAGAGAGTGTGCCGTACTATCAGCAAAGATGTTATCATATATAATTTCATATCCAACATGATGTTTACCCATTGCCAGTGACTATGACTCATGTGTGTTTGTTATACAGAACATTCAAGTACTACAGAGAGCAGTGGCACACTGGGGTTAATTGGCATTCCCATTTGTTTCAGAAAAGGTAGTTTTAAAATATGTATTTATGGAAGATTTGAATTTTTGTAGTTTAACTCTGGTAACCAGCGGGTGAGGATTGCAGTGGACTTATGCAAGCATCCCAGAAACGAAGTTAGCCATTCATTATAGGAGGCGGTTGGGTTGCACAAAGCAGCATTAAGTGCCGACGATAAAGTTTCACCTAAGTAGCCAGCTCTGAATGGTATATGTGTTCCAACCTCTAAACTCACATATATAACTCTTTGGTTTAGTGTCGGAAGCACAAACAACTACATATCATAATATTATAGCAAAATATATGCCCTGTCACACCGGTTGCAAAGTTTAGGGGTCAAAAAAGTGTTTCCCTCAACAGTCTCTCTGATAAGCAAAGTATGCATTTTCAGAAATCACTCCTAGACTCCGGTGGCGCATAATCTGATGAATCATAATAGGTTGACCTGATATCATGAGTTCTTCCACTCAATTGAACATCCAGTTCCCCAACTTGTTGCCCTATGTTCCCCAAACAAAGTGGATCAGTAGGAGCAACTGCTAATACGTTGGCTGATTCATTCACCGCTACATTGAGCAGTGGAATTTGACCATTTGAATAATGATCATCACTTTCAATCTCTAGCAAGTAATTGTCATCATTAGCAGAAGCCTTAAAAATTTGAAGCAGGATAGCAACTCTTTGTTCATCTGAGTGGTATTGTGAAACAAAAAAATAACTAAAGGGTTAGCTCATATAGTCTATAACTCATTGGGGCCCCCAAACTATTTTTCGTATCGTTGTTTACTTTCATACAAGGCATGGAAAGTACTTGACATATTTATATGTATAAATTATTTTTAAAAAAATTAGCATACATCACTTCCACCATCCCATTCCGTGTTGTAATGCCGCATGTTTTTTATAGTACGCAAGCCACAATCAAAGCCATTGCACTGTAACAGAGCATCTGGATGGTAGAACAATCGATATTGTTGGAATGATGTTATGAATTCCCATTACCTCCAAGCGAAGTACAATGTCCAAGTGAATAAACTAAATTGTAATTTGATTAGTTATACTTGTCAATGAGTATAAACAAAATGTTATTTGACAAAGAAATATTACAATGTTCATGGAAATTCTGTTTCGGCTGGTTTCCTCGGATTGAGATGGTAAACTATCCCATATTTCGGCCGTCTTATCCGTGTTGTTTATCACTAGTAGCCAGAAGAGTCCTACTCCCCCTCCGGATTTACTTTCTCTGTCGTCGTGCAAAGATACAAATATCTGAAGTACGACAGACTATTTATGGTGTACCTATTACTTCGTATTCAAATTGCTTGCATTAATGTATGACAGACCATTTATGTTACTCGTTTGCAAGCCAGAAGATGATTGCCAGCAAATCTATTCATGAAAGCAATATGATATGTTTGCATACCCCACATCAGTAGATTATCGCCTCCTCTGTTGCCCTGTGCACTATTCTGCAGTATTGAAATTCAAACGAATCATTGAAAGTATAATAAGATACTACACGAGGACAATCAAGCCATGCATATGAATGTGTAGATGGATCCCATACTTACACAGAATTCAGAAAGTACCAGTTGCTCCCTTGATAGTCCCCATTAAAAATCTCAGCCAGGTAGTTGATAATCTACACAAGATGGTTAAATTTATCATCATCTAGTTTTGAAATGAAAAAACCCGGCACACCCAAAACAATTACTATTTTCCGCAGCCACTAGTAAATGACTTTTGGAACTTACAAAGCTATCAATAAACACTCTGGGTAGTAGAGTCCTCAGTGCTGCGGTGGTTATAAACTCTCTACCTTGTCTTGCCCGAGCAAGGATTTTCCTACAAAAACAGACGCCAATTGTAATAAAAAGGCCAATCGATAAACATATAAGGGATGATACTGTAATACAGTGAGGCCAATCAATTAGACATATCCAATCGTAAAATTAATCATAAATCACCACCTAAGTCTATCTTCTGTAAGGACCTCTCTAAAGTAGACTATATACTCAAGAAGACGTATATCGACTTCCGCCAAAGGGATACGGAGGTTAAATGTGGCAGCCGTGACAATTTGCCTCATATTTACATACCTCTGATCATCATTCACATTATCTTTACGTTCTACGAAATTGTTGTAAATTTTTGCACAGTGCAATCTTTTAATGTCGTTGTCTTGTGAAATCATCGTCACAGGTACACAACTCTTACTTTGGATTCCTTGTACACCTGGGCTGCTTAAGCATTGGGAAACCGCCTTTTTCAATCCCATGTCGTTCGAATGATCATCTTCATCGTCTACTTGCAATTAAACATATTAATCAAGTTTTCATTCGACAGTACCAGATTGACTTAGAAAATTGTACCAGAAAAAAGTATTTGAGTAAGTTACATATTTGGAGATGGAGATTTTACTTTAAGCTTTCTCACGCATGTAGGCTTCCCTATTATGTTGCCAGCTTTAGTCAAAGTCTTTGGACTTGGCTTCCTTTTAGTTCCAAATTTTAATCCCCTTTTCTTAGGTAATTTGGTAGATGCAGGCGTTGTCGACTCTCCCTTCATCTCCTTTAGCACCATTTCCACGCATCTGGATTGAGCATTCTCTAACGATTTAACCAGAACCTTAACAACAGCAGTGAGGTTCAACATCTCACTGCTATACTTATCATCTTAGCGTTACAATCCCAAAACTCTCTTTTGAATAGTGCAACACCAAGTTTGATGTCTAAAACGTCCTCATGAATCCATTTTTCCATATTCTTTTTCAAAGTTGGTTGGTTTATGCCGCCTTGCTCTTTTCTCTCACTGTTTCTGCTTTCTTCCTTCAAAATCAAGGGTCCATTAACCCCTCCTAGCTTGGTCATCTTCCTCACAATTATCTTTCCTGGGACCTCACCCTAAGCACTAACAGGTTTTAGTGGTCTGTCCATAACATATTCTGATCTACTAACAACGTCAAAATACAATATTTGCCAAAACATTATGCATCCTCCACTTCATTTGATCTCTCTTTCCTTTGTTGCACCACTGCATCAAGTAGCTGGTCAACGTAATAAGAAGCATAATCCATGTTCTGAATTTGACATGAACAACTAATAATGGCACTAATCCATCCTAGTTCTACTACATTTCCTATTCCAGGACATCATAGTATGGTAGCAAGTGCGTAGAGAAAAAATGTCATCTTAAAGATGTCGTCAGCTTCCATTCTCCACATTAACATTTCTTCAAAATTCTCATATTTCAAAACACCACCCACACACCCTAGAGATTTCATCACACCTTGTAGTATCACTTTGTCCACTATCTTAATAACATCAACCTTGCTACCGCCGTCCACTATACCCATTATTCGGCTAAATTCAATGCTTGTTATTTCTACATCCAACCCGTGAATGTTTACCGAATGCTTATCCATGTCCACTCTATCTACCATTGGTCTCTAGACTAAGCTATACATTTCTCTGCCTGCCATTCTTACAAGGTACCCGAATCCCTTTTCCTCCACCACTTGTTTTTGTTGTTGGGTCAAACCTTGCACTGCCAAAAAAAATTCCCTTAGAATGCAATGTTGGGAGCCCTGGTACTTATTGTCCTCACCCAGATCTCTCTACATCTTCATTTTGTCTTGTATCTAATCAATCACGTTATCTGAGCATATTTCATATCATTATTATAACATCATAAGTTTAAATACTCATACAACACTACCACGACGCTATGGGCGTCACTAAAATTACATACCTTTGCTTTCATCTTGTCGATTGGTCTACTATCCCGATTGAATACATACTCCTAAAAATAAAATAAAAAATTAATCCATACACCTATATATAGAGTTATCAACATTTTCGTGCTATTTAATATATCAAAATTTCCAGAATGAAGCTACTGATTTTGTCTTGTGTTTTTACTATCTACCGACTAACCTTTCACCAACATTTGTTTTATCTTGTACAAGTGATCTCCACACTTCGTTTTGGCCTGGTCCTCTCATATGTGTAAATAAATTTATTTAAGACCCCAATGATAATAATGGCGAGCATTCGGCGAAGACCAACCAACACAATGATTGATAAGTTGTCGATTAATATTGACTGTATCAGATACTCAATAATAATCAAATTCAATTGTAGACCTAATTTTCACACTATGGTCAAAGTTTGGACTTGGCACCAAGCTATACTAAATTAAACAATGCACATAGTTCGTTGATTTTTTATTCGACATAATCAAATTTATAGTGAACACACAAGCACAAACCGGTGTTTGTTTATTGTAAAAAAGACGGTGATATTCCAAAATTCTTCATTTGGAGATGACAATACTTGTCAAACCCTGAAACCCCAACAAGCTTACTTGTATTTGTTGGTATCAATTAAGTCGAAAATCTGATTTCTTCTTCATGATCAGCCTCATTCCGCCGCTGTAGTTTGCTTGTCTTAACTCCACAGATGAGTCTTTAATACATCAACTCCATCTTGTATTTTCCGTATATATATATGAGCAGATTGTTTTCTCTACCAAGTTCTTGTTTTGTGTGCCAACCAACTCCACCTAACCCCGCCCCACCCATTAACTAGTCATAACGTCAATAGTGTGCCCCACCTTTTTCGTAGGGATACAATTTTTCTCTCCCTTCCCTTTTAACACGTTTGGCCTTCTCCCTCCATATACGTTTTGTCTACCAGCGTCCTTCAATGGCTGCCATTGTCACCGAAGCCAAGGATCTATTAAATCACTTCATGGGATTCGTAAGTATCCAAGGAAGCATGAACTTAGATCAATTTGTAAGTAAATATTTTAATGGGATTCATCGGTTTCCATATCATATCATATCCACTAATGTTTAGTTTTCACGTAATCCCCCATTCGTTCGTTCACGCACATATGCGGGAAGACTTGGCATCCAGAGCAACTATTTACATTGACACACTACCTAATTTGGTCTGGCATTCTAAAATTAAGGTCGACGATGGCAGTTGCATTTTCTCAGTCGGTTGGGAAAAGTTCGTTAATCAGTTCGTGTTTGATGGAGAAATGAAACTATTGTTTCGATATCAGGGAAGCAAGGTATTTACGGACAGTAGGTTTAGTAGAGACGGGCTCCTAGAATTACATACGCGCTACCCAGATCCCTACAACGGCTATATTGTTGCGATAAGGCTTGACAACAACATTTTTTGCATTTACCTTGGTGCCCAAATCACATTCAACCAGTTGGTATGTTATCCTGGTGTAAATAGCTTATTTGCAAATATTGTGCTATTACGTACCTCTCACAATACACATCTGAATACATGTCTTTAATCTAATCATATATATCCCACCTAATTGTAGCGTCTTCCATCCTGAAAGTTTTTGACTTATAATAGATCAAGAAACTTCGAGCATATGATGGCGGTGGTCAACAAAAGCGGAGCTGGACCATGGGACATAGTTGTTCATGTTGTTCGGTACAAAACTTATTTGGTCGGAGGTTGGAATCAGTTGGTTCTAGATGATAATTTGGACGATGGTCGATTGTGCATTATTGAACTCCGCCCATCCCATTTGCACATTCATAATTTCAAGTTAGATGGGCTACAAGGCACTAGTAAAATATCAGTCAGTGACTCCGACGAGAATTCAAATAATGATCAACCCACACTAAGCAGCGACGAAGACGGCTGCATCGATGAACAATTACATTGTTGTCGGGTTCCCCTTACATTAATTGAGCGTACAAGGCACCAACTTATTTACGAAAGGTTCACCAAGTAGCCATTCGAGGAGCAACGATTTCCAAGTATTGTTATAACAATACGAAACCACCCCGCTGTAAGTAGTTGAATAATTTTACACAGTTGCTCAATTATGATTTATGATGTCATATTTTCTAATACCATGGATGTGCTGTTATTTTAGAAATTTAAAACATTATGGAGGCTTAGACACCTATGTGACGACCCTAAACAGGATCAGTAGAGTAATCAGCTTAATTCACAAGTTAGCGCGTAATCACTGTTTTTCGATAATTAATTGGTTTGCCGGTTTTGATTGCGACTTAATTATTGGCCCAGAATTTGAGTTGAGTCTCTTCTCGAGAGTTGTTGTACACGTGATTTCGATTTCGTGGGCGGTTCCGGATGATTATTCCAACGACCAAGGAATATAATATGAATATTTGAAATTGCAGAATTTCGTCGAATTTATCCGTTCGTATCGAGTTTATCCGAATCGTGATGGTTATCCGTTTTGGACCATCGATCATCTCGAGCAGCGAGTGTAAATATCAGAAATAGTCGAAAAATAGTAGAAAACATTGTTTGGTAAGTTTGACCGGCGTTGACCGAGCTTGGACAGTTGACTTTTCCGTTGACCAGTTCTCCACCGCGGGCTTTGAGCTGTCGCCGTCGGATTTCGTGATTTCGGCCACCTTCGACCAAGTTATAGGTATATTTTGATTCCTCTCTTCATTTTCTGCTGATTAGAACTTGGAATTTTGGAATTTGATGCCGGAATGAGTGAGAACGGAGGAGATGAAATTCTTGGAATTTCGCCGAAATCGGCCTTGCTTAGGGGTGGAGCTCCGGCGACTTTCCGGTGTGGATTCTTGGTGGGTTTTGTTGGGCATTGGTTGGTGATCATTTCCCCTTTGGTTTGGAGGGACGAGGTGGCGCAACGGCGCCGGAATCGGGCCGGGAAGTTTTCCGGCCGGTTTGGAATTTTGAGGTTTCGAGCTGTTTTCCGGCCAACCTTGCCGGAATTGATGATTAACTCAGTTGGGAAATTTGTTGGGCTCATTGAGGAGAACCTTGTGGGAGCTTGGCCGCCGAAAAATCTCTCCGGTTGATGGCGCGCCGACAGCGGCGGTCAACGGCGGAGCTCTGGTGACCTGTTGACTTTTTAGAATTTGATGATTTTAGTGTCGTTTTTCTCGTATTCGCGCCCCGATCGTCACCTTGAGGTTTTCGAGTTGATTTGGGTACCGGATTTTCAGTCGAGGATTTGAGTGGAGAATTCGAAAATTTCGTCGATTATTTTGTACTGCGTTATATATTTCCGGGAACGGTTGGTTTCCAAGGTGTGGTACAGTATTGTGAATTGTGATTTTGATCAGATATAATTTGTGATTATTCAGGGGATCGAGATCGTGCTTCGGGCGAGGGATCTTCCGCCGGACCACGTGATTAGCACGAGTGCGCGCTTTGCTCACCTGTGAGTGGACTTTTATATTTTCACAGTCGTTGCGAGTTCGTGATTTTCCGTATTTATTTATATATACGATGTTGAGATTATTTATTATTTTTGGAGGTATTATTTTATATTTTTATGGTGATGGCATTACTTGCATCGATGCTTTGGCTACTCAGCTGATCACCGGTAGTCTGACCAGAGTTGAGAGATTCCTCTGGACCAGAGTTGAGAGATTCATTTGGGCAGGGTTAAGAGATTCCCCTGTTATGCTGCTGGGGTTGAAAGATTCCCCAGGCCTATCACCGTCGGGCTTGAGAGATTCGCCTGACCGTCGGGCATGAGAGATTCGCCTGGCACCTCCATATATATTTTCCGAACTCGCTATATTTACATTGTTTTACGTATATGAAATTGATGAAAGACATATGTTTATTTTCGTCCACTCACTCTAATGTTTTATTGCCTTTCCCCTGGGCTTTTCGGTTTCCCTGCTCAGTTCGAATTCTGGTGTCTCATGTCGCGGTCGGAGGCGAGTTGTTCAAGCTATCTTTCTTTTCCAGTAGGTTTCTTATTTTGCCCACTGTTGTATATTTTGTATATATACACTAGAGGTCGCTCTGATACGTTACTGATACATGTTTTATATGGTTGAAAGGACCCAACCCCGATTCAGTTACCTAAACCGGAATCGAACCCCTTCTGAAAATACGAACCAACAAAAACTTTTCGAAATTTCGGCAGAGTTTCGTTACTAACGTGGAATTGCATAAACTTGCACCCTGAAAAATAACACTTCATCCTATGCCACAAAAGCCAAACCGTGGGCACAAATCCCATCCGGATTTCTCAACATCATATTATAAACAATAAACAGTAAACATACTGTAGTATATATATATCCGAGAAATTCCGTATAAAACATGTATCAGAATGTATCAGAGCGACCTCTAGTGTAAATATATACAATATACACATCAGTAGGCGAAACAAGAACCTACTGGAAAAAACAGGTAGCTCAGATCACTAGCCTCCAGCCGCGATGTGAAATACCAAAACCTGAACTGCAAACTGGGCACGGAAACCGAAAGGGCCAGGGGAAAGAAATGAAAACTGTTAGAGTGAGTGGACGAAAATAAATGTCTTTCACCAGTTGATATATATATTTAAAATATCATATGCGAGTCCAGGTAAATAAAGATAATAAAGTACAGGAGGTAAAATCATACTCATCCAGCGTACTGAGCATGCAAGTAAAAATCGCACGGGGTCACTCATGGACACACCCGTGCCAGTATAGTCCGAATCACGGGGTCCTTAGTCCACGTGATTCTAAGCCAGAAAGGCCTCGGTTCCGGGGAAACGCATGTGAAGGATCTGAGACGTACGTCAAATCCTCTCTGATCGACAACTGTTGTGGGGCTAACACATGTGAAGGATCTGAGATGTACTTCCGCAACATCGAAACATGGAAGACATCATGAACACAAGCCATCTCAGCTGGTAACTCAAGTCTGTAAGCAACAGCTCCAACCCTCTCCATAATCTCATACGGACTAATGTATCGTGGTCGAAGCTTGCCACGCTTCCCGAAACGCACAACTCCCCTCCACGGAGATAGTTTCAGGAAGACCCAATCACCAACCTCGAACTCTAAACTCTTCCTCCTCACGTCCGCATAGCTCTTCTGCCAATCCTGGGCGATCTTCAATCTATCCCGGATAACCTGTATGTCCTCCATCGTACTTTTCACCAAATCAGGACCAATAAGCCAACGCTCGCCCACCTCACTCCAACACAATGGAGTGGGACACTGCTTCCCGTACAGGGCCTCGTACGGTGCCATCTCAATACTGGCCTGGTAGTTGTTGTTGTAGGCGAACTCAATCAAATGTAACTGCTGATCTCAGTTTCTGCGAAACTGCAACACACATGATCTCAGCATATCCTCAAGAGTCTGAATGGTCCGCTCGGACTGCCCGTCAGTCTGAGGATGAAAAGCTGTACTAAATCGCAACCTCGTACCCAAAGCTCGCTGCAACGCCTGCCAAAACTCAGAAGTGAACTGACTATCTCGGTCAGAAACAATGGACACAGGCACACCATGCAAGCAAACAATCTCTGATAAGTACAACTTGGCCAATCTACCCACTGATACCTTCCCCGGAAGTGTAATAAAGTGTGCGGATTTCGTCAGTCGGTCAACAATAACCCAAATGCCAGTGTTGCCCGCCGAAGTACGCGGCAACTATAAAACGAAATCCATCGTAATGTGCTCCCACTTCCAAACCGGAATCTCAAGTGGCTGTAGTTTCCCTGTAGGTTTCTGCCTCTCCGCCTTCACCTGCTGACAGATCAAACATCGACTCACGTACGCGGCAATCTCCCGCTTCATGTTGCACCACCAATAGTACGCTCGAAGTGTACGAAACATCTTCGTACCTCCGGGATGCATCACATACGCTGAACTGTGGGCCTCATCCAGAATCTCCTTCTTCAGGCTCTCGTCTCTGGGCACACATAACTTGCCTCTGAACAACAACGTACCGTCGTCGCTCAATCGGAACTCTGTAGGCACACCATTCCGTATCATGGTCTTCTTGCCCAACAGGTAGGAATCTGAATCCTGAGCCTCTCGTACCTGATCAACCAGTACGGGTCGAACCTGAAAACTGGCTAATAAAGCTCCCTCCTCATCATACCCAAACTCAGCACCTGTAGCCCGAAGCTTCGCTAACATCGACATTCTGGTCACACGCATATGAAACAACGAGGCTCCAGACTTCCGGCAAAGTGCATCAGCTACAACATTGGCCTTCCCCGGATGGTACTCGAAAGTGCAATCGTAATCATTGATCAACTCCATCCACCGGCGCTGCCTTATGTTCAGATCCGGCTGCGTCCGCAAGTAGGTGAGACTCTTGTGATCAGTGTAAATCTTACACTGAGCACCATACAGGTAATGTCTCCAACTCTTCAACGCTAATACGATAGCAGCTAACTCCAAATCATGCGTCGGATAGTTGACCTCATGTGGTTTCAGCTGCCTGGAACCATAGGCCACGACTCTACCATGCTGCATCAACACACAGCCAAGCCCCAACTTCGACGCATCACTGTACATAACAAACTCACCGCTGTCATCTGGCAATGTCAGAACCGGTGCGGTAGTCAATCTCTCATTCAGAAGCAAATAACTCTCTTCGCACGCATCAGACCTCTCGAACTTGACGCCTTTCTTCGTCAATCTGGTCAGTGGTGTAGCAATCCGGGAGAAATCCTGTACAAACCGTCGATAATAGCCTGCTGACCCTAAGAAACTCCGGATCTCCGGTACAGTAGTGGGTCTACTCCAGTTTAGCACGGCCTCGATCTTGTTAGGATCAACACTGACTACCTCAGCCGAAATCACGTGGCCCAGAAACTTCACACTATCCAACCAGAACTCGCACTTGCTAAACTTCGCGAACAACTGATGGTCCCGCAAAGTCCGCAACACTGCTCGCAAATGCTTCTTGTGCTGGCCCACACTCCTGGAATAAATCAAAATATCGTCAATGAATACAATCACGAACTTGTCCAGGAACCGCCTAAACACCCGATTCATCAAGTCCATGAAAGCTGCGGGGGCGTTGGTCAACCCAAACGGCATAACCAAAAACTCATAGTGCCCATACCGCGTCCTGAATATCGTCCTGGCTACATCAGAGTCACGGATCCTCAACTGGTGATATCCGGATCGAAGATCAATCTTCGAAAAGACTGATGCTCCCTTAAGCTGATTGAACAAGTCATCAATCCGCGGCAACGAATACTTGTTTCTCACTATGATCTGATTTAGCTTCCGAAAGTCGATGCACAAACGCATGGACCCATCCTTCTTCCGTACAAACAACACCGGAGCACCCTACGGAGAAACACTCGGTCGTATGAAACCCTTCTCTAACAACTCCTGGAGCTGAATCTGCAACTCCTTCAACTCCGCAGGCGCCATACAATACGGTGTCTGGGAAATCGGTCCTGTACCCGGCAACAACTCAATAGTGAAACAATCTCCCGCACAGGGGGTATACCAGGTAACTCCGCTGGAAACACATCTGGAAACTCAGAAACAACCTCAATACTACCAAGGTCTGGCACAGCAGCTGTAGTGTCCACAACATGGGCTAAGTAAGCAACACAACCCTTCTTCATCAACAGATCCGCCCTCATCGCGGAAATCAAACACGGTAGTGAAGTGTTCTTCTCGCCGCGAAACAGTATCTCGGGTAACCCTGGTCGTCGAAACGCGACCTCCTTCCTGTGACAGTCAAACATGGCCCAGTGCGACTCCAAAAAGTCCATACCCAAGATCAAATCAAAATCCATAATATCAAGCAATAACAGATCTGCGGCTAATCCATAACCATCAATAAACACCTCACAGTCTCTATACACTCAACCGATGCTCACAACCTCACCTGACGAATACAACACTCTCCACAATCCCGGAAGTGGAGATGCAGGTACCGTAGCTAATGATGACAGTCTAAATGATATGAATAGATGTGTGGCACCTGGATCTAACAATGCAACTACTGGAATACCAAAGACATGTAACGTACCGATAACGACCTCTGGTGATGCTCTGCCCTCACGTAGAGTCATAGCATGAACCCTCGCCTGTCCGGCTTGTCGTCCTCGCTGGGGCTGTCCCTGCTGTCTGCCCTGGCCTGCAAACCGTGCTGGTCGAGCTCCCGAAGTGACCCCTCGCTCTCCTCCAAAACTCTGGGCCGCCTGTCCCTCAGCACCATACGACTGAGGACACTCCCTCGAATAGTGACCCACCTAGCCACAACTATAACAAATGACAGTACTCCGCTGACATACACCAAGGTGATACTTGTTGCAGAGGCTACACAATGGATGGTCTCTCGGAACAGGAAATGTACCACCGGTACGCCGAGGATAACTGGAACCACTGGAACTCCCACTAGCCTGTGGTCGCTGCGGTCGATCTCTCCTCCATCTCGGTTTCTGCCTCGGTACACCAACTGGTCGGCGATAAGATCCACCGCCTGAGGATGAAGCTGAACCGGAAGTATCAGAACTCAGTCTCTTTGAAGGCCCCTGACTCGGTCCACCTTCCTCAAACCGTCTCGGCTGATACCTCTGCTGTCTCTCCTGCTCAATATCATCGCCTCGGAGTGCTGCACTGACAAACTCATCAAAGTTGTTCCGAAGCATCGTAGTCAGAGTAGCCTTGATATTCAAATTCAATCCCAGCTCAAACCTGCGACACTTGGCTTCCTCAGTAGCCACCATATCCCGCGCAAAACGAGACAAACGGGTAAACCGATCCCGGTACTCAAGTACAGACAAACTGCCCTGCCTCAAGTTCGTAAACTCCTCATATTTGTGCTGCTGGATGGCTTGATTAAAGTACCTCCGCATAAACAGATCACGGAACAATGTCCACGGAGTATCAGCTGGAACTCTATCGGTGCTAACCCACCAAAAGTATGCATCACCCTCAAGTAATCCGACTGCGGCCACTGTCATCAGCTCAGGAGTAAACTGCAGACACTCACATACACGTTCAATCTGAACCAACCATGCCTCGCATATCTCTGGATCAACTGAACCCGAAAACACAGTAGCACCCGCAGTACGAGCCTTGACCACAGGGTCAAAACGCTCTTCCAAACGCAGCACTCGCATCAGCAAGTCACGATCCCGATCAACACGGGGACCACGTCGAGGAGGCATCCTCATCCTGATCAACACGGGGACCATGTCGAGGAGGCATCCTATTGATACAAGACAAGCATTAGGTACAAGCAGAAAGAACGTAATCATGAAACCGCAGATATTTGAGAACACACAACACCCGAAGTATTGATGAGTACCGCTGGCCAGTCGGGTCATCACTCCAGTCATGCTATACAAACTCAAATATCCTAAGCGTCACAACTACAAGAGTCTACAGAATCTGACAACTTAATGCTCTGATACCAAGCTGAAAGGACCCAACCCCGATTCAGTTACCTAAACCGGAATCGAACCCCTTCTGAAAATACGAACCAACAAAAACTTTTCGAAATTTCAGCAGAGTTTCGTTACTAACGTGGAATTGCTTAAACCTGCACCCTGAAAAATAACACTTCATCCTATGCCACAAAAGCCAAACCGTGGGCACCAATCCCATCCGGATTTCTCAACATCATATTATAAACAATAAACAGTAAACATACTGTAGTATATATATATATATCCGAGAAATTCCGTATAAAACATGTATCAGAATGTATCAGAGCGACCTCTAGTGTAAATATATACAATATACACATCAGTAGGTGAAACAAGAACCTACTGGAAAACACAGGTAGCTCAGATCCCTAGCCTCCAGCCGCGACATGAAATACCAAAACCTGAACTGCAAACTGGGCACGGAAACCGAAAGGGCCAGGGGAAAAACATGAAAACCGTTAGAGTGAGTGGACGAAAATAAATGTCTTTCACCAGTTGATATATATATTTAAAATATCATATGCGAGTCCAGGTAAATAAAGATAATAAAGTACACGAGGTAAAATCATACTCCTCCAGCGTACTGAGCATGCCAGTAAAAATCCCACGAGGTCACTCATGGACACACTCGTGCTAGTACAGTCCGAATGACGAGGTCCTTGGTCCACGTGATTCTAAGCCAGAAAGGCCTCGGTTCCGGGGAAACGCCCATCGCCGGTCAGGTCGGGGTAACGACGCCCCTCCTGGAAAGCCTACCATCGGGGATCAGCCGAGAGGCAAGTGTATCGATACAACAACGTAACTGAGACTGTACTATGTGAAAATCAAATCATAACCAGTTCGATGCAAATGCATGAAACAACATATAAGTGTATGTATATTCGTATACGCATATCCGTATATGTATAATTGTAAAACACATGCTCATGTAATCCGAAATCTCATACGCATGCTCAAGTTCATAAAATGTATATAAAGACTCGCAAACAATCCGTGAAAAGAAATTGTCCACTCACAGGTGAGCAAAACGCGCACTCGCGCTAATCTCGTGGTCCGGCGGAAGATCCCTCGCCTGAAGCACGATCACGATCTCGATCTCGATCACCTGAATATTCACAAAATATAACTGATCAAAATCATAGTCCACAACTCTATACTGAACAACGGAAACCAACCGTTCCCGAAAATATGCAATGCAATACAAAATGATTAACGGAATTCACAAAATCTCCACTCGAAACCCTCGACTGAAAATCGGCTACCCAAATCAATCCGAAAACCTCTGGACGATAATCAGGGCGTGATTACGAGAAAAATGACATTAAAAACACCAAAATCCAAAAAGTCAACGGGTCGCCGGAGCTCCGGCGTTGACCGCCGCCGGCGGCGGTGGCGCGCCGACAACCGGAGAGTTTTCCCGACGACCGAGCTACCACAATAATCTCCCCAACCAGGCGAGCAACTTTAATGAAGGAACCACCACCAACCAACCACCACCGTGGCCGAAATCCAGCTCGAAAGCCACGGTGGTCCAAACCCCTCCGGTGAACTGTTTGTCTTCGCTCCTCCGTCCACGGCGCACGGCTGACCTCCAAACCTGTCCCAAAAGGATCACCATGCACCCCTGATCAAAACCCCCTAACCCTCCGGCCACCACCGTGGCCGGAGCGCCACCGTCACCAAAACCCAAACCGGCCGGAAAACTCTCCATCTTCAAACCGTGATTTCTCCCTCAATTCTCAACCAATTCACACAATTCCAAAGGCAAAACAGCATAGAATCACAAGAGGGACACTTTACCTTCAAGGGTTGTTGCCTGAAATGGCCGAAATCGGCCGGTCCGGCAAGAGAATCCAAATGGTCCGTTCCTCCTCCTCGGTCAACGCAAGTCAACGTGGTCAACGATCCTGTTTCGGTCAACTCAGCCCAAAATCAACTTTTCGACAATTTAACGACTATTCCCGATATTTATATTCGCGCCTCGGGTTGATCGACGATTCAGAACGGATAACTATCACGATTCGGATAAATACGAAATAAACGGATAAACTCGTCGATAACCCGAAACTTCAAATAATCGTATTATATTCCTTGGTTATCGGAAAAATCTTCCGGAACCGCCCTCGAGCTTGAAATCACGTACTCTACACTTTCCGTGAAGACACTCAACCCAAATTCTCTACCGAAAACATAGTCGTGAATAGAATCGGCAAACCACATATATAACGTAAAACTACGACTAAGCATAATCTCATGAACCGTGCCGAATATTCCTCTGATTCTGGTTCGGGTTGTCACAAATGGTTTTCCCCCGGATTTTCTAAAAAGTATAGTTATGTTTACTGCTTTACTTTATTGATATGATATTGAGAAATCTGGTTTAGGAAACTAAATCGGGGTTGGGTCCTTTCAGCTTGGTATCAGAGCATTAGGTTGTCAGATTCTATAGACTCTTGTAGTTGTGACACTTAGGGTATTTGAGTATGTACAGCATGTCTGGAGCGATGACCCGACTGGCCAGCGGTACTCATCAATGCTTCGGGTGTTGTGTGTTCTCAAATATCTGAGGTTTCATGATTACGTTCCTTCTGCTTGTACCTAATGCTTGTCTTGTATCAGTAGGATGCCTCTTTGACGTGGTCCCCGTGTTGATCGAGAAGTGGATCCTGATGAGGATCGCCAGACGCATGACTTGCTGATGCGAGTGTTGCGTTTGGAGGAGCGTTTTGACCCTGTGGTCAAAGCTCGTACTGCTGGTGTGACTATCTTTTCGAGTTCAGCTAATCCAGATATTTGTGAGGCATGGTTGGTTTAGGTTGAATGTGTATGTGAGCGTCTGCGTTTTACCCCTGAGCAGATGACAGTGGCCGCAGTCGGATTACTTGAGTCAGATGCATACTTCTGGTGGGTTAGCACCAATCGGGTACCAGTTGATACTCCGTGGACTTTGTTTCGGGATTTGTTCATGTGGAGATACTTCAACCAGGCTACCCAGCAGCAAAAGTATGACGAGTTCACGAATTTGAGGCAGGGCAGTTTGTCTGTGCTTGAGTATCGGAACAGGTTTACCCGCTTATCTCGGTTTGTGCGTGACATGGTGGCTACTGAGGAAGCCAAGTGCCGCAGATTTGAGCTGGGTTTGAACTTGAACATCAAGGGGACTTTGACTACGATGCCTCGGAACAACTTTGATGAGTTTGTCAGTGCAGCATTCCGAGGAGAGGATATCGAGAAGGAAAGGCAGATGAGATACCAGTCTTGACGGTTTGAGGAGGGTGGACCGAGTCAGGGGCCTTCCAAGAGGCTGAGTTCTGATACTTCCGGTTCGGCATCATCCTCGGGCAGTGGACCATATCGACCACCAGCTAGTGCACCGAGACAAAGGCAGAGATGGAGGAGAGAATGACTGCAGCGACCACAGTCTAGTGGGGGTTCTAGCGGTTCCAGTTATCCTTGATGTTCGGGTGGCACTTTTGCCATACCGAGGGAGTACCCATTGTGTAATCTCTACAGCAGGCATCATGTTGGTCCATGTCAGCGAGGCCCTGTCACTTGTTTTCGCTATGACCAGGTGGGTCACTATGCGAGAGAGTGTTTCCAGCTTGATGGTGCTGGTGGACAGGCGGCCCAGAGTTCCGGAGGAGAGCGAGGTGCCACTTCTGGGGCTCGACCAGTACAGTTTGCAGACCAGGGCGGACAGCAAGAACATCCTCAGCGTGGACGACCAGCCGAGCAGGCCAGGGTTCATGCCATGACTTTACGCGAGGGCAGAGCTTCACCGGAGGTTGTTATCGATACATTGCATATTTTCGGTTATCCAGTACTTACATTGTTAGATCTAGGTGCTACGTATTCATTCATGTTGTATAGACTATCATCTTTAGCTACTGTACCTTCGTATCCACTTCCGGGGTTGTGGAGGGTGTTGTATCCGTCCGGTGAGGTTGTGAGTATTGGCTGGGTGTACCGAGACTGTGAGATTTTTATTGGAGGTCATGGTTTAGCTGCGAACTTATTGTTGCTGGATATCGTCAATTTTGACGTGATTCTGGGTATGGACTTCTTGGAGACACATTGAGCCATGTTTGATTGTCACAAGAAGGAGGTTGCGTTTCGACGACCAGGCTTTCCCGAGATATTGTTTCGCGGCGAGAAGAATACTTCATTGCCATGTGTGATTTCTGCGATGAAGAAGGGTTGTGTTGCCTATTTAGCTCATGTTGTGGACACTACGGCTGCTGTGCCGGATATTGGTGATATCGAGATCGTTTCCAAGTTCCAGATGTGTTTCCGGATGAATTACTGGGTATACCTCCAGTTCGGGAGATCGATTTCACCATTGAGCTATTACCGGGCACTGGACCCATATCATAGGCACCGTATCGTATGGCACCAGCGGAGTTGAAAGAGTTACAGATTCAACTTCAAGAGTTGCTGGAGAAGGGTTTCATTCGACCCAGTGTATCGCCGTGGGGTGCCCCGGTTTTGTTTGTACGGAAGAAGGATGGATCCATGCGGTTGTGCATTGATTACCGGAAGCTGAATCAGGTCACGGTAAAGAACAAGTATCCGTTGCCGCGGATTGACGAATTGTTTGATCAGCTTAAGGGAGCTTCAGTCTTTTCGAAGATTGATCTCATGTCCGAATATCATCAGTTGAGGATCCGAGAGTCAAATGTGGCCAGGACAGCTTTCAGATCGCGGTATGGGCATTACGAGTTCTTGGTTATGCCATTTGGGTTAACCAACGCCCCCGCAGCTTTTATGGACTTGATGAATCGAGTGTTCAGACGGTTTCTGGACAAGTTTGTGATCGTGTTCATCGATGACATCCTGATTTATTCTAGGAGTGTGGGCCAGCACAAGAAGCATTTGCGAGCGGTTTTGCGAACTTTGCGAGATAATAAGTTGTTCGTGAAGTTCAGCAAGTGCGAGTTTTGGTTGGACAGTGTGAATTTTTTGGGCCACGTGATATCAGCTGAGGGAGTCAGCGTAGATCCTGACAAGATCGAGGCCGTGCTGAATTGGAGTAGACCTACCACCGTACCAGAGATCAGGAGCTTCTTGGGTTTGGCAGGCTACTATTGGCGCTTTGTGCAGGATTTCTCTCGGATTGCTACTCCACTGACCAGGTTGACGAAGAAAGGCGTCATGTTTGAGTGGTCTGATGCATGTAAGGAGAGTTACTTGCTCCTGAAGGAAAAGTTGACTACTGCACCGGTTTTCACTTTACCAGACGATAACAGTGAGTTCGTGGTTTACAGTGATTCATCGAAGTCGGGACTTGGTTGTGTGCTGATGCAGCATGGCAGAGTTGTGGCCTACGGTTCCAGACAGCTGAAACCACATGAAGTCGACTATTCGACCCATGATTTGGAGTTGGCCGCTATTGTGTTAGCGTTGAAGAGTTGGAGACACTACTTGTACGGAGCTCAGTGCAAAATCTATATCGATCACAAGAGTCTCACTTACCTGCGGACGCAGCCAGACTTAAACATGAGGCAGCGCAGATGGATGGAGTTGATCAACGACTATGATTGTACTTTCGAGTACTATCCATGACAGGCTAATGTCGTTACCGATGCACTCAGTCTGAAATCCGGAGCTTCATTGTTCCATGTGTGTGTGGCCAGAGTGTCTATGTTAGCCGAGCTTCGGGCTACGGGTGCCGAGTTCGAATGGGATGATGATGGAGTTTTATTGGCCAGTTTCCAGGTTCGATCAGTGTTGGTTGATCAAGTTAGGGAAGCTCAGGATTCAGATTCCTACCTGTTGGACAAGAAGACCATGATTCGGAATGGTGTACCAACAGAGTTTCGGTTGAGTGATGACGGTACGTTGCTATTCAGAGGCAGATTGTGCGTGCCCAGAGACGAGAGTCTGAAGAAAGAGATTTTAGACGAAGCTCATTGTTCGGCGTATGCGATGCATCCCGGTGGTACGAAAATGTTTCGTACACTTCGAGCATATTACTGGTGGCGCAACATGAAGCGGGAGATTGCCGCATATGTGAGCCGATGTTTGATTTGTCAGCAGGTTAGAGCGAAGAGGCAGAAGCCTGCGGGAAAGTTGCAACCCCTGAAGATTCCAGTTTGGAAGTGGGAGCACATTACCATGGATTTCGTGTATCAGTTGCCGCGTAGTTCGGCTGGCAACACTAGTATTTGGGTTATCGTGGATCGATTGACAAAATCCGTTCATTTTCTCGCACTTCCGGGAAAGATTTCAGTGGGCAGATTGACAAAGCTGTATTTATCGGAGATCGTTCGTCTGCACGGTGTGCCTGTATCTATTGTTTCTGACCGAGACAGTCAGTTTACTTCCGAGTTTTGGCAGGCATTGCAGCGAGCCATGGGCACAAGATTGCATTTTAGTACAGCTTTTCATCCTCAGACTGACGGGCAGTCTGAGCGGACTATATAGACTCTTGAGGATATGTTGCGGTCTTGTGTGTTGCAGTTTCGAAGAAATTTGGACCAGCAATTGCATCTGATAGAGTTCGCTTACAACAACAGCTATCAAGCCAGTATTGAGATGACGCCGTACGAGGCCCTGTACGGGAGGCAGTGTCACACTCCGTTGTGTTGGAATGAGGTGGGCGAGCGATGCCTTATTGGCCCTGATCTGGTGATGAGTACCATGGAGGACATTCAGATTATCCGACACAGATTGAAGATTGCTCAGGATCGCCAGAAGAGTTATGCGGAAGTGAGGAGAAAGAGTCTCGAGTTCGATATGGGCGATTGGGTCTTCCTGAAACTATCTCCTTGGAGGGGAGTTGTGCATTTCGGAAAGCGTGGCAAGCTTCGACAACGGTACATTGGTCCGTACGAGATTACCGAAAGGGTTGGAGCCGTTGCTTACAGACTTGAGTTGCCGTCTGAGATGGCTCGTGTTCATGATGTTTTCCACGTTTCGATGTTGCGGAAGTATATCCCAGACCCATCGCATGTGTTAGCGCCACATCAGCTACCTATTCGAGAGGATTTGACGTATGTGGAGGAGTCAGTACAGATTCTCGATCGGTGTGAGAAGGAGTTGATGCATCGTGTTATACCGCTAGTAACGGTCTTGTGGCAGAATCACTCGGTTGAGGAGGCCAGCTGGGAGACTGAGCAACGTATGCGGGAGCAGTATCCTCATCTGTTCACCTGACAGATACGTAAATTTCGAGGTTGAAATATTTTTTAAGGGGAGTAGATTTGTGACGACCCGGAACAGGATCAGTAGAGTAATCAGCTTAATTCACAAGTTAGCGCGTAATCACTATTTTTCGATAATTAATTGGTTTGCCGGTTTTGATTGCGACTTAATTATCGGCCAAGAATTTGAGTTGAGTCTCTTCTCGAGAATTGTTGTACACGTGATTTCGAGTTCGTCGGCTGTTCCGGATAATTATTCTGACGACCGAGGAATATAATATGAATATTTGAAATTGCAGAATTTCGTCGAGTTTATCCGTTCGTATTGAGTTTATCCGAATCGAATCCGTTTTGGACCGTCAATCGTCCCGAGCCGTGAGTATAAATATCGGAAATAGTCGAAAAATTGTCGAAAACACTGTTCGGGAAGTTTGACCGGCGTTGACTGAGCTTGGACGGTTGACTTTTTCGTTGACCAGTTCTCCACCGTAGGCTTTGAGCTGTCGCCGTCGGATTTCGCGATTCCGACTACCTCCGGCCAAGTTATTGGTAAATTTTGATTCCTCTCTTCATTTGCTGTTGATTGGAACTTGGAATTTTGGAATTTGATGCCGGAATGAGTGAGAACGGAGGAGATGAAATTCTTGGAATTTCGCCGGAATCGACTTTGCTTGGGTGTGGAGCTCCGGCGACTTTCCGGTGTGGATTCTTGGTGAGTTTTGTTGGGTTTTTGTTGGTGATCATTTCCCCTTTGGTTTGGAGGGACGAGGTGGGGCGACGGCACCGGAATTGGGCCGGGAAGTTTTCCGGCCTGTTTGGGGTTTTGAGGTTTCGAGCTGTTTTCCGGTCAACCTCGTCGGAATTGATGATTGACTCAGTTGGGAAAGTTGTTGGGCTCGTTGAGGAGAACCTTGTGGGAGCTTGGCCGCCGGAAAATCTCTCCAGTTGACGGCGCGCCGCCGCCGCCGGCTGCGGTCAACGGCGGAGCTCCGGCTACCCGTTGACTTTTTAGAATTTGATGATTTTAGTGTCGTTTTGTTCATATTCGCGCCCCGATTGTCGCTTGAGGTTTTTGAGTTGATTTGGGTACCGGATTTTCAGTCGATGGTTTGAGTGGAGAATTCGGGAATTTCGTCGATTATTTTGTACTGCGTTATATATTTCTAGGAACGGTTGGTTTCTGAGGTGTGGTACAGTGTTGTGAATTTTGATTTTGATCAGATTTATTTTGTGATTATTCAGGGGATCGAGATCGTGCTTCGGACGAGGGATCTTCCGCCGGACCACGTGATTAGCGCGAGTGCGCGTTTTGCTCACCTGTGAGTGGACTTTTATATTTTCACAGTCGTTGCGAGTTCGTGATTTTCCGTATTTATTTATATATACGATGTTGAGATTATTTATTATTTTCGGAGGTATTATTTTATATTTTTATGGTGATGACATTACTTGCATCGATGCTTCGGCTACTCGGTGGATCACCGGTAGTCTGACCAGAGTTGAGAGATTCCTCTGGACCAAAGTTGAGAGATTCCTCTGGGCAGGGTTGAGAGATTTCCCTGTTATGCCGCTGGGGTTGAGAGATTCCCCTGGCCTATCACCGTCGGGCTTGAGAGATTCGTCTGGCACCTCCATATAGATTTTCCGAACTCGCTATATTTACATTGTTTTATGTATATGAAATTGGTGAAAGACATATGTTTATTTTCATCCACTCACTCTAACGTTTTATTGCCTTTCCCCTGGGTTTTTCGGTTTCCGTGCCCAGTTTACAGTTCGAATTCTGGTGTCTCACGTCACGGCTGGAGGCTAGTTGTTCGAGCTACCTTTCTTTTCCAGTAGGTTTCTTATTTTGCCTACTGTTGTATATTTTGTATATATACACTAGAGGTCGCTCTGATACGTTACTGATACATGTTTTATATGGTTTTCCCCCGGATTTTCTATAAAGTACAGTTATGTTACTGCTTTACTTTATTGATATGATATTGAGAAATCCGGATAGGATTGGTGCCCACGGTTTGATTTTTGTGGCATAGGATGAAGTGTATTTTCTGGGTGCAGGTTATGGCAATTCCACGTTAGCAGCGTTACTCTGCCGAAATTTTTGTGGTTTTTGTTGGTTCGTGTTTTCAGAAGGGGTTTGATTCCGGTTTAGGAAACTAAATTGGGGTTGGGTCTTTTCAACCTATCATTCATTTCAACACCTAATATATATGGGCGGGAGCCGATGCATGGTCAGGGCAGAATATTTAGCTTCTAAGTGGATGATAGGGAAGGGATTTTGTCGTTTTACGCGGTGTAATGGTCTAGCTAACAGGGATACATGCTTGTTTATTCTTGTCCATACTAACCTTAATACTTTCGTGGTTCGCAAGCTTTAGTTCCCCTCACCCAAACGGTCATATGTGAAGATGTATGTCATGAACACCGAACATATTATAGGTAGTACATTTTAGAATTTTGCAAATGTCATCCTACCTTACTGTGTATTTCCCGCTCACACCTTCTTTAATAAATTGTCTTACACTATTATTTTTTAGTGTCCTATTTAAAATTTTATTTCTGTAAAATGATGTTCACGGGTCATTAGTACCCGTTCATAATTTGTTTATCCACCTAATATATGACACATGGAAAAATTGTACCCCACATGTTATGCACGAAACAATTTCCAGCATAATAAAACCAAATTCACATTATAATATTCACTAAAAGACAATATCACCTTAGGAACAATGATTTATGATCCAAGAGAGTCACACATGGTTTTTTCACCACATTTCATCATCAACAATGAGCATCATCTTGAAGTCCACGTTGGACTTATATGAATCCTTTTGTACCATTGTTTGGTGACCACATCCTGAAGTTTCGTGTATGGCAAATATGGCACTATTAGCAATTGCAAGCAACATGTAGATTAATGCATATCATGAGCAAAACTAAGAGGTTGGACTTGACTGGCCAACCTTTTTATATCTACAATATATTAAGAGGGTGTGTAACAAACTTAATGTAAGGAAGTGATTTGACTCAATCCTCTTTCCTTCATCAGTACAAAACATCCCACACAGTGTAGCGCGGGTTCACATACTAGTTGGTCCTCCTCACTAGTCACAATATAAACATAATAATTAATAGTGTTCTGGTAATGGTTTCACGACGAATGCTTTCGGATTCACCATTAAAAACCTCCATCTACCCCCGAGCTCGATTTTGTTTTTCTGCATGAACTTGGACCATTTCTCAGAAAACTTTATGTTCTTCCCTTTTGAAGCACATGTATTTACATCTATGGGAACATCTTTTTCGCTCATGAAATATAATGAATACCATATTCCTTCTTGTAGATACTTTTCTGCAAACTTTTTAGGAACTTGCTCCAAACAAAATTATGTGTCAATAAGTATATGACATCCAATATATGATGATGGCATGTAACTTATGTCACCTATAAAAATAATGAATATAAGTTACTCAAAAACCCACATCTGAGTTTCCCCTGCGTACTATGACATCACATCACAGCATTGATGGATTGATTCCTTCAACTTGTTCATCATACCCAGTTAACGAAACTTCCCTTCCAATTCCCACAGGAATCAGTAGAGGTGCTATTGCTACCCTCATGTCACACACCACTTATTTCCTCTTCCTAGTGTCAAAGATAGTTACGTTTACTCCTGAAAACCGCTGCATCTCAAACATGCACCATCTCCCTCTCTCCAGTCCTACCTGACGCACAAATTCTTCCCATCCCACCCCGATTCACATTATTGTTTCGTCCGACTTAATCTCTACCCTCTATGATAACTGTAAGTTACACCTATCCACCCCGACAACCAGTTTTCTATGACCACTATCTTCGATCCTACCTACATATTCGACGGGAATAACCTTCATACAAATACACGCACTTAAGTATAACATTTACTTGTCAATCATTTGACAATTTAAAATGAAAATAAAGCATGTTAAAGGCACTCACTGGTGCTGGACATTTTTTTAGGAATGCCATTACAAATGCTGGCTTCATAGGTGTCAGGTACAGTTTAGGTCTGTCCCCCTCCATAAAATCAGTTCCCATTTTTACCTGAAGCCTCAATTTGAGATCAAACCTTACTACCTCAAATTTCATGGGTTTCTCATACCGGCACACACTACCAAGATATGACCCACACATGTTTTCATTTAGGAACTCCAACCATCCATTAGTGAGTCGCACTACGCTTCTATCCCTCTCAACAACAATATTCCAAACATAGCTGGAGTGAAGTCCATCCACCTTAACATATGCCTTGTTTTCATTATCTCCTTCCATAAAATGGGACGAGAATGCCTTTGAAATTTCCTGCACCGAAAACATTATACATATCTTAGTGTAAATTGTACATAAAGTTTTAAAAGCAATGTCTTCTACAATAATACCAGATACTCGACATTGTAAGGTTGCCAGTGCTCCGCCTTCTTCTTCATAACCATCAAGAATGATACACCCATGTTTATGCACACAGTAGACATGTCTTTGCAGCGATTCTGTGATTACGCAGCGGGATTACCCAAGTGCATAGAAAAATAAAGAGTCTGTGGTTTACAAATCAGAGTCGTATCCCAGTGTCATGCAAACTTACATTACAAATCACAGTCCTATCCTAGTGGCATTCAACAACTCAAATGTAGTAGCATCCTAAATCAAATCCTAACCAAAATAAATGATTTCTATGTAGAAAAAAGAAAAGAAAAAAAACTAGTAGTAGTGAACAGAGTAATGATGAATGATAGAAGTGACCATAAGGTTTGTAATCAATTCATCTTTAACCTCAAGAGTTATTAACACCTCAATATTGAATTTCAAAATATTACAAAAAAAATACTCAGAAGTAGTCGGCGTTTATCACTTAGCATGGTAATAAGCAAATATCAACCACAAATAGAAAACCTAAAACCCCTTAGTGCTTAGAGAATTTTATAAACACGAAAAGGAGCTTTAGCTTCTCTACTGTAGTCGATGGTTGATTTCAGTGATCAAACGCATCATGTACCCATATATTGACCACCACATCATCGTGCCTCAAACCCTAAACAACATGGTGACATATTATCAGCATGCACCCAAACATTGATAGCTATGAAATGAAATTAATCATAGTTACATACACAATACCACTCTATTAAATAAATAAAGTAGCAGGCATTTACATAGCAAATATATTCAATGAACTCAGTAGCAGACATTCAGTAGCATTCATTCAAATACAACAATAAAATATGGAAAACCTTAGGACAGTAACAAGCATTTTGATTCACCTATAGATTTCAAAAACCCAAAAACTGTACAAGCAAATCCCAATTGATTGTGAAACACATACAAGGGAAAAAACACAATATCATTCATATTTTTTTTGCGAGAATCGATTACAGATGTACTTGAAAACATAGTCTCAACAAAGAATCAACAGACCAAAACTAAATCGATGGCCTGATCTTACAAAAACACAACTCATGTGGCGGATCAAAGTGATTATTTGGGGAAATATCAATCAAAACCTTACCCATTATTCAGAAACACAGTACCATCTAAAAACAAAGCATAATATATGAATATATATAAATATATATTGATTTCAAAAACCTCAAAACTAAACATGCAAAGCCCAATCGATTCTCAAATGCATTCATAAAGAATAACACAATATCAGTGAAACTGTGAAACATTAGCCATTGAAACTAGGAAACAAACATAGTACCACTCCATCAAATACACTCACAGACATAACTCGGCACAGTATCATCTAAAAATTCTAGCGATAAACTAATTTATGATTAAAAAAACACAGTACCAACTCAAAATCATTACAAAGAAGCCCAATCTACATT